>CM035441.1:50551200-51111200 GCA_020310875.1 Ceratopteris richardii | reverse complement strand
TTTTTAAATCTCCTTGATTCTAGAATTTTTGGATGACTCTATTGCATATGTAAGCATTACTTTTTGATGATGGTTTTTGAGTTTTAGTCAATCTGTGCTCATTGATTTTGCTATTAGGATTTGGTTACTTTCTTTTGCTTTATGAAACCATTATTGGTTTTGTATGTTTTTTAGATTTGATTGAATATTTTTTGTAAGGTTTTAGTTTTATGTTATTTATTATTTTATGTTATTATTTTGATAATGATTGTGTGGTTTCACACAATTCACACACACAATTAAAAAGCATAGCCTCACATGGAATCACATACATACACAAAATACTCCCATTCAAACAAACATTTTTACAATTAACTTGTGAATCCAACTATTGCACACATGAATACTTACACAATAACACTCACAATGCACACATGCGCATGATGTAACTTTCACATATGCACTTGGGACATACATACATATATCACATGACACAAACACACATGTCACATACATAAACCTTTACATAGATATTAATTCCCTCATGTCAAAATGAAATTATCATACAATTTCATACCTATCACACATTAAGACATTACATACACACCCATATATACACATTATATTAAAGATTCACATATGCATATATGGTTTCATTGACAATTACATTCACAAACATCGCATGTACATACATATCCATTTGGAGCCAACAAATCTACGACTTCACATACATAGAAACTCAACTTCTCTTGTTTTGTCTAGAGGGTACATCTTTTCTCTTTCATGAAGATGTAACATATCTATGAAACGTGAGTGAATTCTTGATATTATTTGAATGCATCAAACTTGGTTTTTGTTTTTAGAGCTCATTTCGAGAGGATATATATATATATATATATATATATATATATATATATATATATATATATATATATGTATATATATATATATATATATATATATATATATATATATATATATATATATACTACATATGTGTTTGTATGTGTATATAGGAAATCCGTCTATGTACACACATACATATGTGTTTTTGTATTTATATAGGCATATCCATCTATTCATCCATATATCTACCTATCTATCTATCCACACACAAATACATACACACATGCATTCATGTATACAGAATAAAATAGACTATATGATAGATTATATGTTTTATCTTTATCCTATTTCAAGGAGTGACGTGGGGTGAGAGCATTGAACATACAGATTCTAAGGCTCGCTTCACACTGAGCGGCGCCTCCATTTGTTTTAGAATAAGTTCCAATAAACTTCTGCCACATCGCGGAACGGCCTCCCTCGTTATTCACACAGAGGGGCGGCCCAGCCAGACTTCAATGCCACGTAGAGGAACAAATTCCTTTTCTCTGTTCCGACCCCCCCTTGCCCGCCCCAAGATGGTTTCATCTGCCACGGAAGATTTTGCAACACTGTTACATGTGATGTTCCGTCGCCCTGTGTGAATGCACAGCCGGAAGACCTTCAAAAATGTCATTGTTCCACCTGGAACAGGCTCACCCAAAGCTGCTGTTCCGGAGCCCCAATCTGAATCGACCCTAAGTAGTAATAAACTTTGTAATACTTAAGCTGGATATAGTTAGATCGTATGTCGAGCAATTTTCATTGTATGGATTTTTGAATGAAATATGCTGATATCAGCTGTTAAGGCGATGAAAACCTGTAGGTATACCACTCTTGAGTAGCCTGAAGGAGTTAAAATAATCAGAAACTTTTGACTGTTTTATATTTCACAAGCTCTCCAAATATCTTGAACCTTATTCCACACTTCACCTGTTAGACTACTTCAAATAAGGAGCATCTTTGTCAAATCAGTTTCTGTTTAGCATCAGACCGTGCATTAATCCTACACTTGCACTGTAATCATAGTAAAGAAATTCTAACAGGATACAGAACTTCTGAACTCTTTCCTCTTGCGAGGATGGGCCTACCAATGAAGGATCAGCTTATCAAGCCCGAGGGCTTGCAAGGAATGACAATAGATTGCGCACAATCATGAACATTAAATGCTTCCCTATTATATAAGATTTGATCTCACACTCGTTCACTGTAGTACACGTGCTTGATGAGCTTTCAAAGAGTTCTCACGAGCAACGATGCATGCACAAGAGGTTATTCAGTGTTCTCCCTAAAGCTTACGGCAGGATGTGGAAGATTTCCTGATATCAGACGCTGGGATGATAAATTCTTATTTCATTTTTTTTACGAACACCAATTCTCATTCTAATACCGTCGCTGATCCGCAAGTATGTCCGACAACAACCAATAAATGAAGCAAAAGGAGAATATAAAGTATACCTGCTAGGAATGCTCCGGGAACATCGCTGCTGACAAGCTGAGTGATTTGGAGCTGAACCTGATGCAGAAAAGCCATCGCTTCATTGAAGGGCTTGGAAAGTTCTTGCTCGTACTTTTGGAGGACATGACAATACGAACTCTGCGACAATAAGGGATGTGCGTCAGTGCAAATTCTTCCGACAGCAGAACCAACTGAAATACTTAACCCTGCTGCACGAGTGTGCCGTTTATTGAGAAGAACGTAGGGCAGGCAAGTGCAATAGGTCAGCATACCATGAATTCGTCAAGCTCAGGATCATTAGTTTTCATGGCTGCTGGAGAGGCGCCGTCAAGTCGGTTGAGCAATCTGAGGTATTCCTCCTCTAGCTCCTTCAACCTCTTAAGAACATCTGGCGGGACGCCGACCTTCATATATTTAGTAAAAGAAAGTAGCATAAGCATTTAAGCAAGGAATGAATTACAGAACTTAATCACTGAAACAGAAAATCTCCTCATGAATTCAATCATGGAGACGAGAAATTCGTTCTATTCGGCTAACCTTGCGGCAGCTTATGTAAGCCATAATAAGTCTGTGATAATCCGGATGGTTGAGGATTTTTTTCTTTATTGGATCCTCCAATGATACGTTGATCTGATTCCTCGAAGAAAGCTCGTTCCCAGCGAGGCCTTCCATGGTCGTATCTCCAGAGGAATCGTACTTTCCTTGATTCTTTGAAGTAGATGGTGTTCCTGAGTTTAACGATCCGCGGTCAAGACGAAGCTCGCTTCTCACATGGTCGAAATTCTCTCTCGGATCGACGCCTTGTTTTTCTGTCCGGCTGCCTTGAACAATGTCCTCAACATTTGCGATTTCAGATTCTTGTCCTTCAGTGACTTCCGTAAGATCGCTCGCATGCCAACCGTGCTCGAGCTTGACGGAGGAGCCATCCTGCGTGAAAGCATTCGCAGTGCGAGTCGGAGCTGTGCTCACTAGTTCGAGCTCGTATGTTAGCTGTTCTTGTGAAGATAGATGGCAATAGGGATCCACACAGACGACGTAGTTAGAGACAGGGGAGATTTGTTCCTCGTGACGAAGTCCGTCCTCTTTCCGCCTACCCTCGACATTAAATTCTGCAGTCATTACAGACATCGCCGAAGCTAGAGATGCTTGCCCTGCTGTGAGCGGCATTGCGGTTGCGCTCGAGAATTGAGATAGAAGAAGCTGATCTTCAACTCCTAGCTCCATTACAACAGTTTCAAGATTGCATAATAAGAATTACTCGTGACAGACTCCACGTAGAGGCGTGCCTGAAAGTTCGGTCAGCGGGGAAAGTATGTGTCATTCTACTAGAACAAGGAGAAAATTTAATCCAAGTTTGTAAGGATGGACTTCATGCTGTCGCCCGTTACATAAAGCTCAGAGCTGCATTTTGTTTTGAGCAAGAAGATTGAGGTAGCGTAGCAATGCGAAGCTCTTAACCGTACGAGGTCGACGAATAGCGTAAGACGGGCAAGCACGCTCATCATGACGATTCTTCTCCCCAGATGTTGCGCGCTTGATACCTAGGGGAAGAGTACCTGATCTTAAACACACACAGGGAAAGTAGGATAGAGGACAAGAGGGACAGATGATTTTCCTCGGGGAGAGTTGGAAAAAGCTTTGGTTCTGTCCTAAGATGAAGAGGAGAGATTCTCATGGAGAGGAACGACTAGTGCGCTCGACGAGTGTTTTACAGTGAAAGCTACCAATTCGGAATGTTTCTGGGACCGGACATGGCGTCGCGATGATATGAGTAGCACAGTAAAGCGGTCAACATGCGCTACAGCCATGGCCATCCTTAACTACTGATGAGACGATGTTTGAGTACGATAATCCTGATGAGATTTTAAAGCCAAAGCGTGTGGCTCTCAGATTTCAGGGTTTCAACTTTCCTTGCATCTTGTTCGTTGCATCTCCGTTATGACGCAGGAACGCCTACCGTCTGCCCACGCATTCTCAGAAAACTCCACATAGTTTGTCCTTCGTCAGATGCGGAATCGCCCTTTGCCAAATGCCTCTGGGCGATCTCCGTGGTTAAGGTTTCGCGGATCGCCATACCCATCGGCCGGGGAAACAGTAAGATGAAGGTAAAATGGTTATGCAATCAAGAGATCAGCAATGACTCGATGTGGACTGACTTTCTTTTCGTTTGTAGAGCATGGGCAGGCAGGAAGGTTCATTAGTTCCGGAACAAAGGGGAAGGCCAAGCGTCGAGTGCGCAAATTTATGCAGGGCGTTATTATATAAAATCGTGTACGAATTCTCTGACGAGGGATGTGACTGGAGAAAAGAAAGAAGCGGATGGGTACGTAAATCGAAGAGCTATTTGACTAAACAGACCACGCTTGAGACGTCACGCGATGGAAAACTTGAGCATAGATCTAGAGGTATTTCTTCCACGGAGGGCGGTGAGGTGACGCTCTGGACATGATCGAAGAGGAACCCTGAATGCCGCCAGCACTTGCGAGGAAGGAGGAAGAAGACATCGGTCAGAAGAGAGACATCAGACGAGGGCCGGCGGCCCGCATCGACCAACTTCAGGAGTCAAGACAATGGCCAGACTGGAAACTCGAGAGCCCACGACTGCGGGAGTGGCCAAGCAGAGGTTCGTACTTGTACGTACTCCGCCATAGCTCGTCAAAGTGAACGAGAACATATGCCCATATCAGAGTCTGGTTCAAGACAATGGCAACAAATCAGTGAAGCCACAAACCTGCACTTGGCAAGCTGGCTCTCGCCAACGACACGAGGTTGTGTTGCCAAAATATATGCGGCCTTCTCTTGCCACTTTTTTTCGAGAAGTAACCCATTAGGCAGGCAATCCATCGTCTTCTGTCTCTCTTTCTGTTTCAATCGTGGGTAGCAGATGACGCTCTCTCCAGCTGGCTCTTATTTCCTTTCCCCTCTCTCCGTTATAATTACGATCCTTGATTGTCGAGTCTCAAGTGCCTCACTTCTTTCTGATTCACACTCGGGATTGCTACATTCCTCAAAGAAGCAACACTACCATTATGGACTGCCGTCTAACATATCTCTATGCAGCAATAAATTAAAATATAGCTGTTTTTTTTAGAGTACAATGAACTAGAAACACACACACTCAAGACACTCGACCTCTTAACGTAAAGGCTTGGGAATTTTGGATATTGTTGGGTTCGCTGACAAGCTGGCAGCAAAGTGGCTTATCAAGGCTTGGAGCAATAGGGAGTCCTCTTGGGCTAAATTGATCTTCAGAAACACGACAGACCTTACCTTAGTTGGTCATCTTGGTTGGAAGGACATAGGGATTCTCACGCTTTTGTTCTCCCCCTACCGGATGTCCCCTAAAGGCTCTAGCCTCGTGTGTTCCTTATGGAAGAATTGGAACAAGGCCAAACAATTCATCAGAATCAATGATGAGTGGAAGTGGGCGGCTGGGATAAGACAAAATGACTCTATTTGGTTCCCGATCAGCAGCATTAGGGGGGTGGAGTCTTGGAACCTCCAAACTGCAAAGCAGTTGTGGAACAAGGGGCTCAAACAATGGAAACAAATTTGGAAACAAGAGACCAGCCAGTGGATTAGGTTCGAAGAATTGGATCCGAGACTTAGAGTTACCTTTTGAGGAATGGACTCTTCTTCAAAGCAGGTGTTTAGCATGGGACCGCTCAACTACCCGCCTTCTCTGCGGTCAGGATCTTCCTTGCCTGGAGGGCCTCAAATGGAGCAATGGCGAGAAGCTATCCAAAACCCCCAACTTCAAAGAGGATTAAGATGTTCACCACACTCTTAACAAGAGATGGTGCCTTTCTTGGACCAAACTTCGGTGGGAACTCAAATTCATGTCTATTTGGCATCCCCTAATTGAGGTCAAAAAGTCCGTTCTCATGTGGCAAATCTTGCATAAAGGTATCTGGTCCAATGCAAGGGCTAACAAAATCTGTGGTGTGCCGCCATGGTGCAAGCGTTACCATCGGTGCATCGAAGATTTAGTTCACCTGTTCTTCGACTGCCCCAAGTCGCGTGTTATTTGGCGTCACGTGACCCGAGTATTGAGACTCACGAACCAAATCAACTGGCAACAGGTGATGTTGGGTGAGGCGATCGGCTGCTCATCGAGGCTGTGGAATGCCATAAGAGGTGAGACTCTCTGGAAGATTTGGAGGGAGCGATGTGCTGTCAATTTTGGCCAAACTCCTAAGGAGTGGTCGATCGAGAGATCCTTGTTTCTCCTAGGTAAAAGAATCTCCTGAGATAAGAGATCTCCACCGTTTAGACATCACTGTATTTATCTCCTCGAAAACAACAAGTTGAAACCAAAATGGGTCCCACATGAGGGTGATGATAAATTTATCCGCCTCATTTGTAATGCCTTCTAGCTTGCCATACTCCTCCCCTGCATTGTGGGATTTGGGGGGTCCCATGGGCACTAGTCCCATTCACTTGTAACTTTTTTTCTTTATTTTAATTAAAGTCCGGGAGATTAGGCTAAGGCCGAACTTCCTTTTATTAAAAAAACAAGACCTGAACTTAGGACTTCCTCCTAAAGACTCAAGGCGTCAAACCACTAGGTTACATAGGCTTGGACTATTTAATGAGTTTTTTGTTGCATGTTCAATTTAGTGAGGTCTAATTATAACTTTCGAGTTTTCATTCTATAATTTCATATTACTTTCCTTCATGTGGGTATCTCTCGAAAATGGTTCTAACTTATATGCCCTCATGTATTGAGTTTCCTTATGACTTTGTCCTGACCACCAATTTAAGTATGCAGTTAACTATGTATGATGAAGCAACAACCATCGTAAAATAGAGGCACACTTCATTTACCCCAGAAAATCTCTTATGGACAACCCTACATTCTAGGAAATATGTTCTCTTTGATGCACTCATACCGCACATGACTTTATATCACCTCTGCAACAAAGCTTATTCTTGGTTTTAACACTAGTGTTGTACCAAAAGAGGACACTATAGTGTCCTTTTTTGTAACAAATAAAAAAATCACACATACTATTCGAATAAAATTTTGAAAAAAACCTTAAAGCCCAATAAAGAACTCTACCTAGATGTTCTATAAAAAATATATATTTTCAAAGATAACCTTTTTTGATAACTCAAAATATAGAAATGATTGAATATGGTCCTAAAAACTATTCTTCTATAGACTTATATATGAGAAGAAAGAAATATCTCCATAAAATGAATTTTCCTCCTATTGGAATTTTTTTCTAATGTTAATTTGATTGTCATATAATCATTTAAGACAAGTCTTGGGAACTAGAAAAATCATCTCTAAAAAGTTTACTACAATACATGGTGCTCATTATATAGTTATACATTTTAGGAGCCTTCTATATGATATTGAATCATAAAAAAACACAAACGGTTGGTGTTTTATTTCAAAAACCATCATATAGTATCATAAAGACATCCTACATGTGTTTGAACCAATAATTTTTGTACGTATCTCACATACCACTAAAAATCTCAATATTTCATTGAATAGCCATATTTTATTCTATCGAGAATAAACATTTATCCCAAAAAATAAGGTAACCTCAATGATATAAGGTATGTATTATCAATTTAAATAATTCTACAAACATTATAAACTACTTTATATAGAAAAAAACTAGCATATTGACTTTAATCATGTCGTGTATGCAATATTTCCTCATAAAATGACCTTTTCTTTGCATAAAAAGATAGTGGTATTGTTCAACTTGAAGAAAGAGCATAAAACTTCAACTCCTAAGGTTTTCAAAAATATATCTAGCTATAAAAATATCAAAAATTATTTTGATAATAAAAAATGATGCATATTCATACCATCACTTTGGAAAATAATTGATAGATGATAACACTATCATATCACAAAATCTATCTATCTATCTATCTATCTATCTATCTATCTATCTATCTATCTATCTATCTATCTTGAGATTAATTGTATGCCATAAACCTAGTAAAAATAATTACAAATCTCTGATTATGGATAGATACATGTTGACATATATAAAATAAGAGATTTTATCGCATTTACACCAATGAAAATTGTGTGACTATGATTTTAATAAAAAATAACCACTAGCTTACATCATTGTAATCTTTGCACCAAATACAAAAATTAGCATTATAAAGTTAGTGAATGAATATTAATTTTTATATAGTTTAATTAAAGCTATATTTTTCTAAAGAAATTCAACCCTTATGCTAACATGTTGCATAGTTGCATTTATAAATGGTTCCTTTTAGTAATCTAAAAAATTCATCAAATAATGTCTCTTTTTTCAAGACACTAAAGTGTCCAAGCACAACACTAGTGTTAACAAAAAGCAACACAGTCCTATTATGGCATTTATGGCATTTGATAGGAAATAATTAAAATCTAGTAGAAGATAAGGTTAAAAAAATGGTTCCCATGTTACCCTATTTCAATTCTTGAACAATGACTTTTCTTGTTTCTTACAAAAAAGAAATCAAAGTCGGAGAGATAAGTTGAAAAAGAATTCGATCCTTATAAAGCGAAAAATACGTTTGTCATCCCAGTTCTTTTTTAAATCCTTCTAAACTTTTTATTCATTTCCTTGTTTTAATGTATTTAAAGATTTGGTGTTTTACACACAAAAAGTGCATGGATAAATCACGAGATTATCACTTATATTTGGCAATACTGATGAACATCAATCACCAAGCCGCAATAGTGATTTCATAAAACTAATTGTGGTAGAGGTTGTCATTCATTTATGGCAATACTATTGAACATCAATTCATGAGCGGCCATAGTGATTTCGTGAAGCTAACCGTTGTAGTTAAACGATGTTGAGAATGGATGCATGACATGTCAAGATGGGCCTCGGAGGTTGACAAACACAAGATATAGATTGTTAATGGTAGGATTGGCAACATCGAAATTGAAATGGTAGGAAGGCTCTTGAGACCCATAATTTGAAATCAGCAAGTGAGAATTCAAGCTTCCAAGACTAGAACCCATTAGTGAAGTGACAATTCTAGAGCATTGGAAATGGCCGTTACCTCCCAACTCCTTCCTCTTTGGCCTTCCTCATTGCAGACTATAGCATTGAAGGGAGTTTTTTACATTGGTTCCAATCATTTCATCTCCTTTCGTACAAGATTTGCTCACTTGTAGTGATTTGATCTTATCCATTAGCGCTTTGTGATCACTTTGAAGCCACTTCTATCTCTTTCAAATGGGTTTATTACCAACGAAACACCCTTGCATTGAAACTCATCGATCATTTTTCTTCTTCTACACAACCATGGATCCTACACATACCATGGAGGAATTTAATGAATTACCTCCACTCGGGATACCACTCGAGCAAGAACTAGAGCTCCTATAGCACAAACTTCAAGGCACCAATAATCTAATCATTTCTGGAGTGATTGAATTTTTTAGTTTAAACTATTGAGTTATTAATGCGTTTTGTGTTTTGATATACCACATGAAGGTTCATGAGGGTGTGGGCATTAGAGATATGTCTGGACACAAATCATAGAAATTTATATTATCTATACTTCAAAGAATAATAAAATGGCCTCGAGCCACTCCATAGACAGGATCTTTGCTATGCAAAATAGAAAAAAAAAGAGAACTCTGCAAAAATACTACTCGATTCAAAGGATAGCCAAGGATGTTCAATCACATTGTCATGCTAATTGCCACTCAACACAAAAGCCCACACTTTATATGATCATCACAAAAAGGCTTTGACACTAAATGGATAATTTTGCAACACGGAGCAAAGAGCAACTAAGAAATATCTAGATAGAGAGTGCACTAAAAGAATTAACAACAACAATCAATAAACAAAATGTAAGAGGTGCTCTAAGAGTCGAGTCACCATTTTCTAGTGAGTTGGGGGCTCCAAATCAAGTGCCAAGACCTTTCCAATATAGTCATTAAAGCTAAAAGAGTGGCCTCTATCAAATCCAAACCTTTAGTGTGCCTTTACTTCTAGAGGTGCACCGAACCTAACAAGAGTGGTGGAAGAGTGGCTAACAAGAGTATTGCTAGCCAACTGATTTTAGCTCTTCATAACTTCAAAATCTATCTTTGAGAGGGAATATCCATTCATCATGAATGGATACTCCCTTTGAACTTGATTACTAATGAAAAAAGTTGAACAAGAGGGAGATCGGATAAATTCCTTGGAGAGGCAGATTTTGATCTAAAGTTTGGGTCTTGAAGGATGAATCTAGCCTGTGAAGGAGGTGAATTGAGCATTTGAAAAAGGAAAATATCATCAACCCGGCACATTTGAATTGTGAAAAATTTGGATATGAAGAAGAGTTTCTTATGAGGAGTAATTTGGATTGAGATGCTTCTTGGACAAAATTGCACGCGCCATGAGGAAGGACAAATTTGAGGCAAATCTAGGATAAATTTGCCTCTTGGACAAAATTGCACAATTTTTTGTTGAAAGGGCAACTCATGTTTACTTGAATGTGTGCAAAAAGTATTCAACATCAGCCGTAAAGCAATTGGACATCAATGAGATGAGACCATTTTTCATTAATCTTACAAATTATAACTTCTGGTTCGCTACCTAGAATAATGAATGACCATTCGCTTTTGGTTCCTCTCGGATAAACTTTACTACACAAGAACCAAAGTGAATTTGCCATAGTGAGAAGTGCACTGCATTCCAATGTGTGCTCTCGTCTCCTCTTTCACCCTACATCTATGATGAAGGACGAATTTGAGATAGGACAAATAGTTTAGGGAAAATCTAATTTGAATGCTTTTGAGGATGAGTTTCGAAGACAGTGAGAGACAAATTTGGTGTCAAGTCCATTTGAAAGCAGATTTGGATTATCTATTGCTTTGGCGAATTTGGATTACTACTGCTTGGGCAAATTGGGGCATGCTAATTCATCCTATTGAAGTGGTATCTCGAAAAATCATATTCTTACCATTTGGACGAATATCATGTACTGATGAGCATGAAATGGTGGCAAATATTATGTATTTGAGGAAGACAAATATTAAGGAGGAACAAATACTGAGGAAGATTTTGGGTGTACAATTATCGAGGAGGATTTCGGTTATCAAATGAGGGTGAATGTAGGTTTTTTAATGAGGAGGAATGGTGGGGGACAAAAAGGAATCTTCAAAAATGTAAGGCTCTGTGGAGACTAATTAAAGTGGAGATGGGACAAAATTGACTAGCTAATTCAATTGTGGACAAATTTAGAAGAGATGTCTAATCGATTTTCAACATGTGAAATTGGGGGTGAATTCTATATTGTATGATTTGGGAATAATTATATAATGTGAAATTGGAAACAAATCCAAAGAAAATGCAAGGGATGAATAAATGGTCACGAAGTGGGGCTTTCGTAGAAGTTGGGCTTAAATGAGGGACAAAAAACGAAGATAATTTGAGTGATTAGGAAGTCTAAGGGAGGATGAATTTGGGTGCATATGGAGGTTTGAGGACGAAAAATGGAGGGACTAGGACAGCCCTCCGCATGCGTTATTGTTTTATTTTTTAATTTATTTATTTATTTTATTTTATTTTATTTTTACTTTTTTTTGTTTTTATTTTAAGTTTCCCCCACGTGTGTTAACTTTTAATTTATTATTATTTTTTACTTTTCTTTATTTTAATTATTTATTTATTTTTCTTTATTTTACTTTTTTCTTTTTTATCTAAGCTCTGCCCACTCCACGTGCATTAGAAAAAAACAAAAACCAAAGGTCACAAGGTCCCATTGAAGCTGTGGGCACGTCAACAGAAGGCGTCCATCCCTCCCCCTATTGGAAGCTTGAGTGCAATGTGTGCACAAGTGCAAGCTTGGAGAAGGTGGAGTTCTAGTGCAAAGAAGGTTAGCAGCAGCAAGAACCTTGGGTATCTTTATTAGTTTGTTGATTGTGCACTCCTTGGGATTTTGCACAGAGAGCAATTGGATTGTATTGTACATCACCATTGTACTTTTCTCCTTATAATCAATCTACAGAACCTTCTAGTGTTTGTATGTTTCTTCTTATATTTCTCCCTTCTCCTAATAACACTCAAATCCCTTTCTGCACAATAATCCGCCAACAAAATGTGGCACGCTTGGTGGGAGCACAAGGAGATTTGAGCATATGAGAAGCAAATTGCAAAGTGTAGAAGAGTTCAAGGGTACCGAGAGTATTGCACTGACTTAAGAGGTAATCTTCCTTCCATTGAAATCTCTTAGACTAAGAGGAGTATGAATAGCTCATGATTGCAACCCGGTCTCAAAGCTTGAGGGTCCCTTGCAAAGCAACAAGAAGGAAGGTCATTCGAAGATCAACTAGCCCATCATCATCGACATCATTAGTTAAGAATATGGCAGCCCAGGTAGATTTGGAAACTTTACTTTCTAGATTGAATATCGAATTTCCATTGTTCAGAGGGCTACCACAAGAAGATCCAGATGAGCACATTAGGATATTCTTATCATTATGTAAAACAAGGGGTTTGATGGGAAGAGAGGTTGCATTTCTCATTCTGCAAATGGTTTAGTCAGTTTGCTGACAACCATTTCACCACATGGGACTTGATGAAAGAAGCATTTAGGACACAATTCCAACAAGAGAACACAACTGAAAACATTAGTAAAGAATTTGAAAATTTAAGACTAGGTCCTTGGGAGACCTTCCCAGAATTTGTGACCGGAGCTAAGGCATAGATGGCCAAACTACCACACCCTCCCCATGATTATTTTATTAAGAAGTGGTTGGCTAAACCACTTCCTATATCAACACAATGTAAAATAAAGGAGTTGGTTTTACCGACAACAGCAATAGAAGAATTTATCAATACAGCTATAAGATTGGAACAAATTAGATAGCAGTATGGGGCAAGCTCTTCAAATTTATCATATCCTGCCAAACCTGAAGACCCACTAATTCAGCTAAGGAAAGAGCTTGAGAGCTTAAAAAGAAATAAGCTATACAAAGAGGAGAAGAGCACAGTAACTCATTTGAGGCCTAAAATTGAAGCATTGAAGTTACAAAAAGGTAGAAGAAACCCAAGCAGAAGAACTCGCTCAACTTCGACAGGAGTTGCAAAAACTCAAGGGAGGTGGCATCAAAAGTGGCTTATGGTGTACCATGTGTAGCAAGCAGGATCATGTGGTAAGTGAATGTCCTTTAAGTGTAAATTGCCAGTTATGTAAGAAAGTTGGTCATGAGGCCCATGAATGTCAGTCAAGAGGAATGCCTCCAATAACATATTGGACACAAGGAGGAGCCCTACCACCAAGCAATATAATGGAAGCAGCACTGAATCAAGGTAATAATTACAACCCTATACATAGGGATAACTTTGGAAACGGGCCAAGGAGGCCAACTATTTTTTTCAAATGTGGAGAATGTGGGCATTACCAAAGTAGGTGCACTCTATGAGAAAGTGCCATTCCTTGCAAGAATTGACTAGACGCCAGAGTCCACTATACTAATGGTTGTCCTACGAACCAAGCATCTTCATCTAGGCCCCACATTCAAATGATTTTTGTGCACAAAGAAAAAATGGTAGATCAAGTCAAGGTGCCATCACCATCTACAAGGGTGGTGTAGCTAGAAGAAATTGAATCTTTTACAGTGTAGACAAGAACCAAGGGGAAGGCTCAAGTAGAAATAGGTCAAGAATCAATGATTAATGGATCGAACAAAGACAAAGAGTCATCTGAAGACAAAGCCACCACATGTACAGATACAAGGTAAAAAGAAAATCTCATAGGTACCAGTGATGCCATTGGACATGCATTCAACAGGGCTCATGAGGAGTTTGATAAGTCAATTGGAGCCCATGCTCTTAAGGAATCAGAAGCTTCAAGACTACTGAAGTCCATGAAAAAGGAGGTCAGTATTTTTTATTTAATAAAGATGGATGGGAAATTGAGGTCAGAACTCTTGCAGTTTTGTGTGGGAAAATGGCCTAGAAATGTTGCAAAATTTTTTGAGAATTTTTCATAATCTTTTTGCATTTTTTTTAAATTTTTTTGGATTTTATTAGCATTTTTTTAATATTTTCAAGGTATTTTTAACCCAAAAAAGCCCCCTTGAAGGCTAAATTTATTACACAAAAAAAAGGAAAATCTCTCTCTCTCTCTCTATCTCTCTCTCTCTCTCTCTCTCTCTCTCTCTCTCTCTCTCTCTCTCTCGCCCCTTGCCCCCCGTGCGTTATTGTTTTATTTTTTATTTTTATTTTTTATTTTATTTTATTTTTACTTTTTTGTATTTTATTTTAAGTTTCTCGCCGTGCGTTAACTTTTAATTTTTTAATTATTAGTTTTCATTTTTATTCTTTATTTTTCTTTATTTTAATTATTTATTCAAAAATTTTTATTTATCTTAATTATTTATTTATTTATCTTTATTTTACTTTTTTCTTTTTTATATTAAGCTCTGTCCACCCACATGCATTGAAAAACAAAAAAACAAACATATATATATATATATATATATATATATATATATATATATATATATATATATATATATATGTGTGTGTGTGTGTGTGTGTATATATATATATAATAATAATATAAATACTTAAAATATATATATTTTTTATTTTCCATGGTCCAATGCTTTTGGCTTTAGATTGTGCTTTGGATGGCCATTTTTTTCAAACTTGGCATCATTTTCATGTATTTTGGCACCTCTGGACTTCGTTTTTGCCTTAGGTTTTCCAAAATCCCATCTTTTCTCAGAATTTTGGTCAAAACCCACATGTTTTGAGCACATTTCTCACTTGTTTTTCATTATGCACATGCTCCACATGGTCTATTCTCTCCTTATTTTACCATATCTTTCAACATTTCCCATATGCACCCTCCATAGCATTAGTGTTTTATTATTTTGGCCCTCTCGAGACCCCATAATCTTACTCCCTCACCCTCCCTTTACCCTTCTACCCAACCCCATCCTTACCCCTCCATGCCCTATCAATCTCAGCCCCTTCAGCCTCCCTTCCCCCTCCTTCCTACCCTCCATTCGTCATCCGTTGCTTTTCTGTGCAACATTTCCATTTTTGGTTCTTCTCTGGAGTCTGTTCTCTACTGCTCCTGGTGGGCTTGGTACTTGCTCAAGTGTCCTTTTGAAGATTTTGCAGCACTGGAATCATTGTGTCATCTCTGCTTAGAGTTTAGGCTATAGCTCTCTAGGATGGAGAGCCATTAGGTGGTGGGAGCTGTTGAGCCTATAAAAGTCATGTTGGTTAAAGACAACTATAGTCAAAGTCAAAGGGTCAAAGTCAACATGGGCAAAGTCAAAGCATTCAAAGTTCGGGTGTCAAGGTGCACAGGTAGTGCAGAAGTAATTGCTCACAAAGGTTATATGTTGCAGAAAGTTGGTTGCAGGTTGTAGAGGGTCTTTCTGTAATTTCTCTAAGGTTCAAAGTGTTTTTAAAGTGCTTGGTGAACCCTCTCTTAGGTGCACATTTGAGGAATAAAACCCTCTCTTAGGTGCAGATTTGAGGAATTAAATGGCAAAACATGAAGGTATGTGAAGCGACAGTGTACGCAAAAGTGAAAATATAAAAATTTTTGTTTTAATATAAAGTCACTACAGGTTAAAACATGGATTCGTTGGCTGCCCACTTTTGGAGACAATCTTTGGAAATCAAAGTGAGCACCAAGATACTCTAGCAGTTAGGAGCATATGTGAACCGACGCTCAAATCAAGGCAAGGCATTATTCTTTGAAGACTAAGAAAAGTGAGGATAGTCTACACTAAGGGAAGAGCAAGAGACATACAGGGAGTGTGCGATGCAGAGAAGTGAAGTGCAAGGTGTGCAAAAAGAGTGACTTAGAAGTGTGCAGAGAAGTGCTAAGCCATGCAACCAAAGTTCACAAGGTCCCATTGAAGTTGTGCCTACGTTGAAAAAAGGTGTCCATCCCTCCCCTTATTGGAAGCTTGAGTGCAAGGTGTGCACAAGTGCAAGCTTGGAGAAGGTGGAGGTCTGGTGCAGAGGTCGGCGACAACAAGAACCTTGGGTATCTTTGTAAATTTGTTGATTGTGTACTCCTTGGGATTTTGTACAGAGAGCAACTGGATTGTATTGTACATCACCATTGTACTTTTCTCCCGATTATCAATTTATAGAAGCTTCCACTATCTGTATCTTTCTTCTTATATTTCTCCCTTGTCCTATAAACACTCAAATCCCTTTCTTCACAAGAATCCCCCAACATCACGGAATTTTCCAAAAGTGAGGAACCACAAAATTTCAGCATACCAATCAATTTGACTTTCTGTGAGAAAGAGACCACTATCTACAAGCTCATCATTCATGCCTTTTGGTCGTTCACTCATGGCTAGTCTTGCGTTGTCGTACGCCATGTAGTGCTCTTTTCATGGCTTAATGTGAATATCAAAATCATATTCTTCAAATATTCATATCCAATGCCAAACGCTTCAAACTACTCTAGGCTTATTAATTAATAATTTAGAGGCCGATGATAAAAAATGACAATGAAATGTATGTGTAGAAGATAGTTTCAAAACTTTTCAAGTGCAAAGAAAATAGCCAAACCTTCTCTTTTTTTAGTACTATAATTTCTTTCTACTTTAGTAAGTACTCTTATAGCATACGCTATAGGATGATCCACCTTTGGCATGTATGGTTGAGCCAACACTGCTCCTACTCCATAAAGACTAGTATTTGTATGCACATCGAACTCGAGTGATAAATTAGGAACAGTTAAGAGTGGTGCAATACATAACCTTAACTTAGCTCACTAAATGCCATTTCAAGTTCAAGACTCCATAGGAAAGGGACCTTCTTACTGGTAAGCCTTGACAGAGGCTTAGCTATTTCTTAGTACATTCATATAAATCTTTTATGGTATCATGTATGGCCTAGAAAACTTTTCACTTCCTTAGGAGTCCATGGAATGGGCATGGAAAGGATGGTAGCTAATTTTTATAGGTCAACAATTATCCACTTGGTGGAGACTATGTGACCAAGAAGAGTGCCTTTAGTGACCAAAAAATGACATTTAGCAGTATTCAACTTCAAACCTATTTTGAGATGCTACTCAAAGATTTCCTTCAGATTTTCCAAATGATCATGAAAATATTCGACTACTATTTATCTATCTATGCCTCAGAATATTGAAAGATCATACATGAAAATACAAAGAAAGGTTGTTAACAATTTCCCCAATATCAGATACATTGTTCTATTAAATGAAGTAGGTGCATTTTTTAATACCAAAATCCATGCACGTGTAAACATAAGTGCCCCATGAATTAACAAAGGCCATTTTCTCTTTATCTTCATGATGAATTAGTATTTGTTTGTAGCTGCTAAATCCATCGAGAAAATTGTACAAAGTGTGCCCATCTACTTCTTCTAGTACTTGCTCTCTTAAAGGTTGAGGGAAACCATCCTGAATAGTCAACTTATTTAAAGTGAAAAAATCAACACATACTCTTATCTTGCCACTACTTTTCTTAGGTACAATAACCATTGATGAGATCCATCTTGAATGTTCTACAAGAAGAATGATACCTTCCTACTCTAGTTTTGTTATTTCCACCTTCATTACCCCTGCATTTTTGGATTAAGTCGATAAGGCCTACTTCTTATAGGTGCAACTCCTCCTACTAAATTTATGCGATGTATCCAAACTCCTTTGAAATCTCCAATAGATCCTTGTAGGACCATGCAAAGGCATTTTTATGTGAAAAAAGAAGAGAGATTATCCTCTACAATAAGAAAATATAGTTTGACAACCATGAGGGTAAGTGGACTATTTGAGGGTTCTCTTCATCTCCAAAGTTTACTTCTTGAACCAACATTGCAGGGGTGGCTTCACTTAAAAAGCATTACTACTGTACGTGGGAGTGGAATTCAACTTATACTCCATAATGTATTCTTTGGTGCACCCTTCAGGAATATCTCAAAATGGGAGTTCTTCAATATTCTGAGGCTCAAATTTATCCTCCTCCAATAAATCCAAATCTTAGTTTCTTTTTGGCCCTATCACCTTCTTACATATTTCTTTAGTGGAAAATTTTGGTAGAAATGGCCCATTTTCATGCAATGGCCCAATTTGAGTACTTGGCCTCCAAGGAAGTGCTTGCAAAAAAATGATTTTGCCTAATTTTCTCCACAGGAAGAGTTAGTTCATGTGAGAAAATTGGTCCATTTTGCTCTCAAAAATGTTCTTTGCCTACTTGCCAATTACTTGCTAGGTGCCTACCTTGAGGTGGTCCTTCATAAAAATTACCCAAGATTAGGTGCCTAAATTGGCCTTTTTGGCTATTTGAGAATTCTTTCCAGCTAGGAACATTTTGCAAGAGGTTCCCAATTTTGTTTATGTGACCATTTTGTGAGAGGTGCCCAATTTGGATCATGTGAGGCTCTATTTTAACCACTAGATCTGGTTCCTGCAATCCCTTAATTTATCTCTTCCATTATTGTTCAAGTGTAAATTTTCATTTTCTTGGTCTTTTTGGCCTCTCTATACTTCATATGTAAATTCTTCATTTATTTCCCTAACTTTGACCGTACAATATTCTCCTCTGCCCATCATCCAATTTAATAAATTATCATCTTCATGAGGTAGATAAGGCATTACCTAAGTATCCATGATATATCTAGTTACCTTGGCAATGTCACATCCTTCCTCTATCTGCAACTTATTTTTACTCTTCATGGAAATCGATAACCTATTCTCTTTTCACAATCCAGTAATGCTTTGGCTTGCCTCAATGAAGACCCTACCAAGAGTAGAGGATAAGAGGTTTCTTGTGGTAAGGCAATAACAACAAAATTTAAGAGAAGCTCACACCCTTGAACTATCATGAGTACCTTTTTAATGATGCCTAGTGGTGTGACTCGATGTTGGTTTGCTAATGTGAAAGTAAAGGTTCCAGCTTTCTGAGGTAGAAATTTAATTTCTTCATAGTAAAATCTAGCATTAGATTGATGCCAGAACCACCATCTACAATGAGACCTATCAAATTTCAGCTTTTATGGAAACAGATAGTCTTGAGCTTTTGTACTATGTCAAGGGTGTAGGGCAAAAATCAACCATGAACCCATCTATACTTGGTGGCAAGCTTAGATAGGATGATTCTATATCATTCAATAAGTCACTTCTCACTTTTGAGTCCATTTTTACGAGTTGAAATAAACTAGCCTTGTGGTCAATTCCCTTCAAGATTTCTTCAATGTTTACCTCTTGTGTGCCTACCCTCAGTCGATTCATGAAGTTCTCACCATGTCAAGGCTTCTTCAATGCCCCCATGATCCTTCACGTTACCCGTCTTTCTTTTTTCTTTTTTCCTTGAATCCATGTTGCTCTTGTGTTCCCTTTGCGGAAACTTATCTAGCTCTAGTCATTATATGATTGTGTAGTCATATCTTCTATTTGTCGAGACATTGCAATCATGTGGATTGGAGAAGATCACTTTCGTTGGAACTCTCTTGTATAATGATCCTTAGCATATGAGCAATGTTGACATGGAAGTGCACCCTCTCATAGGGAGGATTTGTTCTACATGTGACCATATTCTCTGTAGTGATAACACATTGAAGGTCTATTATATCTAGGTCAAGCTGAAGGATTCTCCTCATTTTCATGCATATTTGTACAAGCATAAATTGAATAAAGAGCTTGAGTGTTACCTCTCTATTGGGATCCCTTGAGGTAGTAATAGTCACACACCTCATGACCATCTTTACCATAAAACTGGCAACTTACTCTTGTAGGAGAGTTCACATTGAATTGTCCATTTTCATTGCAGATAGTACACCAAACTTGCCTACATACATCATGTGTGGTTCACAACTCCTCCGTTTTCACGATGAAGTTGAGCCATGACATTGTCATTAGAACACGTGGGTGGTAACACTACCTTCTCTTTGCTTTGAGTTTGTTACACTTTTAGGGCTTCTAATTCCCTCCTAAGTTTCTCAATACGGTCTAGGTTTGATGCATAGTTTGTTTGAATCCCTCCTTCTAAATGTAATCTAGCCTCCTCTATGCGAGAGGTGAGTGCAAAACATCATTAAATGCCGCATCAAGTATGAGAGATTCCCTAAGCTTTTGTTGGGATGACCTAGAAAGAGCCTTCTCTATCCATTTTTTTATTAGGAAATCACATGGGGCATGCACGAATTAGGAGACAAGTGCTTTAGTAGGATTATGTAGTTCAGGAAAAGATTCACTTGGCCTTAGTTCTAGGTTCTTGATTTGATCTAGAGTTCTCTCTAAAGAGTCACTTGGTTAGAATGCTTGTGAGAACAAAGTCTTCAATGCTTCCCAAGTGGTGAAGTGGTCGTCTACATACTGGTGGTACCACTTATCTACAAGTCCTTCTAATGTAGAAGGAAATAGTACCAACATCATGTCCTCTTGATTTTGAAGCTCGTGATTACGGCATAAGGAGATGAAGCTCCTTACATGATCATCTACATCTTCATAAACTGATCCCTTAAAGTAGAAAGCCTAGTGCTCAACCTTGAGAGGATATTCGAAAGGTCCTCCATCTGCACTTGAGCTTGCTCAAAGGTATCCAAAGTCAAATCCAATGCCCTCCTAGGTTTCTCTTTTGAGGTTAGTATAGTGGCCAATTCAATAGACAAATACAAAGTAATAAGAGTGTTGTGTTGACCATTGAATTGACTAGAAGAAGGTTGGCTTGGCTTCTTGGGACTCTTATGTGTACGGTGAGGCTTTCGGTCTGCTTGAGTATGTGTCATGTATAATTCCCATGACTCAAAAACTCAAGCAAAAAAATACAATAAAAAAAAACTACTTTTTGCATTATATACATATATAACTTACACAATATATTCAAGGATCCCACCGCGTGTGCCAAACTGTAGAGGGGGTAACCAAGACTACAGCTCCAATGCTCCTTCTACTCAAGGGGCGTTCTTCCTTTGGCAACTATACCTTGTGAAATGTCTATGTACAAGTATCACTTGACAAAAAAAATATAGAGCATGAGATGTTACACATACAAAGATGAGAAATAACACCGATTTCCTAAGACTCGGAATGGTATCACATAGCCACAATACTGTAGAGAAGAATACAATGGCCTCTAGCCCAGAGATTGGATCTCCACTATGCAAAATAAAAACAATAAGAGAACTCCACAAAAGTACTATTCAATTCAAAGGATAGTCAAGGATGCACAATCACACTATCATTCTAACTGCCACTCCACAAAGAAGCCCACACTCTGTATGATCATCACAGAGAGGCTTCGACACTTAGCGGATAAGTTTGGAACTGTGAGCAAAATGAAATCAAGAAATAGCTAGATAAAGGGTGCACTAATAGAATCAACAACAATACTTAGTAAACCAAAATGAAAAACATGCTCCAAGAGTGGAGTCACGATTCACTACGGAGTTTGGGGGGGAGAGGGGGGTCCAAAACAAGTTCCAAGACCTTTCTTATATAGGCATCAAGACCAAAAGAGTGTCCTCTGTTGAATCCAAACCTTTATTATGTCTTGACTGTTGCATGCACACCAAACCTAAGAAGAGTGGTGGAAGACTAGGCTACTTCTTGAGCAGTGGTCTAACTATGGTAATGACAACCAACTAATTTTAGCTCTCCATAACTTCATAATCTATCTTTGAGCATGAATATCCCTTCATCATGAATGGATACTCCAAAATTTGAACTTGATTACAAGCAAAAAAGGCTGAGCAGGAGTGAGATAGGACAAATTCTTGAGGGAGATGGAGGAAGAGGAATCTAGAGTGTGAAGGAGGCAAATTGAGCATTTGAAAAAGGCGAATATCATTAGGGGGATGCATTTGGATTGTCACAAATTAGGATATGAGGAAGATTTTTTGGTGAGGACGAATTTGGATTGAGGGTCTTCTTGGATGAAATTGGAGGCACCATGATGAAGGATGAATTTGATACAGATCTAGGAAGAATTTACCTCTAGGAAAAAACTCACAAATCTTTGTTGAAACAAGAGAGGATGTTACCTTAACGTGCACACATAGTATTCAATGTCAGCCGCAAAGCAAGTGGACATCAATGAGATGAGACTTCCTTTTCCATTTCTCTTACAAGTTATAACTTTTGCTTCATAGCCCAGAATGACCAATGACCATTCGCTTTTGGTTCCTCTCTCATAAACTTTACCACACAAGATCCATCATGAATTTTCCATAGTGAGAAGTGCATTGCACTCCAACTTGTGCTTTCATCTCCTCTTTCACCCTAATTTGAATGCTTTTGAGGATGCGTTTGCTAGAGTGCACAAGGGCAAATAGGAAAGTTCCAAAGATGAATTCACAATGAGAGATGAATTTTGTGCCAGGCCAATTTGAGGGCCAGTTCGGATTACCTATTGCTTGGGAAAATTTGGATTACCACTGCTTGGGTGAATTTTGACATGCAAATTCATCCTATTGGAGGGAGTTATCTTGACGAATCCAAGTCTTACCATTTGGATGAATACTGTGTACTGATGAAGATGAAAATGGTGATGAATATTAGGTATTTGTTGGAGACAAATACTAAGGACAAATGATGAGGAAAAATGGTGTGGGAGGAAAAGCATTCTTAAAAAATGTAAGGTCAAAAAATTTGTGGAGACGAAATTGGCTACTTATTCCATGTGTGGATAAATTTAAGAGAGGTGTCTTGTCAAATTCCAACATGTGAAATTGGGGGCAAATGTTACATTGTATTGTTTGGGACAAACTCTATAATGTTAAAGTGGGAACTAATCCAAAAAATGCAATGGGGAGGAATAACTGGTCATGAACTTGGGCTTTAGGAGAGCTTGGGATTGAATGAGGGACAAGAAAGAAAGACAATTCAGGTGATTAGGAAGTCTAAGGGAGGATAAATTTGGGTCCTTAGAGAGGTTCATGGACAAAAAATGGAGGGGTTATGATGAGACTTATTTGCATCATAAGGCTCAAGGATGAGTATGATACGGCCCCCAATTTTAAGAACTAAAATAAAGATGGGTGAGCCATATTAACATGAAATCCACACTTATGAAGGTACTCAACCAATCTTTGATTCCAAGCCCTAGTTCCTTTCTTCAATCCATAAATTATCTTCTTCAATCTTGAAAAATAATGTGGCTTACCCTTTTCTTCAAACCAGATAGGTTGGTACATTTAGGATTTCACCTTGATCTGTCCATTTAGGAAAGCATTCTTGATATCAAGTTCATACATGTGCCATCTCCTTGATATAGATATTTGAATTAGTGTCCATACTATGATATGAGACTAAAAGTATTCTCATAGTTTATGCCAAGTGTTTGTGAGCATGCCTTCACAAGTAACCTAGCTTTATGTATAGCAATTGAAGCATTTGAACTTCTCTCGATTTTATAGAATCACGTATTTAATATTACTTTCATTCCTTGTTCTCTTGATACCACTCCCATCTATGTTTTTCCTCTAGAGATTTCATCTCATCCTCCATCACCTTTTGATATTTCTTGCAAAGAGTAGCTTATTAAAAGCTTGCACGCTCTTTGTCTTTATAACTAGTTCCATGAATACATAATTCCTTGATATGAAACTATCATATGTGAGCTTTTCCCTTGGATACTTGATCATTGAGAACCTTCTATCGTTTCCAAAATGAATGTCTCCTTTTCAACATTTTACAATCTCTCAAGTGATCACTTATTCAAGATCTTCTTTGTTGATATATTGCATATCATCTTTGAATTGGTGTTCTTTACCTTTGCTTTTGCTCATTTATGATTTAGGGTTAGTAGATGAGCTCCTAAGCCTTCCCATCCATGTTTTGTGACTTTTGCAAGCCTGTGAGTTGCTTTGTCCACTCAATTTTATGCTTTCTTTATGCCCATCATCATGTATTCTTTCTTTCTCTTCTATATTTTGGTCACGCAATTCACCCATTGGTGCATTCATGATTTATTTCATTAAACACAAAATCTATAGAAACTTTAAGCTCCTTTGTGGTAGGGTTGTAGAACCTATAGCCCTTTTTCTCATTGAATAACTAAATAACACACAATTTTTCTAAGCTACCATCTATCTTTGTTTGGGGAACATCTGCATAGAAAACACATACAAACACTTTCAAGTGTGAGAGATTAATTTTTCTCGCACTGTGTGCATCCTCTAGTGATGAATTTTAAATGCTTGAATTTGGCGACCTATTCATAAAATATACAACAATAGAAACAACAAATCCTAAAAATGAGAGGTGCATATGATATTGTACTTGAAACTCTTAATTACTATATCCTGGGTAATCAAAACTTCACACACTCACATGCAAAACAATGGTACAGGGGATGGTATAAGTGTTGGTATCAAAATTGTTGGTAAATAAATCGGTATGTCCCTAGGCAAAATTGTCAATATAAGCATTGATATAGCGCTGGGCATAGGAACACTCATACCAGCTCCTATACGAATGGCCATATCTACAATTTTCTTTGAGCAGAGTGTGTTGTCTCTTGCTATGGCAAAATGACAATGTTGATGTGTAGCAAAGAACAAAACACTCTACCCAAAAAATTTGAGAACATGTGATGTGTACTATAGTGATTGCAAATTTAGGGTTAGATGTCCGACATCAAAAACAAGATTTGATAAAGCGAAACACATTATCAAACATAAAGAGACATGTAGGAGCAAAATGAGCCATGAACCATATACAAAGGAGATATTCCATAAATGAACCATCTACAAAAGAGATATTCCATTAATGATGCATGGACAAAAGTCCAGTAAACCACTACCATATATGAGTCAAATACAAAATGTGGCAAAGCACTGCGATATATGAACCAAATACAAAATTGTGGTGCACCACTGCCACGTATGAGCTAAATAAAAGATTGTGGCACACCACTGCCATACACATGCCTAGAGGTATCAAAACATCTATATTTGCAGTCCTCCAACAAAGCACATTCATGAAATGGGACAAATTGAAATAATAGTTATAAACAACAACTAAAAAATATGAAACTAAGTTTAGAAGCTCACCTCATCGTAGATGCTCCCATGAAATAACCTCACTACATCCCTACAAGTTCTCCAATAGTGCTATCAATGATATCCATAAGCCTTATCTACTCATGTTCAAAGATGACCCACTGCCAACTCCTACAACAAATATGCAAAACATGAGATCAATAAACATGAAGTGCTTAACACAAGAAAATTCAATCATCAAAATGATACTTACAAACTCCTGATGCATAGTATCGTACCCAGCACTACCCAAATGTGACACTCCAACCATATCGAGATGTGTGGCGGCTCCATCTAGTTGTCGATGATATCGATCAAGACTTTGCTTTGCTCATCAGAAATCATCTCCCACTCCTCAAGGTCTAGATATATAGGCTTTGATAAACCTCCTTGAAAAGCATCACAAGCCTTTAATGGTCGATGGGATATCACCTCACATGCCATGTGCTAAATCCACTCTAAGTTGATAAGAGGATGCCTAGGTGCTTGCTAGTACTTGCAATAGATCACCTTTGTGATGTAAGGTTTGCAATCCTTGTCCTCTCCACTCCATTTGACCATGATAGAGTGTCCAAATTGTATTGAGCACAATTGTTGTATTTGCTCATGTATGGCCTTTTTGGACGCATCCACTATTGTATCTCCATCATGTATATAGTGCACCTTGGAGTCGTAGTGGTCATCAACACCCCAAGGTGTGCGTGGTGTGTGCTATGTGGCATACCTGCATCAAAGGTACTCACTCTAGGAGTAGTTGTGGGTGACACAACATCCAACACATTGCCTCCACAACATTGTCCTCCTCTAGAGCCAACCATACATCAACATCTAAAGCCTCCTCCTCTAGAATGTGACCTAGACTGATGAAATGGATGAGAGGGGCCTACACCTGTATCCTGCTATGCTTTCAAACGTTGGCACATACGTCGAGTGCTAGAGCCACTAGGGGATGGTTGAGAAGATAGTCATGATGGAGTGATAAAGCAAGGAGTACTGCTGATAGGAATAGTCCCACCAAATGAAGTAACACCACTAGAAGGTAGTCCCACCAAAGGGAGTTCCACCAATGGGAGTAGTCCCATCAAAGGAAGTTCCATTGGTGGGAGTGCCGCCATGAGTGATCTAGCATTATGACACAAAGGGCATAAGCGGGAGGTTCCTAAGATATGAACTCTAAAACTTTCTCCTCTATCTTAGAAAGTGCAATGAATGCTAGACTGTCTCCGATCATGCTCGCTCAAATAATAAGCATATAATAATAATAGTAATATAGAAAAAATAAGTCTAAAAAAACATAGCAAATAAGTTAACACAAATAAGTACATACAATTGCTTGCTTCATCAGTCCTCTATTCTAGCATCCTCTTGTAGATGTCACGCGCAAAGAATATCGATCTCTATGTTAGTGACTTCTAGATCTCTTGGTATGGCTTTCCCTTCTTGATCATCATCCTCATACAACATATCATCTCTTAAACTCCTTGTGTAACTCGTCTTCTTCAAAGACCTTTTCTTCTAGGACAATGATGTCTTCCTCCTCAACTACCACATGCATCTCAGATTCCACTGTAGATGGAATTTCTTCTATGTCTACATCCTCACAATTTTGTCTCCCATGTGGAGAGACTTCTAAAACAAATAACCAAATGGTTCTTTCCAATCTGGCATAAAGACAACTTGATCATAATGTTTGGGAAGTACAAATGTGTTGCTTTCATATATCCATAGCTTTGTAGAGTCTACTTGAAGCAAACCACTCTTATCTGGCTTCACTGTTCTCTTTCTTCTAGTAGTGAATATAGATGGAGTTAGATGTCTGCAGAAGCACGTGAACAACACAAGGAAGATGAAGAAGCTTAGAGCACAACACACAATATTGAATGTATTACTAGAGAATGTACAAAGATAAGTAATGCTTTAGGGCTATAGGCGTATATACAAGTAGGGAGAAAAAACCTCCTAAAGAGAGAAAAAAGTACTCCGGCGGTCCTAAAGTATTCACACACATCACTACCTAAGTATATCAACAAATCCCCCTTGGGAGTGATGCAGTGCACAAGGAGTTGGCACTCATGTATGAGGTAGTGCCAAGCTATGTGGAAATCACTCCACAAAAGGAAGTAAGCCCAAAGCTTTGCTGAAAGCTTCAAACTTCTCCCTAGGTAGAGACTTTGTAAAAAAGGTTTGCAATGTTCTCCTATGTGGGCACATATGCCAAGCTGATCTCTCTAGTAGAGAACCTCTCCTTGAAATAGTGATAATGCACCTCAATGTGCTTAGTGCGAGCATGGAACACAAGGTTCCTCGCAACTGCCAATGCGCTCTGGCTGTCAATGAAGATGGTGGTGGCAGAACACTGACCAACACCCAAATCAGCCATAAGCCATCTGAGCCACACACACTCAACACTCATTGTGAAAGTTTCCCTATACTCAGCCTCACAACTAGAAGTGGCCACAGTAGGCTGCTTCTTGCTCAGCCAAGATATGGATGAGCTACCAAGCATGAAGCAAAAACCATTGGTGGACACACGAGTGTCATAGCAACTAGCCCAATTAGAGTTAGAAAAAGCATGCAAATCTAGCGGTAATGATCCCCCCTTGGGATAAAACAACCCAAGTAGTCGAGTACCACTCAAGTAGCGAAAGATGTGCTTAACTGCCCGCCAATGCCTGATTGTTGGGCAATGCATAAACCTACTCATTTGTGAGACAACAAACTGAATATCTAGTCGAGTAATGCATAATTAAATCAAGCATCCTACAGCTAGCTGATAGAGAACAACATCAAATGCATCTCCATCATCATGAAGACTCAATTGCAAACGTGTCTCCATAGGAGTGGCAATAGGTTACAATTTTCAAGGCCAAAACAATGGAATAATTTGTCAATATATTTTGCTTGACACAAAGACATTCCATCATCAACATGCATAAACTGAATGCCCAAATAGTGATGCAAATGCCCCAAATCAGACATCTCAAATGAGGCATGTAAGTCAACCTTGAAATCAGCAATATGCTTCTCATGAGGACTAGTGAACAACATGTCATCAACATACACCACAATGATCAGAAGTACATCATTAGAACGCTTAACATATAAGGTGCTTTCAGTTGGACTCTTCTCAGAACCATGTGCAATCAGATAGGCATGTATCTTTTCATACCAAGCACGTGGTGCTTGTTTCAAACCATATAAAGCCTTTCTTAACCTGCACACTTTGTTTTCATGCCCTTTTTGCACAAAGACAGAGGGCTGAAGAACATACACTTCTTCATGCAAGTCACCATTTAGAAATGTTGTTTTAATATCCAGCTGATGTACATTCCAACCATGATGGTCTGCAAGTGCACAGATGCTCTGAAGAGTAGTCATACGACATGTAGGTGCAAAGGTCTGATCAAAATCAATGCCTCTTTCCTACGCATAACCCTTTTCAACAAGCCTGGCCTTATACCTATCAACTTTTCCATTAGGCTTACGCTTCAGGTTGTAAACCCACTTAGTGCCAATGGCCTTCTTGCCAGGAGGCAAGTCACACAAAGACCAAGTACCATTCTTCATTATAGCATCATATTCTGATTGCATTGCAGCCATCCAATGTTCAGAATTTTGTGCTTCATCAAATGAAACAGGTTCAGTCTCATCATAGAGACTAGAGGCAGCCATAGCATAGCAATCTGATGCAAAAGAGGCATTATGAGAGCTTGATCGAGTACAATATGATAGAGGTGCATCTAATTTGTTTTCACGCAAAGTCTGCACCAACCATTTTGGCATAGTTTTTGCCTTCTCAATATCAGCTCTCTCATCAACAAGTACATCATGTAAATCTGAATGAGAAATGGAATGATCTGCATCATCACATGAAACCTGCGAAGGCTGAGAAGTTGCCTCATTAGGTCCAGCACCAGGCTATCCACCTGTAAAATGAGGCAGCAAAGTATGATACATGGCTTTGGAGCTAACAAATGTCTCCTTAGTACATGAAAGCAATGGCTGAATAACATCTTCCACAAAAACAACATCACAACTAACTAGAGTGCATTTAGTCTGTGGATGATATAGATGATAGCCTTTACTTTCAGAACTATACCCAACAAAAATACATTTTACTACTTTATCATCCAATTTTCTGGGATGTTGTTCAGGCACTAATGCATATGCCAGACAACCAAAACACGCAGATGAGCAACAGATGGCTTGCGATCATGCCAAGCCTCATATGGAGTGATAGACTGCAGTGCTTTAGTGGGATACTTGTTAAATACATATGTTGCACACATAACAGCCTCAAGCTAGAAACTATGTGGTAAGGCCTGACTCTTGACCATACACCTCACCATCTCCATGAGTGACCTATTCTTCCATTTAGCAACTCCACTTTATTGAGGTGTATATGGCATTCTACACTGGTGTTTTATCCAATGTTCAGCCAGAAATGCATTAAAATTAGAAGACATATATTCCCTACCTCGATCAAAACGGAGGGAGCCCATTTTACATGTTGACATATTTTTAGCCAAAACCAAAAACTGTTTGAAGCACATGATTACTTCGGACTTTGCTTTCAATGGATATACCCATACATGCCTTGAAAACTCATCAATGAAAGTCACAAAGTAAAGATAATTTCCAAAAGAGGGTGTCTGCATAGGACCACACACATCACTATGAACAAGCTGCAATTTCTGAATAGCCTGAACTGAACCATCTTTTGGGAATGAGGAACACTGCATTTTGCCCAAAATACAACCTTCACATACATGTTTACTAGGTGCCTCAAGTTTGCGCAAAGAGGACACCATTTCAGATTTGTGCAGGCATAGCAAACTAGCAAAGTTCAGATGACCAAAGCGTGCATGCCAAAGCTTTGCATCTGAAATAGCCTGAGAATCATGTACTGCACATGCCAAATCATTCACTGATCTTTCATAGTATATGACCTTATACAGCCCATGACAAAATGCCCGAAGCAATAATCACATCGCTATTTGATAGATCATGAACTGTACATCTATCATCAACAAATTTCACAACCAAGCCAATCTTAGCTAATGCAGAAACTCATAAAGGTTTCTTCTTGATCCGTGGCACAAATAAAGCATCTGACAAAGTGAAAGAACTAGCATCAGTAGTAGTGAGAATGATCTTACCAACTCCCATGATAGGATAAGAGGAGTTGTTGGCACATGTGACAATATTCCCTATAGGGGCAGGCTCAAGTGAAGTGAAGAAACTACACTGCAAGGTGATATGTTTGGTCGCCCCACTATCAAAGTACCAAACATCTGAGTCTACTACAAACATGCACTACTCATGAGAAGATGAATCAAAACTACAAAGAGTAGTAAACGCCCATTCTTCATCCTGCACAAGGTTAGCAGACTCTCTTTTTGGAGTACAGGCCTCTGCAACAACCATTCCAACCTCTTTTTTCTTTGCCTCTTTTGTAGCCAGTTTAGGAAAGTCTTTATGATATGATCATTTCCTTTACAGTACATGCAAAAAAATTTCTACTTTTTTGATTTCTTCTCATTTTTGTCTTCCTTCTTCGAATGTGCAACATTTGTAGATTTTTGCTTGCTAGTTGAAGAGCTCCATTTTCCTTTTCCCTTCTGACTAGTCAGGAAAGCTTGATCTACAACATGCATAATGGACCTGTTCTGCCTAGATTGATCTTCCTGCAACAGAACAGAGACTAACTCCTCAGATGATAAGGCATTTGGATTGCCTTTCATCATCAACCAAAGAGTAGAAGCAAAACTCTGATATGAATGAGGAAGACCATTCAGAACGGTTTCCACAAGTGAGCTATCTGGTATAACTTCATCAGCAGAAATCAATTGTTCCTTCAAGTCTTTGATCTTTGTTAGAAAATTGTCCATAGAATCACCTTCATTCATGTGCTCACTCTCCAACTCTTTTCGGAGGTAAGCAACACGAGCCTCATTCCTAGCTTGGTACAATGTGGTAAGTGTATCCCAAGAATTCTTAGCTATTCTGCAAGAGCGAATGTGAGGAATAATGGCACATTTGATAGAGAAAGCTATCAATGCATGTGCCTGGGCATCTCTACCATCCCAACAAATTTGCTTTGCAGTAGGTGCAGCAGAAACCACAGCATGAACAGGAATATGTAGAATATCATCATCTTTGACACCTTCTGCATTAGCTTCAGTACGTGTAGTTGTAACAGTTGCAGGTGTGATAGGACGTTTTCCAACACCCTGCACAATGTTCCACAGTCCTTTTGCAACCAATACATGTTGCATCATATAAGCCCATAACGGGTAGGTAGTACCATCCAACTTAGCCTCAACAACCAACATACGCAATACATCACTGCTTTCAGCCATGGCCGGTGACTAAAATACCTTGACACAAAAAATTTACTGTATCTCAAAAAGTTGAACAAAACTACCCACACAAATTCTGCCAAACCTGTAGCAGACTTCGAGAGGCTTATACTGGTGAACCAAAACTCGTACATACCTTTTGCACAAAAAGATGAAATAGCCTACACAAGCGCTACGATAGTGCACTCGAAAACACACTGAGTATGCTCACCAAAATTCATGCGATTCTGAGACTACAACCGGAGAGGTGTCGACAACACCCTAGATGAAGTGGCGGCATGCTCTGATACCAATTGTTGGAGTTAGACATCTGTAGAAGCATGCGAACAACACAAGGAAGAAGAAGAAGCTTGGAGCACAACACACAATACTGAATTTACTACTAGAGAATGTACAAAGATAAGTAACTCGTTAGGACTATAGGCATATATACAAGCGGGGGGAAAAGAAACCTCCTAAAGAGGGAAAAAAGAGTTGCAGCGGTCCTAGAGTGTTCACACACATCACTAGCTAAATATATCAACAAATACTTTGAACCATTTCACATCAAACACAAAGTAGTCAAACCTCTTGAACGATAGCTTCAAGATATCTTGGATCAGTCCATAATACTCAAGCAGGCTTTCTTGAGCTTTTTCATCTCTAGCACTAACTCTACTTTTTTGGAGAAAGTTCACCATCACCCCACTATCAAAAGTTGGCCGAATTTTGTTGATGCATTTGATTCAAAAGTGTCACCCATGAGACTATACTGCACCATATTTATAAAACTCTTAATCACAATCCTTTGCGAGTCCCTCCTCTTCTTTAGAGACATCCTCACTCACTACCTTTGCTTTTGAAATGGCTGTATCTAGCCATCTGGAAGAGGTCAAACACTTTCTGGAAGAGGCAAAAACTGAGTGGAATGATTCTTTTGAAACTCGGATCTTTCCTTTGCGTTTTTCTCCTTGGAAATCTCATACCTCTCAAGTCACTTCTACATGGGCTTGGAGTTAACGATGCAAAACTTCATTGCCTTTGTTTGAAAAATACATTGATTTTTTTTTGGCTCCCTTTATGTGCTATAATTACATGGGTCTAAGGGGTAGAACCCTTGGGTTTTTGGGTGTGAAATCCTTGGGATTTATGATTTATTTACCCCTTTTAGATGGGTCTTGAACCTTAGGGATAGTTCTCTAAGGTTGAGTACATTATGCTTGATTGGAAGCTTCTCCTAGCCACTTGATTTGTATGTGAGAGCTTGGAGAGTCGTCTTTTAGAGGCCATGTGATTTCATGTGATTTCATAAGCTTGGAAACCATGTGAACACCTTAGGGACCCATGTGATGGAAGGTACACGTGTCCCTTTGAGAGGGACTTACACCCTTGGACTTGGAACTATATATTGGACAGGTTGGTTGCGTGGAAAGTGCATCTCTCTTCCTAGTGTGAGTCTAATTAATTAGTCTTCTTAGTTTGTGTGGAGGCGATGGAGCTCCCACACAACACTGGTATCAGAGCCTTTTCATTGAACCTTTTCATGTGAAGATTTTGGTCTCTAGATCATCTCTTATGATGCTAGGAGGAGTTGGTCCAGCCTACGAGGACGTCTCTCCTTTGGAGGTCAAAAGATTCATTCATATGAACCCCCTTAAGCGAGGGATTCACCGACGGCCATCCAATGCCCAATTCACGAGGTAAGCCTTCTTCAATGCATATTTCTCATGGATGCATGTGCAATGATAGTCAACTAGCCAGCTCACGCTCACGAGGGCTGATGAAGGAGGAAGACATCTCTATTGTGTTATTGTTTTAAGGCTCTGATCTTATTATATAGAGATCATAAACTAGTTGAAACTTCGTATATGGGATTTCTTGCATAGCGTTTGCAGAAGAATGAGAGTAAGATTTTTTTTTTTTGTGCATGCAGTGTTTGAGTATAAAAGGAGAGGTTCAGACTTGTGAACTCTTGTAAGAAAAGAGATTGAGCTAACCACATTCACCCATGAATTTACTTGTAAAAGTTTTGTTCAAGTTTTAATTTATCAAGTTAGGTAGAGTTTTCATCAAAGGAACTAACAACTCACTCATCCTTCTTCTTTGAGAGGATGTAGTGATTGAATTCACAAAGTAGCCATTTGTGAGTGATGCATCACCAAACGTTTCCCTACTAAATTTGGGTGCATAATGTATAAAAATATCAATATTCAAAGATGATGGATAATAAAGGGAGGTCTCTATTCCTTAAAGATTTGTGTTGAAGATACAAACCCAAATATGGAGGAGCATGCAACTTCATCAAATTGAATTTGGGGAAGTATTTCATTCTCATTTCCCTTATTCTTTGCATAATTTAATTCTCTATTGCTTGAAAGGATGTATAATGTTAAGTATTCTCATAATATCTTATAGCTTTGAGGAGCTTATGATATAGGGAGGATACTCATTCAAGAAGCTATGAAATGTAGCCTCTTCATCACATGAATTTGGCCCTATTTTCATTTTCTTTTGTATTTATGTGGATATCGCATGAGTAAATACTTATAACACTAAGGCAAACATTCTTTTAAATAATTTTGAAGAGGACATCCATTTTGTAAGCTATGCATTATGAGGCAAACATAAAGACAAGAGATATATGTTCCAAGGAGCACACAACAAACACGATGGGAGCTTAGGATAAGTACTTCCATGCTCTAATTTTCCTCATATATTTATGATGTGTCTTGCTCCTCATATAGAAATCACAACTCTATGCAAAATGAAAATACTTATATAAGAAGCATGGTTTTTTTCATAAATTTCGTTTTTCACGAGTAAAAGGTACATGTGTGTGACATCCATTAACTATGCATATAGATTCTACCCTTTAAAAATGCATGCAAAGATACATGATTTCAAAGGTAAATGCACACATGTGGGCACACAAGTAAGTTTCAAAATGCCCAAGAACAACTTCAATGTTGGACGAGATGGGATGGCCCAAGCCTACTTCATCACCATGAGATCACTCAAGTAAAGTGAAGAGGTGGATAAAGCTTAATTTCCAAGTAAGTATTTGCACACCTTTTCTTTTCCTTACAGACCAAAGAAAATGCAATTTGTTATAAATTAACTGTATGATCTAGGGGTCAGGCCAGTTTAGACGGATCTGAAATGGAACATCGTTTGGTCATCCATGTGTATGACCAAAGATCTCGAGTTTAGACTTACTAGGAGGTATTGTGCTCTTCTGAACAAGTGATCCACTTAGCTTAGTGGTTAAGTCTCAAGGATGTGAAGGCGGAGGTCTTTGGTTCAACCCCCATGGGCTACATGGGAAGCATGTTTTGCCCCAAGAGCTCTAGAGCCTTCTAGAAGCATCCACTTGAGTTAACTCTGGCTAACTAGGATACTTGGCGCAAATGTAGTTACATGGCTGACACTTTGATGGTTAGTATCCACCTACCCAAGAAGGCAATCCCCTAGAGAGAGCTATATATAGAGGCATTTGGTTGGGAGGAGAGCCATCTCTCTAGCACGTGGTGGTCAATGTAATTAAGTAACTTTATGATCTAGGGGTCCAACCGGTTCATACGAATCTGAAATCGGACACTGTTTGGTCATCCATGTGTATGATCAAAGGTCTCGAGTCGAGACTTACTAAAAGGTCATTTACTCTTGTAGCCGAGTTATCCACTTAGCTTAGTGGTTAAGACTCAAGGATATGAAGGAGGTGGTCTTGGGTTCAACCCCCATGGAATACATGGGAGAGTGTTTTGCCCAAAGAACTCTAGAACCTTCTAGAAGCATCCACTTGAGTTTAACTCTGGTTAACTAGGATACTTGCGCACATGTAGTTACATGCCTGACACATGGATGGTTAGTATCCACCTGCCCAAGAAGGCACTCCCCTAGAGAGAGCTATATATAGAGACATTTGGTTGGGAGGAGAGTCATCTCTCTAGCACGTGGTGGTCGTAATAGTTGTTCTCTTGCATTGGTATCAGAGCCCTAGGCAAGCTTTCATGGTTACATTGCTAGGCTCATCATTTTCTTCATTAGAATATGCTTCCATTGTTAATAGTCTCCTCATCATTGTCTTTATGTGGCCCATCTTGCCTCTCTTTTCGGGTTCCAACAGCGAAACATATTAATGTTTTTAGGACTCAAACTTGAGTCGTGCGCATGGCTTTGAAGGTTGGATCTTCTTTGGATGGAAAGATTTTTCTTGAGGACCTAAGGATGGCAAATCGCTCTTCACGAGGATCAATGGACAGTAAAACATAAGCGTTTACCTATCCTTAAAGGGATTTTGGTACAAATCCAAAGAGCATGAGTGGATGCTTAGACTTAAGGAGTAGAGAGATTCCTCTAAAGTCTCAACTGGGGAAGGTACCTAAAGCATCAATAAGAAAGGAATCTAAAGACAAGAAGTCAAAAGCTCTTGTGGCTACAAAATTGTTCAAGAATAACTAATTGGAGTTGAATTATAACCAATTTTCATTTGAAACCCTAGCAAAAAAGGAATAGATGTTCCATCAAAAGGTTTTCAATTTCCCAAAAGAAAGCACAAGATGATGAAACGATCATGTGAAGGGATCAAAACCTAGAAAATCTAGTTAGAGGTAATGCCTGAAAATTTAAACTTCTTTTAAAGAATTGAAGCAAGAAGGTACTCTATAAAGAGATGTTTTGACTTTAGATAATTATCACCCATACATTAATGTGAATATAAAATAGGGTGGTATGGGACACGGGATTTTATACTCAAATTGATGTAGCAAAGATGGTATGGGACATTGGACCATGGGATGATAATTATCTTTTAGTCCTAGATTGGATCTTTAAGTTAAGTTTGATCCTTAAGGGAATTCAAACTTCAAAGAAGAAGTTTAAATTCAAGGAGGATAACACTAGTATCTCAAGATAGTTCAAGATAACTTCAAGATCAAGAAAACAGAAGATATGAAGTAAGTAAATTCCAAGATTTTTGTTAAGCACTTCAAGATAAAGTGTTGTTAATTCGGAAAAAATTCATAAATTTCCGAAAAAGTTGATCTTTGATTTAGAGTTGATCTTTTCAACCAAAGATTTGATTGACTAAATGAAGCACCAAGTTCATAGATTAACTTGGTAAATTCACTCTTTTGACTCAAAGGAATGCACAAGAATTGCATTCCCAGTAAGGAGTCAAAAAGACTGAATATGACCTGAACTTAGTTTCACGTGAAGCATTATTTGAATACAAAACTCATCAATAGAACCTCAGTGGGTCCACACGGTGATGTTGGTTACCATAATAGTATCTTGTGGTTGGATGATGTTTTCGATTTGCTTTGAATCATTTTGAGTATTTCTCTTAAAGATAGAGAAAATGCTTCAATACCCTTTTGAAACAGATCTTTGAGAAGTTAAACTCTTGAGCCATCTAGACTTTGACTCATAGAAAGTATGTATCTTTGAAGTTTGAATTGGTTGAACAAAATTTTAGTTCTTTCTTTCCGCTTTTCAAATCTTTTGGATTTGACTCAGATATGGTATCAGATTCTTTTCATAAAAGTCAAGGGTTAGCCAAATAGAACCAGGTAACTAAATTGAACATCCTAGATAAATGTTATGTACAAGAACCTTTTCAATCTTCAAAAGATAATAAGTCTAAGTGGACTTATTTATTTAAGTTTTCTTCAAGTTATAGCATAAATGATTTTCTAGAGTCCCGTATACTCGAGAATAGACAAGTTAGGAATTGCTCATCCGATTGACAATTCCTAAGAACTTTTAGCTAAAGTCTTTGAGAAAAGTGTCCTAAGTTGGATAATTTTCATTTTGAATTTTAATTGGTCAAGTTATAGTATGGTTGACTCAAAGAAATTGGTAAAATCTCTCCTACAATTTACATAGGATTTTTAAACTCATTAGGACAAAGTAGTCCTATAGTCGGGTGAAAAAATCAAGTAACTATTGGATAGGAGTTAACCATTGTACAAACATTTAAGTAAGATGTTTGAGACAACCAAACTTCAAGTTTTACAAACAAAATTCAAGTGAATCAAGAGTTCTCAAATTTTTGCAAGGGATAAGAATCCCACCTTCGTTACTAAGTCCATGCACCAATCATGCCTAGAAACGGACTAGTAATTTGAATCCACCCAGTTCACATGTTTGTGCCTAGATCGCACATCGAGAAACTGTGAATTGGCTACATATGTTTTTAGATCCATCCTTATTATTCATTCACTACTTTGTACTTTGACCACTTTATCAAAGTGCAAAGCAAGACAGTGTTTTGAATCATTTGGGAAGGGATGCCACCATAGAGATGAGACATGTTCTTCCAATTTTAAAACATGACCATGTTCTTCCAGTTTTAGAACATGAGGCTTGGGGGTTGCTTATAGTAGATATATAGCTCTATGTTTGAGGACAAAAATATTTTTCCAAGGGGGAAGAATGTAATAAAGTAAGTTTATGATCTGGGGGTCCGGTCAGTCCAGATGGATCTGAAATCGGACACGGTTTGGTCATCCGTGTGTATGACCAAAGTTCTTGAGTCTAGACTTACTAGAAGGTCATTTACTCTTGTAACTAAGTGATCCACTTGGCCTAGTGGTTAAGACTCAAGGATGTGAAGGAGGAGATCTTGGGTTCAACCCCGATGGGGTACATGGGGAGAGTGTTTTTCCCAAAAAACTCTAGAAGCTTCTAGAAGCATCTACTTGAGTTAACTCTAGTTAAGTGGGATACTTGGAGCACATGTAGTTACATGGCTGACACATGGGTGGTTAGTATCCACCTACCCAAGAAGGCAGCCCTCTCAAGAGAGCTATATATAGAGGCCTTTGATTGGGAGGAGAGTCATCTCTCTAGCACGTGGTGGTCGTAATAGTTGTTCTCTTGCATAAGGAAAGAGAACTACGGATTACGACCACCACATGTTAGAGTGATCTCTCTAACATGTGGTGGTCGTAATCTGTAGTTCTCTTGCATTGGTATCAAAGCTTTCATTGAATTCCTACTGTTTGCATAATGATTCTAAAAAATGAAGACTACTACTATTCTTCAATCATGTTTAGATGCAAGCTATATGAAAGCAACGAATAACGCAAGTATTGAAATGAAAACTTCAACTTAGAAATACTTATCTCCCAATTAAGCTACATCCTTCCATTGATCCTCTCGATGAGCTATTCTTCATTCTTTGGTCTCCATTTCAAGTACGCATGTAACATACAAGGACCACCTTTATGCTTCCTAGATGCCTTCCATGTCCTTTGTGGAATAGTTGAAAAAAGAACTACTCTATTTTGAAGTTTTAGAAGCTTAATAGTCCCCTCTTTAGATTGGGAGAGCATAGATGCAAAATCTATATGAAGAGTAGAAAGAACTCCTTCTTTCCCTCCGGGTCAAAGCTCTGAACTAAATGTGGATAGATGTTGTGGCTTGGTATCCTGAATAGAAGAACGATTTCTCCTCGTTGACTTGGCGAGATCAAGCCCCAATAGCTATCACCTGTAGAAGTCTTGTCCCATTTGTCTCCGGATTGATCCTCTGAGCTACTATAAAAGAATCTACATGATCCCGTGAGCTACTGTTGAAAAATCCCTTTTATTATCTGTTTTAAAAGCTTGCACCCTTTCTTATGACATTCAATTAACTCGAGCTGCTGAAAGCTCAGCTCGAATGCTCCTTGCTCAATTGGTTAGAGCAGAGGCTTAAGCACACTGACGTAACACGTTCAAGCTCCATCTAAGGTCGTACTCCATACTTCTGCTTGTGGTGGAGAGGCTCCGCGGTCTCGCAAACTGAGGTTATACTGATTTTTCACAGACTCTACGTCGTGCATGCAACAACTAACTAGGTAAGAAGATGCATTCAGACGACAAGATCTTGGGTTCAAGCTACGGATCTAACTATTTGTAGAGAGCTTTCTATCCTTTTGCAACGGTCCTACTTATTATTATAATAAATCATGCCCAATATTCATCGCCATCGATGTTTGCTCGAGTGGGTACCGTAGAGGTCCGCTTCCGGATGTCATGGGGTCAAAACCTTATTCCGACTGTGTGCATAAAGTTCTTCTTTTTGCTTGTGATGTCTTATCTTCAGCATGCGAAGATGGCGTTATGATGTGCTTTTTGAGAATATGTTCATAGAAGTGACTTGCCCTCTTTGATATGACAATAATCTAACTCATTAAACACAAGCATGATTGTTTGTTAAGTAGTTGAATACTTATACTTTCATTATCTTCTTTTTCTAACTCGACTTCGATAGCTAGGGAAAATAATAAGCTAGGTAGTTGCAAGGCTCCTCGCTGCCACACAACTCAAGCACCTAACTTATTCTTTCCCAAACGTGATACTTAGCTATCAAAAATTAGGAGTCTTGGTTAGGAAAAGTAGGATTTTCGCAATTCAAGTGTTCAATTTTCTTGCTCATTGGAATGGCAAGAAAATAGAGCTACTTGAAAGTTTTCATGATGACTCTAAGTTTAGGAAAACTTAGAGAATCCTAATGACAAGCCTAGATATAGTTGTTAGCTTGGATTTGAAAAAGATCATGGAACTATTAAAGTTTTTTCTTTTCATCGTGACAAGTGATGAACTTCAAAGAGGTGAATAAACTTTAGCATCACTAAACTTTAGTGTCCAATAGTTGGATACTAGGTTCCATGACTGCATCTCTAGTCAAGATGCAAAGTTTTCAAAAAGCATGGAACCTTTATTAAGCACTTTTTTGAGGATGCAAAAAGTATGCTTGGTTTTGTTTAAGCTAATTAGAGCTTAAAGAAGAAACCCAAGACAAATTAATCTTTGGGAATCAAGATATTTTCCTAAAAGATAATCAAAATAATCTTTGAGAACTAAGGTATTTCCTAAAGATAAGCCAATAAAATAAAATAGTCTAGTTAACTATTTCATTGGTTAAAAAGAAATATCTTTTAGCCAAGATTTCTTTTTAAAAGATCATTCTAGTTAAGAAAAAGATTCCAAGACAAATCGTTGGCTTAGTTACTTGATTCCTTGGCAAGAATCAAAAAGTTCTTGAAAGGAAAAATCTCCCTAGATGTGAGACTAGAATCTTTCAAGAGAAGTTTAATAGCAAGTAGATCCCAGTAATTGCCAATCCACTGGTATTGGTAATTAAGTACAAATATTGATATAACCTAAAGGTATTTCAAAGATTCTTAGCTTTGGAATCTGAGAGGCATCACATGATTCGCCTGGACTTAAGATTGAGGGAAAGATCTCTAGAAATCCCGGTGGTAAGCAAAGAAGTTTATGATAGATTAGGAGATCTCAAAGATAAAGACTAAGTCTTTATTCTAGTCACAAACTCAACCAGACTTGATCAAGCTTGGCCATGATTGTCCAAGAACGTGCGATTGGAACTATGTAGATTGCCCAAGTATTGGCAATAAAATTTCTTGTGGGAATTATTCACTCAAATTTCATTTATCCAATGGAAAATTGTGAAAAGAGTAAGTTGTTCCAAGACTGAACAGAGTGAAGAAATTCCAAGAATGTACTCTGCAACCCTGAAGATGGTATTTAATTCTGTGGAAGGTAAAACATAAACGTTTATCTATCCTTCAAGGGATTTTGGTACAAATCCAGAGAGCATGAGCGGATGCTTAGACTTAAGCAGTAGAGAGATTCCTATATAAAGTCCCCGGGGTAGGTACCTAAAGCATCAGTAATAAAAGGAATCTAAAGACAAGGAGTCTCAAGCTCTTGTCACTACAAATTGGGCAAGGATAAACCAATTGAACTTGAATTTGTGAAAATTCAAGTACTTGGAATTCTGATTGGTTTTCATTTGAAAACCTTAGAAGGATGGATATTCCACCAAAAGGTTTTCAAGTTTCCATGGCAAAGCAAGTGATTGTGAGACGATCATGTGAAGGAATCAAAACCTAGAATAGCTAGTTAGAGGTAATGCCTAAAACTTCAAAACTTCTCATAAAGAAATGAAGAAAGAAGGTACTCTATCAAGAGATGTTTAGACTTTAGGATAAAGTTCACTCACACATCAATGTGAGTATAAAATAGGGTGGTATGGGACACCAGATTTTATACTTGGATTGATGTAGGAAAGATGGTATGGGACATCAGACCATGAGATGATGATTATCTTTTAGTCCTAGATTGGATCTAGAAGTTAGGTATGATCCTCAATGGAACTAAAACTCCAAAGAAGGAGTTTAAATTCAAGGAGGATAAATGTAATATCTCAATATATTTCAAGATAACTTCAAGATCAAGGAAACAGAAGATATGAAGTAAGTAACTTCCAAGATCTTCTTGAGGCACTTCAAGATAAAGCATTCTTAATTCGAAAATATTTCATAAATTTCTTAAAAAAAAATGGACATTGATTTTGAGTTGCTCTTTTCAACCAAGGATTTGATTGACTAAATCAAGCACCAAGTTCCTAGTGTAACTTGGTAAATTTACTATTTTGACTCAAATAAATGCACAAGAATTGTATTCCCAGTAAGGAGTTAGAAAGATTGAACATGACCTAAAGTTAGACTCAAGTGAAGCATTATTTGAATACAAAACTCATCAATAGAACCTTAGTGGGTCAACACACTGATGTTGGTTACCACACTAGTATCCAGTGGTTGGATGATGTTTTAGATTTTTCTTAATCTTTTTGAGAATCTAGCTTATTTCTCTTAAAGATAAAAAAAAAGATTTGAAAACCTGTTGAAACATATCTTTGAGAAGTTAAAGTCCTGAGTGATCTAGACTTTGACTCAAAGGAATTCTACATATCATCAAAGTTTAAATTGGTTGAACTGAGTTTTAGTTTTTTCTTTCAGCTTTCCAAATCTTTTGGATTTGACTCGCATACAGTATCTGATTCTTTTCTCAAAAGTCGAGGGTTAGTTGGTTAGAACTAGGTAACTAAATTAAACATCCTCGATAGATGTTCTGAATAAGAACCTTTTTAAACATTGAAAGATGAGAAGTTTAATATTGACTTATTCTTTTGAGTTTGCTTCAAGTTATAGCATAAATGATTTGCTAGAGTCTAGTATACTCTAGAATAGAGAAGTTAGGAATTGCTCAGCAGATTGACAATTCCAAATATCTTTTAGCTCGTCTTTGAGAAAAGTGTCCTAAGTTGGACAACTTTCATTTTGAATTTGAATTGGTCAAGTTATAGTATGGTTGACTCAAAGAAAATGGTAAACTTTCTCCTATATTTTACATAGGACTTTTAAACTCATTAGGACAAAGTAGTTATCTAGTCATGTGAAAAATCAAGTAATTGTTGGATAGGAGTAAACCATTGTACAAACATCCAAGTTAGATGTTTGGATCACCCAATATTCAAGTTCTCCAAACTAAATTCATATGAATCAAGAATTCTCAAAGTCTTGTGAGGGATAAGAATCCCCCCTTTGTTACTAAGTCGATGCACCAATCATGCCCTGAAATGGATTACTAATTTGAATCCACCAAGTTCACATGTTTGTGCCCAGATCCCACCTAGTAAAAACGATGAATTGGTTAGGGATGTTTTTAGATCCACCCTTATTATTCATTCACTACTTTGTACTTTGACCACTTTATCAAAGTGAAGCGAGATAGTGTTTTGAATCATTTGTGTAGCGATGTCACCACAGAGATGAGACATGTTCTTCTAGTTCTAGAATATGACCATGTTCTATCAGTTTTAGAACATGAGGCTCCAGGGTTGCCTACAGTAGTTATATAGCTCTATTTTCGAGGATGAAAATATTTTCCAAGGGGGAAGAATGTAATATTGTAAGTTTATGATCTAGGGGTCATGCCGGTTCAGATGGATTTGAAATCGGACACCATTTGGTCATCCGTGTGTATGACCAAAGATCTCGAGTTCAAACTTAGTAGGAGGTCTTATGCTCTTGTGAACAAGTGATCCACTTAGCTTAGTGGTTATGACTCAAGGATGTGAAGGAGGAGGTCTTGGGTTCAAACCCCATGGGGTACATGGAGAGAGTGTTTTTCCCAAAGAGCTCTATAGCCTTCTAGAAGCATCCACTTGAGTTAACTCTGGTTAATTGGGACACTTGGCGCAGATGTAGTTACATGGATGACACTTGGATGGTTAGTATCCACCTGCCCAAGAAGGCAGTCCCCTTGAGAGAGCTATATATAGAGGCATTTGGCTGGGAGGAGAGTCATCTCCCTAGCACGTGGTGGTCGTAATCTTGCATTTAATGCAAGAGAACAACTACTACGACAACCACATGCTAGAGAGATGACTCTCCTCCCAACCAAATGCCTCTATATATAGCTCTCTCTAGGGGACTGCATTCTTGGGCAGGTGGATACTAACCATCCATGTATCAGCCATGTATCTACATGTGCACCAAGTATCCCAGTTAACCAGAGTTAATCCAACTGGATGATTCTAGAAAGTTCTATAGTTCTTTGGGCAAAACATGTTGGTTTAAATTAAAAGCCTACACATTTGGCTCAAAGGATGCATTGAAGTTTATACATACATGAAGAAGCATAGGAGCATATGCTAGTGGTTAATTACCACTTTACCTCATTGTAAAAGTCAAATTGACTTGGAATCTCTTGTAATCACCTAGCCAAAAGGATTCGTGGTAAAAGTAGTTGTTTGATTGAAAGAATATCTCCAAGTATTTAGGAGCTTAATCATAGGGAGCCAAAAGTTTGAATTTGAATTCAAATTTTTAGTCATCTCTTATAAAAATGGATATGAAAAGTCGCGGGTAAGAGAGAGCACTCCCGAGCCTAGCATTACTGATTTGTGAGTGTGTGTGAGGTCTATACTCAAGCCCACACCTCTCTATACCATTTGGCATTGATGTTCATGCAAATGGAGTCGTATACAAGTGTTCATTAATACATACATTCATATTGTCCATCTCTGAGTTCTCTGTTAGTCTACTCAAAAGTCTATCAACTTGTCAAGGGCATATCTCGATCAATTCTTCACCAAATTCAGTGATTCAAAGCCTATTGGATTCAGCTTGAAGTAATCTACATGCTATCAATGTCTGAAGACATTCTATTTAGCCATTTTGGAGAAATCTGCATCGAGGTGAACTCTGGTCATTTTCTGCTACTGTCCTAAAAAGTCGGGGGTAAAGCTTAACTTGCTAAATTGATTTCTCTTAGCATAGTTTATCATTTTACATCATTCCACTTGGAATAGGTATCTTACTAAGCTAATTAAATATCCCTAAAAGTAATTTTTCCAATGCCTACTGTGTTGGTCATACTGAGCAAAACACTCAGCAGGCATCAAGCCATAAATAGAAGGTTTTCTTGAGTTTGTGACTTCCAAAGTTATCTGTTTTGATTCAATCATTGCACACATCATTTCCAAAGGACATGGGACATTTTATGGTGTCAGTGGAAAGATAAGGAGGTCTAGTTATCAACTCTGAAGCAAAAGAGGGCTGGTACAAAGCAGGTTTAGCAGTACCTACTCAGTCTCTTAGAGTATCCATCCATCACTCCCAACAGTGGTATCAGAGCCCCCTTTTTTTCTTGCATTTTAGGCATTCCACAAGCTTCCCACTTAGTTTAGTGAAGTCATAAACTCTAGCAAGCAGCCCCCTTGCTTTCTTACCTCATTTTGTCATGATTTTGTTCCTCTCTATCTAGAGGTGTGGTTAGGCTGTTCCAAATTTAATTCTACCAGATTGTAGAGCATTGTTTGCTCTCTCATTGTAACCATTTTCATTGATTTCAAGTTTCAATTTGGTCTCTTATATTGTTCCCTAAATTTTTCCAAAGTTTCAAACTCTTTGCCTCAGTGAGTTGTGAGAAATTGCCAACTTTGTGAAGGTATATCCCTACACATAGGTAGAGAGTGTTGCAACCAAGTAGCCTATTTTACAGAGGATCGATCTCCTAGCTGCGATATCCATTTGGGATGATTTTATGCTTGTTGAGTAGCTCTTATAGTCTAGTAAAAGTTTGCAAAACTTCATCTTAAGTCTTTTTATAGGTGCAGAGAAAAGTTCAGAACAGTGAGCATATATCATTGCTTGTGGACCTAGTGGAGGGCATCCATCTTCCATTGTTGCATTGGGGTGTTAGAATCATCCCCCATTAGTGGTATCAGAGCCATTTTGGAGGCTTGGAGACATCTGAAGACTTGAAGGGATCAAGACAACTCGTGGAAGCACAAGGAGGACTTATCAAAGTAAGAAGTCATCAAAAGGGGGCTATGTGGATTGAGAATTCAACTAGACAAAGGTTAGCAAGGGAGAAGGTATCAAAAGGTAATATCCACCCCTTCTAAAGCATACAAAAACTTGAGGAGAATCTAGAGAAGCATCTTAGAGCTCAGTATGGCTGAGTATAATGCATAAATACAGAAGTTAGATAAAGGTAGTTATCAAGCATGAAAATTTAGAGTTAGCAACTACCTTATGGGAAAAGGATTGTGGGGATTAGTGAGCGGCAGAGAGCCAATGCCTCATGTACATGATCCACCACTTCAAGGGCACATCAAGACACTTAATAAATGGATAGAAAGGGATAGGAGAGTCATATTCATTCTATCCCAACATATAAGCAATAGCATGATAGGGCATATACAAGACTTGGACACACCCAAGAAGGTTTGGGAGCCTTGGAGAGATTGTACTCTTCATCAACCAAGGCAAAAAAGATCTAGCTAAAAAATGAGCTAAATAATCTTAGGAAAGCACACACTACTAACATAAATGAGTACATTTTGACGGTTAAAGAGCTTCTAGATGTGCTAGGCTCGATTGGGAGCCCAATCAAACATGACGATCTTGTTGTACACATTCTCAAAGGCTTGAGAGATGATGAAAGGTGGAAAACATTCACCACATCAGCTTATGTGAGGGATTCCCTACCAAAATGTGATCAATTAGTCACATTGATGGTGACCAAGGAGGTTTACAATCAAAGGGCAGCCAAGCCCAAGTTTTCTATGTAGGCAGAGGCAAAGACAATAGAGGTGGAAAAAACTAGCAAAAAAAATAGAGAGGAAGATCAAAATCAAGCTCAAGAAACCAAGAAGGCTCAAACCAAAGCTATGGATCAAGAGGAAGAGGAAGGACTAGAGGAAGAGAACTAAGATCACATGGAAGAGAAGCATCCAATGGAGAATGCTACAATTGTGGAAAATCGGGCCATTACGCGAGATATTGTTGGTCCAAAGAAGGAGGCAATCAAGGATACAAAAGGAACCAGGGTAACTATGCTACTACTTCACCAAATTCAGAAAATGAGAACTTTACTACAAGGTATGGGTCAAGTGAAAGAGTAAATTCAGATTTTATTTAAAAAAAATAATGGGCTTCTCTATTTCTATTCAAATTTGTGATTTTAATGCATACCTGTTGTCATGCACACTTAAGAATGTCTTTGGAGATGTCTTTTTGTTTCTTTTCTTATACTTTTCATAGATACCACTAAAGAAAACACTTGAACACTACAAACACATGCTTTTGCAAAAGTTTTTCATGTAGCATAAGGAGAGCTGAGTTTTCCCGAATTCAAAAGAGGACACATTTTATGGGGGATGATCAACTTTGTTTTAAGAGGGATTTGATGCGTCATGAGGGAAGAATCCAAAAATCAGAGAATTGTCTTTTAACTGAGACTAAGAGTGAGATTGAGAGTGCAAGTGTCAATGAGATTGTGATAGATCGGGGGTCGTCAAGAGGTTGAAGCTTGGTTAAGAAGTTATTTTCCAAAGATATTGTATCGATTAATTCAAATCTATAATACCAAAACTTTTCTTTCTCTGAGTTACATCTTGTCTACCCTTTTGTGCTGGATTTTCTCTTATCTTCTACAAGTTTTGTTTTTCTCTCTTCCACTATTGCTAATTTATGAAAATCTTGTGATTGAGGATAACTTGTGGAGAGGATAGTTGGTGATTGATGAAGTTATACAAGTGGCATGAGAGTAGAATTGATCCTCAAGGACAATGGAAGGTTTGACACAAAACATCCATGAGCAAGAGCACCTTATTTAGAATCTTCCTAGAGAATTACACAAGGAACGAGGTAGAGATAAACTAGATGGTGCAACAAATTTGTTCGTGGAATTGAATGATGAAGTGGATGAAGGTGTAGGAACATCTAATGTTCCTCCTGAGAAACAAAAATGCAATTATGAAGCATTAAATCATAAAGTTTTGCCTCTCATAGCTCCGAAATAAGTTACGTGCTGCCCATGAGATGAACACACAGAGATTTCATCCATCTTTCCTCCCAACCATCATCCGAGCTCTTGTTCCCTCACAAAGTACAAAGTACTTCCATAAGGGACTTCTTTTGAGTCTCTTTCTCCCTACAATATCTAAATTACCCCACTTGATGTCATGTGGCATTTGTGCCACCTCACTTAAAAGGTTGTGCATCCATGATATGACATTTCCTTCCCCTTGAAAGCATTTTTGTGCTCGAAAATGTAAATGAAATGTTCGTAATGGTAGAAGAAAGTGCTCGGACTCCCGTGAAGCCCATGTACTCTATGTACATGGTCATCTCTATGTGTTGTTTCCCCATATCCTTCCCCTTAAGAAGTCTCATATGAGATCATCTCAAAGGAGGGAAACCGTCTGATTGGTGTCTGCTATCTCCCATATACACTCAATTTCCAAACTACACTCCCATAACATACAACATCATCCAAATGATCTAAGTCCATATGATGTATCCTCTATGGAGTAATAATATGAAACTCAAGTGCAAAGTGTCAAGCTTATACACTTGACTATACTATCATCGAGACAATAAACCATAGAATCCTCTAAAATATAGAACAAAGTCCCATAACAAGTGACTCCAAACCCACCTAAGACTAAATGATAGATTTCCCTCATACCACTCTAGTTCTTCCTAACCTCGAGTGTAATCACCAGTAGTAGTTTAATCAAAACTACCATGTGAACTATGCAAACCTATCATCTAGCTCATATATAACAATTTCTTGGTAGTAAAATGTAATCTCTACAGTCCACCAACAAAGAAACCTTTGGTTTGTGATCCATTTTCTATCGACTTAGTTCTACTCGAAGAGCATCTATTAGCACTAGTGCAAACTCTAAAATTTTATCTTCCCTTTAGTTTGCCCTATGAATGCAAAAACATTCCCATTGAGATTTAGATAATCCCTAAATACCCATCCTCCTAACTGATGTTTACACATCATGCTCATGATGTAACACCAACTAAGATTTTGGTACCCCAATAGGTTAGATATATCGCTATCTCCTAGAAACTCTAAATAGAGGTATCATCAATCTACTCTTAGTCTAACTAATGTCATAACTAGATTATCTCATCTACTCAAGGACCATCATTGAAAGTAGCATAATTGCTTCTCTGTGGGGTCTATCGGTGAGACTCAATCTAACCATCATGATTAAGTGACCTCCCTCTTGTCTTTGATAGAAGAGTGCCACTTCTATCTAGACAATCTAAAAGTGAGAAAGTGAAACTCTCTTTCTCTCTCTAATCTCTTCCAAGGAAAAGATCTCTAATAGTGGAACCTATTCCACTTTCCCTTCCCCTTTAAAAGAGGTTCTATTGAATCCGATTGCTCTACTCGTCCATAATTGAGAATCTACACATAAGTTCTCCATGTTCTTTGTTCCAAAATAATGGAGAATAAAACTCCCATATGAATTAAAATTACACTAAAAAGTAGAATAAATGAATTCCTTCTAGAATGCAGACTAAGAGATGGTTTCTAAACAACTCCTCTTTGAAGGGAAAACATACTCTATTCTTCTCATATGAAGAAATCATGTTTTTCTTTCCTTTTTTCTCTTTCAACGAACATGAGCTAAAGTGAGACCTCTGAGCTAAAGTGAGATCTCTCCTCGATCTCTAAGCTGATTCCCACTTTCCTCCTTTCCTTAAAAGAGAAACTTATGAATTTGTTGTTAGGATCTTACTCACGCGCATAGAGAGATTACGGATGCAAAAAACACAGAGAATAGACACAACAAGAGACGAGACAGTACGCAGTATTGGGTGCAATCTCCCCCCATGCACTCTATTTCAACAGTCCACAGAGTGCATGTATTTATAGGACTTTTGATTACATCGAAAATAGTGGTTACATGAGGGTGGCTTCGAAAAGTAGGCGTGAAAATAAAAGTTGGTAACTTTTATAGAAAGCCATTGCTTTGAATAACAGAAACTGCGGTCTACAATGACCCTTATTCTAACCATTACTTTTCTAACAATAGAACCTTCTACGCAGGTTTATTGACAAGCTAAATAATAATTATTCGGATTATTGATATCCGCCCTTTCACGCCTTGCACGCTCCTCACGAACCTTCAGCTGCTATATCAGAAACATCAGAAACATATTAATACATTAATAATATAACACTTTAACAATGCATTGTTCAATAATATACAACATGCCTCTCAGTTGACAAACAACTGAGATCAGTTGATAAAATAATTTAACACTCTAAAAATAACAATGCATTGTTCAACATATTCCATGTTACATTCCAACAATAACAATGCATTGTTCAATAATATACAACATGCCTCTCAGTTGATAAAATAATAAACATGGATGGCCAGTCACATGTTTCATCACTGAATAAAAAGAATAGGCATGTGCCATGTAAAATCACATGCATGGAAATGTTCATGGAGCTGTTACATTAATGTGTTATTGAGTACCTGTGCGTGTAGCAGTGACATCATGATCAATGATTGTCTCAAGAATTAGAAACGTGATCTTGAGCAATAAAATCAGCCATGAGATGTCGGTTTGAGTGAGGGACATGGGAATGGGAAGCTTTTTACCAAAAACAATGTGAAAATCTAACATCACAATCAGATAAAATTACTTTAGGAAATCCATGATGTGGGAAAAAAGCATTTTATGAATAATTTCGTAGCTTGGAAGACTGGTGATAAAATCCATAGAAATTTGTTCCCATGGTGTGTTTGGAATGGGAAGGGGCATTAATAATCCAAATGGTTTACCATGATGACGCTTTACACGTTGACATACAATGCATTGAGAAACATAATGTGCAATATCTTTTCCATGTGTGGCCAAAAGAAGAAATCTTTGCAGGCAGAAATGGTGCTTTGTATGCCTCTATGACCCATGTAAGATGGTTCATGCATTTCTTTGATGACAAAATCTTTAAAAGCCTGATTTATGCATAATCTATGTTGAAAATAAAGAAAACCATTATGAAATGTATAATGTTCATCAGATAAAGATGCACCATTGTTGAAGTCATGCCATGCATGTGAAAAATACAAATCAGATGCTTAAGTGGAAATCATTTTTTTGAAAAGAATGAATTTGGATAGCAAAAATAGTATTCAAAACAACAGAATGCAAAGGAAAACGACTAAGAGCATCAGCTACAACATTAGCTTTACCAGGTTGATATTGTATCATGGGTTGGAAATTTTTAATGAATGATGCCCATTTAAGATGCCTATCAGAGATTAAAGGTTGACTTAATAAATGCTTAATAGCCTGTTTATCGGTTTTAATTAAGACCTCAGAGCCCATAAGATAGTGTTTCCAAATTCGCCAAGCATGCACAACTACTAACAATTCTTTACCATATGTACTATAATTTTGTTATGAAGGTTTAAGCTTCCTACTCTCAAATGCGATAGGATGGTCATTTTTCATTAAAACAACATCTATTCCTGAACCACTAGCATCAGTAAGGACATGAAAGGGTTGTGAAAAATCAGGTAACTGTAAAACAGGTGCATGTGAAAGTGCATGTTTGAGTTTTTCAAAGGACTGTTGTTGGGTAAGTCCCCATGCAAATTTTATTTTCTTTTTCAACAACAAGGTAAGAGGCAATGCTAAATAAGAAAAAATTCGAACAAACTTCCTATAGAAACTAGCCAACCCAAGAAAAGAACGAACATCATTGACTGATTGTGGTGTAGGTCATTCTACTATAACTCTAATCTTTTTCGGATCCACATGCACACCTTCAATTGAAATAATAAATCCTAAATATTCTAGCTTACATTGGAAGAAGTAACTCTTTTCAGGATCAGCATAAAGTGTGTTCTTTCGTAACAAATGAAAAACTGTTTCAAGATGTTGTTCATGTTCACTATCATTCTTACTGTAAACAAGTATATCAGCAAAGAATACAAGAACAAAAGCTTGGTAATCAAGAAAAATATTGTTCATCATTCGTGCAAATGTTGCAGGGGCATTAGTAAGTCCAAAGGGCATTACCATAAATTCATAATGGTCAGTTTGAGTTCTAAATGCAGTCTTAAAAATATCACTTTGTGTCATACGAATCTGATGGTAACCGGATTTAAGATCAATTTTACTAAAGACACGAGCTCCTCGTAACTTATCTAAGAGATCATCTATTCGAGGAATAGGGTATCTATTCTTGATGCTAATCTTGTTAAGGGCTCGATAATCAATGCACATTCGATAAGTTTTATTCTTCTTCTCTACTAAGAGAACTGGTGCTCCAAATGGGGAAGAACTAGGCCTTATAAGTCCTTTTTGTAGTAAGTCTTTTACTTGGTTTTCTATTTCCTTTTGGTGTAGTGGGCCATGTCTATAAGGTGCTTTATGAGGAGGAGAACTACCAGGGACTAAGTCTATGCTATGGTCAAAGGATCCTCGAGATGGTGGTAGTTCAGAGGGATACTCAGACATAAAACAATCCTTATAAATACTCATGAAAGGTTTATATGCATCAGGAAGTGTATGAGTATAATCATTGATGACATTGACATAAACAATGCATGAGTTGAATCCTTTCCTAAATGCACGTTTTACTTGAGTGCGACTAATCAGTGGAAACGATTGAAAATCATGCCGTGCAGACAAACTAATGACTTGACTTTTGAATTCAAAGTTAAAAGTATGCGTATGGTAGTCAATACGTGGGTTATAATGGTGACGAAAAGGCATACCTAGTATAACATCGTAAGATTGCAAAGGTGCAATTAAAAATGTTCGTGAATCAACATATGGGCCTATGCTAATCGTAACATCTTGCACTTCTTGTGTTACATTATAACGACTACCCTGAAATGTAGCTTTAACTTTATACAAGGAAGGAAACGTTTGTAATTTAAGTTCTTGTACTAATAAATGTGAAATGAAGTCATGTGAACTACCATCATCATGTAGAATTTTAACTACTTTATTATTTATGGTACCCTGCATGCAAAGTAGAGAGTGAAGAGAGATATCGTTACCCAAGGTACTTAAGTCCTTCTCCAATGATTCCTCTATCCAAACAGGAGGAATTTCTTCATTATGGACCTCCATGTTATGCAATTGAGTTGTAGCCAGTTTCATGTGAAGGGGTCGCAGATTAAATTTTTGTATGTCCAAGTTTACCACAATTCTAGCAAGTGAGTCGTGGTCGCTTCTGTTGGGCATCCACCACTGAAGTTTGAAGGGTAGGTGGTTTGGTTGGTTGGAGAGATGAAGCAACAGGTGGAGTTGAGTAATTGGATTGTGGAGGACGAGGAAAACTAGGGTAAGATGGGGCATTAAAAGTACGCTTCATAGGAAATGTAGGTTTAATAGAAAATGGTCGTTGACGTGGTTGTTGTAGTCAGAGTGACTTGGTTATGGATTGGAATTCTTTTTCTGCATCATAGGCGAAAGATATAGCCTCGTTGAGGGTTGTAGGTCATAAGGTGTGAAGCTTAGCTTGGATTCCCACCTCCAAACCATCTTCATATTTCTGCTGCAAGATATCCTCCAGTACTTCTTCAAGCATTCGAACAAGTAGTAAATTTTGCCAGATTAGCTCAGTGTAAGTAGTAACAGTATCACCCTCCTTCCATGTAAGGGTCGTCCATGCACGTCGAACATGTAAATGGTATTGAGGAGGAAGAAAAGAATCCTTCATTTTCTCTTGGAAAGCTTTCCACGTTGTTGGACGCTTTGTACTGTGCCGCAGGACATTCCACCAGAGTTGAGCTTTACCTACTAAATAGTTAGTGGCAAATTTAACTTTTTCACTTTCAGCATACATTTTGTCAGTATAAAAATCATCAAACTTCGACAACCAAGAAAGGACTAAATGCCCATCCTTTCGGCCATCAAATCGTAGAAACTGGTAGTTTCTAGTACCAATCTTTGAATGAGTAACATCAGATTGGGCAGAAACAATAGCTTTTACTACTCTCGTAAGGTTGTCTTCCTCGTTTTGTATCTTTTGGAGGACTTCATCACGTTGCTGGATTTCGTTCTGAGCTCCTCAAAGCTCATGCCGCAAGAGCTCTAGTTGCTGTTCAAGTGTTGCCTCAGGTAGAGGTGAATTACTGGAATCTTCCATGGTGCTCTTGGACCCTTAAGCTAGTGCTTTCCTCTCGGGAGGTACCCTCAGGAAATGTACCTTAGCAGAGTGTACCCTGTCTGGATGTACCCTGATGTACCCTGACAAGATGTACCCTGTCTGGATGTACCCTGGTGTACCCTGAGAAGTGTACCCTGAGAAATGTACCCTAAAAAGATTTACCCTGAGACGCGCCGCATCGCGTCGCACCGTGCCGCCTTGAAAAGTGAGAAAAACTGCAAGTTATGTTAAATTTATGAGGAAAGAACTTGAGTGACAACTCCAAGAGAGAGTGTAGTGGTAAAGCACTTCCCTTGAAAGTAGGAGGTTGTGGGTTCAAATCCTCCTACCTTAGGGAATCTAAACCACTCTATTGCCACTCAAAAATTAAAATTGCCTCGCACGTAGCCAACGGTCGCCAAGGGAGCCTTGGGTGCCAATGTTGCCAATGTATTGCCTAAGTTCTTTGCCTTAGTCGACGCCTTGGAGTAAACATAGGTGTAAACGTAGGAGCAAATGTAGGTGAAAACGTAGGTTTTGGTTTTGGAACTGGGACAGAAACAGAAACAGAAACAGAAACCGAAACTGAAGACAAAGACGGAGGCGGAGACGGAATCGGAATCGGAATCGGAATTGCGAACAGAGAACAGAACTCTCTGTATTGACGTGTGCAGAGCTCTGATACCACTCTTGTGAGGATCTTGCTCATGCGCATATAGAGATTACAGATGCAAAAAACACACAGAGAATAGACGCAACAAGAGACGAGACAGTACGCAGTATTGGGTGCAATCTCCCCCCATGCACTCTGTTTCGACAGTCCACAGAGTGCATGTATTTATAGGACTTTTGATTACGTCGAAAATAGTGGTTACATGAGGGCGGCTTCGAAAAGCAGGCGTGAACTAAAAGTTGGTTACTTTTACAGAAAGCCATTGCTTTGAATAACAAAAATTGTAGTCTACAACGACCCTTATTCTAACCATTACTTTTCTAACAATAGAACCTTCTATGCAGTTTTATTTGTTAAAAATAAAGAAGTAAGCTCGTATATATTTTTGCAAAAAGGATTTTCTTCAAGTAGAAGGAAAATACAAAAATGAAAAATAGAAGCATTTACTTCAGCAAGTAGTGGAGGCCAAAAGAGAATCATTCAAAAGAGTATCAAATCCAAAATCTGAATTGTGAGAGGAGTGGCTGTCCAAAGTAGTGGAGAAATGATGGAGAAGAGCTCTCAAACTCATCATGAGAGTTTTTGGTCACTTGGCTATAAAAGAAGCAAGGGAGGACACTCAAGGAGAGAGCAAGAAGGCGTGGAAGCCCCCTTGTATCTACTTCATTTGGTTTGAGTCATTTCGTTCAGTTCACTCTCATAGAGTGTGTCCAGCCGCACACCCATTTTTGGGTAGTCTACTTGTGAGAGTCATATCTCTCAACATATGTATCCAAATTTAGTGTTTAAACATTCGTTGGAAAGCTTATCTTGAGTACTTCCTCTGTCTAGAAAAGTTTTATGAAATTCTTTATGCTCTCTGAGTTATTCAGGTTTTAGTGAAGTCCAGTTTTCAGCTGTGTCCAGCCGCACACCCATTTTTGGGTAGTCTACTTGTGAGAGTCATATCTCTCAACATATGTATCCAAATTTAGTGTTTAAACATTCGTTGGAAAGCTTATCTTGAGTACTTCCTCTGTTTAGAACAGTTTTATGAAATTCTTTATGCTCTCTGAGATATCCAGGTTTTAGTGAAGTCCAGTTTTCAGCCTAACTGAGTGGACAGGTAGTCTGTTTTGAATCAAATAGTTGACAACTCAAATCTACTCCAAATTGAGTGTTTGATATCTCATTTGAAAGCTCTAGGTGTCTAGTTTGAGTGAACAAAGTTTCAAGTTCATTGGATATTTCAGTTGGTACCAGTTTTTAATTGAAGGTTTTGCTGTTGGCAAGAGTCTTCATCCTGAGAAGGTCTTCTACACTTTCCGCTGCGATTGGGAGAGGAATTCTCCAACATTTGGTATCAGAGCCTTGGAGTTTGAAGAGGCAAAGCATTGGAACTAAACTGAAGCAAAGGGAAAGCTACAAATCAAGGGGGAGCTTCATGAATTCAAGAGAGAGCGCCACAACATACTTGAGGTAAACTTCAATCTTGCAAGTTTTCAATGGCTGATTTAGGACAACAAGTTGAGAAGTTAGACAAAGACAATTTTCAGTCTTGGAGGTATAGAATGATAAATTACCTTAAAGGTAAAGGTTTATGGGGTTTAGTTAGTGGAGATGATCCACAACCGGTAGACCTTGAAGATCCCAACATTACTCCGGCACAAAGGAGACAATTTGCTGATTGGGAAGAGAGGAATCGAAGGGTGATGTTCCTCATCTCACAAGTTATTTCTAACACTATGATTGGTCATGTGCAAAGCTTAGAAACAGCCAAAGAAGTTTGGGAAGCATTGGAGAAGGTGTATGCTACCTCAACAAGGTCTCGGAGGATGCAACTCAAGAACGAGCTCAACAACATGAAGAAAAGCTCAAACCAAAGCATTAGTGAGTATACATTGAGGATTAAGGAGCTTCGAGATCAACTAGCATCAGTTGGATGCAAGATAGAAGAGGAAGACATCGTCCAAATAGCCCTCAATGGCTTGAGGAGTGAAGAAAAGTGGAAGCCCCTCATCACAAACATCCTTTATAGAGATCCTCTACCAACATTCGACAAAATTATACCAAATCTTGTGGCTGAAGAGGTTGCTCAACAAGGAGAAGGCAACAAAGGTAAGGACAGCCATAGTCAAATGTTATATGCTGGAAGAGGTCGAGGAAGAAATAGAGGAAGAGGTCGAGGTTCATACAATCCTCATAAAGGTATAACATGTTATCATTGTGGTAAACTAGGACATTATGCAAATGATTGTTGGCAAAAGAATGGAAGGCTGAATGGAGGCAACCAAAGGAGCCAAAATAACTATGCGAGTACATCAAGTGAAGGAGACAAGCAAACCATGCTTGCCATGAAGCATGACTACAACAACTCGAGAAGTGATGACCAAAAATGGTTCATAGATTCAGGTTGCAGCAACCATATGACATGCCAAGGAGATTTGTTCACAAAGCTATAAGCTCCAAGTGGAAAAGGATGTGTAGAGACCGGCGATGAAACTCAACACGCAATTGAGCATGTTGGAGATATCAAGCTTGGAGACAAGAAGGTATTGGCTCATGTTCTTCATGTTTCTACTATTGCAAAGAATTTGATTTCAGTAGGACAAATGGTAGAGAAAGGATATCATGTTATCTTCAATGAAAAAGGCTGCTTTATAAAGAATCCAAAAGAAGGATTCAAGGTCATTGCTCAAGGAAGGAAAGAAGGAAGGATGTTCACTTTGGACATTCAACAACCGCATGGAAAGGTGATGTATATTCAGTTTGGAAACAAGAGGATAGCTGAAATCGATTTGTGGCACAAAAGGTTTGGACATATCAACATTCCCAAGCTCAAGTACATAAGCAACCATGAAGTGGTAAGAGGTCTTCCAAGATTCAATGATGCCGGACTACATGAGTTTTGTGAAGCATGCCAACTAGGAAAGAAAACTCGACAACCATTCAAGAAAAGCAACTATGTGGCAAGGAATGTCCTCGACTTGATACACACGGATGTATGGGGACCATCACAACAACCATCAGTGGCTGGTAATAGATATTTTGTCACTTTTATTGATGATCATTCAAGGAAAGTATGGATGTTTTGCATAAAACAAAAATCAGATGTGTTCTCCATGTTCAAGAGATTTAAAGCACAGGTAGAAAAGGAAACAGGACGCTACATAAAGACCTTGAGGTCCGATGGAGGAGGAGAATATTTCTCCAAAGAATTTTTAGACTTTCTTTATGAAAATGGAATCAAGAGACAATTTACATGTAGGTACACACCTCAACAAAATGGAATAGCTGAAAGGAAAAATCGACATATCACAGCAGTTGCAAGATGCATGCTCAACGAGATGAAGATGCCACTAAACTATTGGGCTGAAGCAACTAGTACGGCCGTTTATTTGATGAACAAGTGCACAACGGCTGGAGTGCATAATCTAACTCCCGAGGAGGTTTATTCCGGTAAGAAGCCTGACCTTACACATCTCAAAGTTTTTGGATGTGTGTGTTATGTTCACATCCCTCAAGAACTAAGGACAAAGATGGAGGCAAAGTCCGAAAAATGTATTTTTATTGGATATTCATCGAAGCAAAAGGGATATAGGTGCTACAATCCGGTGACAAAGGAGCTACGAGTCTCACGAGATGTGGTATTTGATGAGCTAAGACCATGGTTTGGAGACAAAGGGAAAGAGAAGACTCTTGAAGAAGATTGCGAAGATGATGAAGGTGCTGTCCAAGAAGAATTTCAGCAAACAAGCACTCAAATGTCAGGTCCAGAAGCTTCTACATCACTTGGAGAAAGCTCAACATGGAAGGGGAGGCTAAGGAGTCATTCCTCATCACCAACATCAGCTTATGAAAGATCTAAAGCCGAAAATGCCCAAAATAGTGATTCAAATACAAGTGAAGAAGAGTATGAAGAGGTGATCACACCAAAGGTAAAGTTGAACGGATTGAAGAAGCAATGTTCAAAAGGAAATGAAAGGAGGTCTTCAAGAGCAAGGTATCCAATTGAAAGGCTGAGCTATGATAGTTTTATTGCAAAACATTTTGCATATATGACACAGGTGGTCAAAGATAAAGAACCGGATGCATATGAAGAAGCATGTACACAAAAAGAATGGCAAGAAGCTATGCAAGAAGAGATGAAAGCTCTCAAGGACAATCACACATGGGAGCTAGTTCCAAAGGCTGAAGGTATGAAGATTGTTCCAAATAAATGGGTGTTTAAAATAAAGAGAAATGCTGACGGATCTCTAGCAAGGCATAAAGCTAGAATAGTAGCAAAAGGATTCAAGCAAACTCACGGCATCGATTATGAAGAGACTTTCAGCCCGGTTGCAAAGATGGGAACAATTAGAACCTTGATTGGAGTGAGTGCAGCAAGGAGATGGCCATTGTACCAACTCGACATAAAAAATGCTTTTCTCAATGGTAACTTTCAAGAAGAGGTATACATGAGTCAACCGATTGGATTTGAAGACAAAAAGCATCCAAATTTTGTTTGTAGATTGAAGAAAGCTTTGTATGGGCTGAAGCAAGCACCACGTGCTTGGAATCAAAGATTGGTCGAGTATCTCACAAGGTGTGGGTATAGTCCAAGTAATGCAGATCCCTCTCTCTACATGAAGAAAGAAGAAGGCAAGCAGGTATATATTTGCATATACGTTGATGATCTCATCATAACAGGAAGTAATGTTACAGGAATACAAGAGATCAAAAGGAAACTTGGTAAGGAGTTTAAAATTTCAGATCTTGGTGAGCTGAAATACTTTTTAGGCATTGAGATAGTCTATGGGAAAGATGGCATTTACTTAATGCAAAGAAAGTACCTATTGGATGTTCTTTTCAGATTTGGAATGAGTGAATGCAAACCACTCACTCAACCTATGGACACAAATGTGAAGCTATGCTCAAATGATGGAGAGAAGTTACATGATGTAACTACATACAGGAGTATTATAGGTTCATTGATCTATGCTACGATCACAAGACTAGATTTGTGTTATATTGTTGGAGTTCTTTCTCAATTTATGCAAGCTCCAACAAGTGAACATTTAAATTCAGCCAAATGAGTGCTAAGATATGTGAAGCACACTGTCAATCATGCATTGTTTTATAGATATGATGAAGAATTGCAGGTAAAGGGCTTCAGTGATGCTGATTGGGCTGGTTCCAAGGAGGATAGAAGATCCACTTCAGGTTATGTGTTCATGATAGGTAGCAAACCTATCACATGGAGCTCAAAGAAGCAACCTATTGTTGCACTATCATCTACAGAAGCTGAATATAGAGGTTTAGCCTTTGCAACTTGTGAAGCTATGTGGATTAAGAAGCTCTTGGCTGATCTTGATGTGCAGGTGGAGACCATTACAATTTATGGTGACAACATGTCAACCATTCACTTGACAAACAATCCAATGTTTCATGCACGAAGCAAGCACATAGAAGTGCATTATCATTATGTTCGAGAAAAAGTTTTGAGCAAGGATGTGGATATAAAGTTCATTGGAACTAATGACCAGGTTGCAGACATGCTTACAAAGTCCCTCGATGCTTCTAAGCTCAAGAGGTTCAAGGACGACATCAACTTACAAGATATGGTTGAAGGTGCAAGCTCACATGTGAGCTTGAGGGGGAGTGTTAAAAATAAAGAAGTAAGCTCGTATATATTTTTGCAAAAAGGATTTTCTTCAAGTAGAAGGAAAATACAAAAATGAAAAATAGAAGCATTTACTTCAGCAAGTAGTGGAGGCCAAAATAGAATCATTCAAAAGAGAATCAAATCCAAAATCTGAATTGTGAGAGGAGTGGCTGTCCAAAGTAGTGGAGAAATGATGGAGAAGAGCTCTCAAACTCATCATGAGAGTTTTTGGTCACTTGGCTATAAAAGAAGCAAGGGAGGACACTCAAGGAGAGAGCAAAAAGGCGTGGAAGCCCCCTTGTATCTACTTCATTTGGTTTGAGTCATTTCGTTCAGTTCACTCTCATAGAGTGTGTCCAGCCGCACACCCATTTTTGGGTAGTCTACTTGTGAGAGTCATATCTCTCAACATATGTATCCAAATTTAGTGTTTAAACATTCGTTGGAAAGCTTATCTTGAGTACTTCCTCTGTCTAGAACAGTTTTATGAAATTCTTTATGCTCTCTGAGTTATTCAGGTTTTAGTGAAGTCCAGTTTTCAACTGTGTCCAGCCGCACACCCATTTTTGGGTAGTCTACTTGTGAGAGTCATATCTCTCAACATATGTATCCAAATTTAGTGTTTAAACATTCGTTGGAAAGCTTATCTTGAGTACTTCCTCTATCTAGAACAGTTTTATGAAATTCTTTATGCTCTCTGAGTTATTCAGGTTTTAGTGAAGTCCAGTTTTCAGCCTAACTGAGTGGACAGGTAGTCTGTTTTGAATCAAATAGTTGACAACTCAAATCTACTCCAAATTGAGTGTTTGATATCTCATTTGAAAGCTCTAGGTGTCTAGTTTGAGTGACCAAAGTTTCAAGTTCATTGGATATTTCAGTTGGTACCAGTTTTTAATTGAAGGTTTTACTGTTGGCAAGAGTCTTCATCCTGAGAAGGTCTTCTACACTTTCCGCTGCGATTAGGAGAGGAATTCTCCAACATTATTGACAAGCTAAATAATAATTATTCGGATTATTGATATCCGCCCTTTCATGCCTCGCACGCTCGTCACGAACCTTCAGCTGCTATATCAGAAACATCAAACACATAATAATACATTAATAATATAACACTTTAACAATGCATTGTTCAATAATATACAACAGAATTCCTTTGCTCTTCTCTTCCATAACTAATGCATAATGCCCATTAGATTCATTTCTATGAAGATGGAGAACAAATCTCCCGTAGCTGATGAAGGTCAAAGTCCTCTGCTAAAATGGTCAGTAATGATATGACACGATATCATAAACACGTGTATCCATACTAAAGAACTATCTCTGCCAATCATACTCTATGCATGAATCTGTACGATCCAATCAAAAAATTAGCCTTCTTGAAAAAACTCAAAAACTATATGCTCTCCTCTGATCTAGTGAGACATGATGCCATGAATGATGATTCCTTTTCTTCTTGGCCATAGAAGAAAAATGCTCAAAGGGAAGTTGCTTCCACTCTCCCATACGAGTGGAACCTTCTTCCAATTCATGGTGTCATACCTACACTAAACCGAATATATATTCCACATATATGTAATGCAATATATGTGAGGAGATGGATAGGTATGTGCTTGAAGATGAAGAGGTGTTGCACAATCCTTGATCTACACCCACCAAATGAACTCCAGAGTATATGGTGGGCCCTTTTAGCTTGCCAATGGATGTATTAGACACCCTATGTACCTTGGAAGATCACTCTCAAAAAGATAGATCAAGACAGATAAGTTGGAGTTAGCTCAGAGGTGAAGAACTTGCTATTTTGGTTTATACACCTGTCCAGTGTTTTGCATAATTCTCTAAGCACAATAGCAATTAGCTTAATTCCTCTTGGGGAAGTTTAGTTAACTTAAAGCGCTAACTTTCAAGAGTAATCTCAACAAAAATAATGAACCACACACTGAGAATGATGTTTAACAACTGATGACATCATCCCAATTTTCACGGGCTACTATAGTTTGAGACCAGAGAGCAGAAAAATAAACATAACTCCAGATTTAAAAATCCAATGATTATGAAAATTTGTATTCTTATACTAGACAGTAAGCGCATCCCAAAAAAGCTTTAAATCACTGAATTTGGGTAAGTACACACTGAGAAACAGCTCTGACAAGATGAGTAAAAAAGTCGGGTACCTGACAGAGAAGTGAAAATGCACAGACAGTGTTGACTTCAACTCAACATAACTGAAGATTGCAATACCCAAATGAAATGCGAATTGGTGCGCATATAGTAGACTTATAGAGCTAACTTTAAAAATTTAAATAACTGAAAATGATGCACCAAGCTCAGAGAAACCATCTCTGCAATCTGATTGAGAAAACTGAGAGATATGACAATGAGTAGTACACTTCACAAGAACATGGAAATATGAACTCAAATGATCATGAAAATGAAATTATATTGCTTGTACAACACAATGGTCTTATTGATACATATGTGTGCCTTGGAATCACACCTTGATATGGCATAAAGCTCAGCTCTTGAAGGTCTTCACATAGGTCTCTCTAACCACGACTAAAACTGCCATCTATTTATAGTTGAGTTTGAGAGGCTAGCTTCCCTCAATCACTCTCCAATCAATTAGTGATTGATTTGATTCTCTACCTACCACAAATCACGAATTCCTGGCTCCTCTTTCCCTTTTTGATCAAGTGGACTCAACCACTTAATATTCTCTAACTTTTACATTAAGTAAACTCTTCAAAAGTTACAAGAGGTAGTTCACAAGTGAAGTTTACATAATCTTCATTTTAAAGCTTCTTCTATGACTTTGTGGGACTCAAGCCAATACATAGGCCTGTCATAGACTTGCTCCAACAGCTCCCCCTCAAGCCAAGTATGCTTGAGGTCTTCAATCTTCCAAGATTACCTGTAAACCAATCATAGCCTTGAATTTGCAAAGCTTTGTACCATCCAATGCTTTGGTTAGAATATCTACACATTGTTGATGAGTGGACACATATGATATTTGAATCTCTTTGCTTAGAACCTTCTCTCGTACATAGTGATAATGAACTTCAATATGTTTAGTCCTTGCATGAAAAATAGGATTAGCAGCCAAATGAATAGAACTCATATTGTCACCAAAAATAGTTGGAGTTCCAAACTCCAATCCAAGATCTTTGAATAATGTCTTCATCCACATAGCTTCTTGTGTAGCTATGGCAAGACCTCTATATTCAGCTTCAGTAGAAGAGAGAGCAACTGTGGGTTGCTTCTGGATGACCATGAAATAAGCTTTGAACCTGCAAAGGTAAGATAACCTGAAGTGCTCCTTCTATCTTCCTTGGAGCCAGCCCAATCTGCATCAGAAAATAGCTTCAAACCTAAATCATATACATAAGGATAATAAAGTCCTTCATTTATGGTTCCTTTGAGATACTTGAGAATCCTTTTGGGAGCATCCATATGTGGTTTCCTTGGTGTGTGCATAAATTGACTTAGCACACTCACACTGTAACATATATATACTCTTGTCAATGTGGCATAGTTGAGAATACCCACTAGACTTTGATATGATGTGATGTACTCTATGAGTTCACCTTCATGTGAGCTCAATTTGTGATTGACCTCCATTGGAGTACCTGCAATCTTACAATCTTGCATCTTGAATTTTGCCAACATGTCCTTAATGTACTTTCTTTGAGTGAGAAACAAACCATGATCTTTGTAGACAACTTCCAAACCTAGGAAGTAGGTAAGTGAACCCAAATCACTTATCTTGAACTCTTCTCTCATCGGATCTTTGACCTTCTTCATACCATCTGCATCATTTCCTGTCAATATAATATCATCTACATATACACATAAGTAGATGACCTCAGAGTTACTCTTTTTAATAAAGAGTGAAGGATCTGCCTTGCTTGGTTGAAAGCCTTTGTCCTCCAAGAATGAAACAAGCCTGAAAATCCAAGCTCTTGGAGCTTGCTTGAGACCATACAACTCTTTGTTAAGTTTACACACATAATCAAGATAAACTTGATTCTCAAAACCAGGTGGTTGTGCCATATATACCTCTTCTATTATCCAACCATTCAAGAATGCATTCCTTACATCTAGTTGAAGTATCTTCCAATTCTTGGAAGAGGCAATACTAAGCAAAACCCTAATAGTAGGCATCTTTGCCACAGGAGAGAAGGTCTCCTCATAATCAATTCCCTGAGTTTGTGCAAAGCCTTTTGCTACAAACCTTGCATTATACCTATTAATGAAACCATCATAATTCTTCTTGAGTTTATAGACCCATCTTGACCCTATTACCTTCATGGATGAAGTCTTGGGCACCAAATCCCAAGTGTTGTTTTCCTCAAGTGCTTCAATCTCTTCCTTCATTGCATGCTTCCATTCTGATTTTGCTTTGGCCTCTTCAAATGACGATGGCTCCTCTTGGTTTATGTCCTGTGCTATGTAGGTAGAATGTTTAGTTACTAATGAGGTGTCAAACCCATACCTTTCTGGTTTTTTCTTTTCCCTCATAGATCTTCTTAGGCCATGATGTGATGATTATGCCTCATGTCCATGTTCCTGCAATTTTGCTTTACCTTTAGACTTCCATGCTTTGATCTTTTCCATATGAGATTCTTCATCATCCTCTGAGGTGTCTTGTTCTTCAATCTTTGATTGTTCTCTACCAAGCTTTGGAAAATCTTCTTCAAGATCATATGGTAAATTAACCTTCCTGCATGAATCTTCATACCATGAATTGTTCTCATAAAAAATTACATCTCTGCTTACCAAGAATCCTTTGTTGGTAGGGTTGTAAAACATGTAGCCCTTTTGAGTGTTGTCATATCCAATAAATTCACACCTTTCTGCCTTTGGATCCATCTTGCCTCTAACCTGTGAAGGAACATGAGCAAAAGCAATACATCCAAAAATTTTACAATGATCTAAGCTTGGTCTTCTTCCATTCCAAGCCTCATATGGAGTCATCCCATCAAGGGATTTTGAAGGCAACATGTTAATCAAGTAAGTGGCTGTAGATACAGCCTCAACCCATAGATAATTAGGTAAATGCTTTTCATTTAACATGGACCATGCAGCTTCAACAATTGTCCTATTCCTCCTTTCTGCCACTCCATTTTGGTTAGGAGTGTACCTTGTAGTTACCTCTCTTGTGATTCCTCTTTCTTGAAGAAAAGAATCAAACTCATGGGAGAAGTATTCTCCCCCTCCATCTGACCTTAGCCTTTTTAGTGATTTACCTGTTTGATTATCCACAAGAGCCAAATATCTTTTGAAACATGAAAAAACTTAATGTTTGTGTTTCATAAAGAATAGGATAGTCCATCTGCTGCAATCATCAATACAAGAGACATAATACCTTGATCCGGATATTGAAGCTTCCTTGCTAGGTCTCCATACATCTGTATGAACCAACTCCAAGAGATCTCCATGGATATAACCTTTCTTCATGAATGGTAACCTGTGAGACTTTCCAAATTGACATGCACTACACTTATAAATCATATGTTGTTATGACAAATTAGGGAGTCCAAGTACACTTTGGTCCCTGCAAATTTGCTTTAATGACCTTTCACAAATATGTGCCAACCTTTTGTGCCATACTACCAATTCTGTGAGTGTCTGACTACCATAATTAAAGAGAGCAATATTTCTAGTGTCTTGTAATTCAAATGTGAACAATCTACCTGCCTTTTCACCTTTTGCAATTCTTCTGAATCCTTGACTTGGATCTTCAACAAATGCTCCTGCTTTTGTGAACCTGACTTGCAACCCTTTTTCTACTATCTGCCCAACACTTATCAAATGCTTTGTAATGGTAGGGACATAGAGTACCTTACTAAGTAGGTTGATGTTTCCATTAGGTGCTTTGACATTGCCTATTTTCTCCACAAAATGTCTTGTGTCATCTCTTGTTTGTACCTCATGCTTATTCGTTGGATCTTCTAAATCTGATAGGAGTGCCACATTTCCTGCCACATGATTTGAAAAACCTGAATGTATGTAGAAAACATGCTCATTAGATTTACCTTGTGGCATAGCCATGTTCATGATCAATAATGAATCCTCTTTGTTTGAGTCTTCTGTGTAGTTATTGAAGTCTCTCCTTCCTTTGTAGCCTCCTTGATAGTTTGAATGATTGTAGTTGTTGTAGTTGCCATGATAATTGTTGAACCTTCCTCTTGAGTAGCCATAGCTTCCTCTATTGTATCCTCTGCCTCTTTGATTCCTGGAATTCCTAAAGCAATTTTCAATTGTATGATTAGTTAATTTACAAATAGAACATAAGTTGGAGTCTTGGGATCTCCCCCTGCCTTGTCTACCTCCTCTTCCTCTACCTCTGCCATGTCTTCCCCTACCTGCATAGTTAGCTTGATAGGTACCTGCTTCATCATCCCCTTTCTTTGCCTTTCCTTTGTTATCTTTGGATTTGCTTTTATCAGTGTATAAAGCTGAATATTGATTACCTTTAGAGCTTTCTCCACTTTTGATAAGCTTTTCCTCTTGAGTAAGTAATTGTCCAATGAGTGTATTGAAATCAGGTACATGCATGTCCATGTATAAATCCATAGCTGTGGTGAATGCTTCCCACTTGTCATCTGCCTTCAAGCCATTGATGGCCTCCCTTACAATTTTCTCTTCATCTATTACCTCTCCAATGCTTCCCAACTGATCCGCTATGTCCTTGAGCTTTGTGACAAAATCAGTCATATTTTGTTTGGGAGCCTTTTTGAGAGTTGTGAAATCCAGCCATAGTTGATGCTTCCTAGCTTTAGTACTTGAAGAAAAGAAAGATTCAAGTGCATCTCCCACTTCCTGAGATGTATTACAACTTCTAATGTGAGGCAACAAGAAATTTGAGATAGAGTTGAGGAGATAAGACCTTGCAAGTGCATCCTTGGAGCACCATGTGCTCAATCTTTCTTGCTCTTCTTGTGTTGGTTGATTTTTGTTCCTGAAACTTGGCATAACTTCATCTCCAGCCACATAACCATATAAACTTCTACCTTGGAGATAAGCTTCCATCCTTAATGACCATACTGAGTAATTACCTCTAACCAATTTGTCAATTGATGAAGGAAATCCATCTGCCATGTTGTCCAACCTTGCTCTGATACCACTGTGAAGAGATGGATAGGTATGTGCTTGAAGATGAAGAGGTGTTGCAAAATCCTTGAGCTACACCAGCCAAATGAACTCCAGAAGTATATGGTGGGCAATTTTAGCTTTCCAATGGATGTATTAGACACCCTATGTACCTTGGAAGATCACTCTCAAAAAGATAGATCAAAACAGATAAGTTGGAGTTAGCTCAGAGGTGAAGAACTTGCTATTTTGGTTTATACACCTGTCTAGTGTTTTGCATAATTCTCTGAGCACAGAAGCAATCAGCTTAATTCCTCTTGGGGAAGTTTAGTTAACCTAAAGAGCTAACTTTCAAAAGTAATCTCAACAAAAATAATGAACCACACATGTTTAACAAGTGATGACATCATCCCGATTTTCACGGGCTACTACAGTTTGAGATCAGAGAGCAGAAAAATGAACATAACTCCAGATTTAAGAATCCAATCATTATGAAAATTTGTAGGCTTATACTAGACAGTAAGATAAATCCAAAAAGCTTTAAATCACTGAATTTGGGTAAGTACACACTGAGAAATAGCTCTAACAAAAGGAGTAAAAAAGTCGGGTACGTGACAGAGAAGTGAAAATCCGTAGATAGTGTTGACTTCAACTGAACATAACTGAAGATTGCAATACCCAAATGAAATGAAAATTGATGCGCATATAGTAGACTTATAGAGCTAACTTTACGAAGTTAAATCACTCACAATGATGCACCAAGCTCAGAGAAACCATCTCTGCAATCTGACTAAGAAACCTGAGAGATATGGCAGTGAGTAGTACACTTCACAAGAACATGGAAATATGAGCTCAAATGATCATGAAAATGAAAGTATATTGCTTGTACAAAACAATGGACTTACTGATACATATGTGTGCTTTGGAATCACACCTTGATATGGCATAAAGCTCAACTCTTGGAGGTGTTCACATAGGTCTCTCTAACCACGAATAAAACTGCCATCTATTTATAGTTGAGTTTGGGAGGCTAACTTCCCTCAATCACTCTCCAATCAATTAGTGATTGATTTGATTCTCTACCTACCACAAATCACAAATTCGTGGCTCCTCTTTCCCTTTTTGATCAAGTGGACTCAACCACTTAAGATTCTCTCACTTTTACATTAAGTAAACTCTTCAAAAGTCACAAGAGGTAGTTCACAAGTGAACTTTACATAATCTTCATTTTAAAGCTTCTTCTATGACTTTGTGGGACTCAAGCCAATACTTAGGCTTGTCATACACTTGCTCCAACAGGTCCCCCTCAAGCCAAGTATGCTTGAGGTCTTCAATCTTCCAAGATTACCTGTAAACCAATCATAGCCTTGAATTTGCAAAGCTTTGTACCATCCAATGCTTTGGTTAGAATATCTACACATTGTTGATGAGTGGACACATATGATATTTGAATCTCTTTGCTTAGAACCTTCTCTTGTACATAGTGATAATGAACTTCAATATGTTTAGTCCTTGCATGAAAAATAGGATTCGCAGCCAAATGAATAGAACTCATATTGTCACCAAAAATAGTTGGAGTTCCAAACTCCAATCCAAGATCTTTGAATAATGTCTTCATCCACATAACTTCTTGTGTAGCTATGGCAAGACCTCTATATTCAGCTTCAGTAGAAGAGAGAGCAACTGTGGGTTGCTTCTTGGATGACCATGAAATAAGCTTTGAACCTGCAAAGGTAAGATAACCTGAAGTGCTCCTTCTATCTTCCTTGGAGCCAGCCCAATCTGCATCAGAAAATAGCTTCAAACCTAAATGAGATACATAAGGATAATAAAGTCCTTCATTTATGGTTCCTTTGAGATACTTGAGAATCCTTTTGGCAGCATCCATATGTGGTTTCCTTGGTGTGTGCATAAATTGACTTAGCACACTCACACTGTAACATATATATACTCTTGTCAATGTGGCATAGTTGAGACTACCCACTAGACTTTAATATGATGTGATGTACTCTATGAGTTCACCTTCATGTGAGCTCAATTTGTGATTGACCTCCATTGGAGTACCTGCAATCTTACAATCTTGCATCTTGAATTTTGCCAACATGTCCTTAATGTACTTTCTTTGAGTGAGAAACAAACCATGATCTTTGTAGACAACTTCCAAACCTAGTAAGTAGGTAAGTGAACGCAAATCACTTTTCTTGAACTCTTCTCTCATCTGATCTTTGATCTTCTTCATACCATCTGCATCATTTCCTGTCAATATAATATCATCTAGATATACACATAAGTAGATGACCTCAGAGTTACTCTTTTTAATAAAGGGTGAAGGATCTGCCTTGCTTGGTTGAAAGCCTTTGTCCTGCAAGAATGAAACAAGCCTGAAATTCCAAGCTCTTGGAGCTTGCTTGAGACCATATAATGCTTTGTCAAGTTTAGACACATAATCAGGATAAACTTGATTCTCAAAACCAGGTGGTTGTGCCATATATACCTCTTCTGTTATCCAACCATTCAATAATGCATTCTTTACATCTAGTTGAAGTATCTTCCAATTCTTGGAAGAGGTAATACTAAGCAAAACCCTAATAGTAGGCATCTTTGCCACAGGAGAGAATGTCTCCTCATAATCAATTCCCTGAGTGTGTGCAAAGCCTTTTGCTACAAGCCTTGCCTTATACCTGTTAATGGAACCATCAGAATTCTTCTTGAGTTTATAGACCCATCTTGAGCCTATTACCTTCATGGATGAAGTCTTGGGCACCAAATCCCAAGTGTTATTTTCCTCAAGTGCTTCAATCTCTTCCTTCATTGCATGCTTCCATTCTGATTTTGCTTTGGCCTCTTTAAATGATGATGGCTCCTCTTGGTTTATCTCCTGTGCTATGTAGATAGAATGTTTAGTTACTAATGAGGTGTCAAACCCATACCTTTCTGGTTTTTTTTTCCCTCATAGATCTTCTTAGGCCATGATGTGATGATTCTGCCTCATGTCCAAGTTCTTGCAATTTTGCTTTACCTTTAGGCTTCCATGCTTTGATCTTTTCCATATGAGATTCTTCATCATCCTCTGAGGTGTCTTGTTCTTCAATCTTTGGTTGTTCTCTACCAAGCTTTGGAAAATCTTCTTCAAGATCATATGGTAAATTGACCTTCCTGCATGAATCTTCATACCATGAATTGTTCTCATAAAAAATTACATCTCTGCTTACCAATAATCCTTTGTTGGTAGGGTTGGATAACCTGTAGCCCTTTTGATTGTTGTCATATCCAATAAATACACACCTTTCTGCCTTTGGATCCATCTTGCCTCTAACCTGTGAAGGAACATGAGCAAAAGCAATACATCCAAAAATTTTACAATGATCTAAGCTTGGTCTTCTTCCATTCCAAGCCTCATATGGAGTCATCCCATCTAGGGATTTTGAAGGCAACCTGTTAATCAAGTAAGTGGTTGTAGATACAGCCTCAGCCCATAGATAATTAGGAGTGTACCTTGTAGTTACCTCTCTTTTGATTCCTCTTTCTTGAAGAAAAGAATCAAACTCATGGGAGAAGTATTCTCCCCCTCCATTTGACCTTTAGCCTTTTTAGTGATTTACCTGTTTGATTCTCAAAAATAGCCAAATATCTTTTGAAACATGAAAAAACTTCATCTTTGTGTTTCATAAAGAATAGGATAGTCCATCTGCTGCAATCATCAATAAAAGAGACTTAATACCTTGATCCGGATATTGAAGCTTCCTTGCTAGGTCCCCATACATCTGTATGAACCAACTCCAAGAGATCTCCATGCATATAACCTTTCTTCATGAATGGTAACGTGTGAGACTTTCCAAATTGACATGCACTACACTTATAAATCATATGTTGTTTTGACAAATTAGGGAGTCCAAGTACACTTTGGTCCCTGCAAATTTGCTTTAATGACCTTTCACCAATATGTGCCAACTTTTTGTGCCATACTTCCAATTCTGTGAGTGTTTGACTACCATAATTAAAGAGAGCAATATTTCTAGTGTCTTGTAATTCAAATGTGAACAATCTACCTACCTTTTCACCTTTTGCAATTCTTCTGAATCCTTGACTTGGATCTTCAACAAATGCTCCTGCTTTTGTGAACCTGACTTGCAACCCTTTCTCTACTATCTGCCCAACACTTATCAAATTCTTTGTAATGGTAGGGACATAGAGTACCTTACTGAGTAGGTTAATGTTTCCATCAGGTGCTTTGACATTGCCTATTTTCTCCACAGGATGTCTTGTGTCATCTCTTGTTTGTACCTCATGCTTATTCCTTGGATCTTCTAAATCTGATTGGAGTGCCACATTTCCTGCCACATGATTTGAACAACCTGAATCTATGTAGAAAACATGCTCATCAGATTTACCTTGTGGCATAGCCATGTTCATGATCAATAATGAATCCTCTTTGTTTGAGTCTTCTGTGTAGTTATTGAAGTCTCTCCTTCCTTTGTAGCCTCCTTGATAGTTTGAATGATTGTAGTTGTTGTAGTTGCCATGATAATTGTTGAACCTTCCTCTTGAGTAGCCGTAGCTTCCTCTATTGTATCCTCTACCTCTTTGATTCCTGGAATTCCTAAAGCAATTTTCAGTTGTATGATTAGTTAATCCACAAATAGAACATGAGTTGGAGTCTTGGGATCTCGCCCTGCCTTGTCTACCTCCTCTTCCTCTACCTCTGCCATGTCTTCCTCTACCTGCATAGTTAGCTTGATATGTACCTGCTTCATCATCCACTTTCTTTGCCTTTCCTTTGTTATCTTTGGACTTGCTTTTATCAGTGTATAAAGCTGAAGATTGATTACCTTTAGAGCTTTCTCCATTTTTGATAAGCTTTGCCCCTTGAGTAAGTAGTTGTCCAATGAGTGCATTGAAATCAGGTACATGCATGTCCATGTACAAATCCATAGCTATGGTGAATGCTTCCCACTTGTCATCTGCCTTCAAGCCATTGATGGCCTGCCTTACAATTTGCTCTTCATCTATTACCTCTCGAATGCTTCCCAATTGATCCGCTATGTCCTTGAGCTTTGTGACAAAATCAGTCACATTTTGTTTGGGTGCCTTCTTGAGAGTTGTGAAATCCAACCATAGTTGATGCTTCCTAGCTTTAGTACTTGAAGAAAAGAAAGCTTCAAGTGCATCCCACACTTCCTGAGATGTCTTACAACTTCTAATGTGAGGCAACAAAAAATCTCAGATAGAGTTGAGGAGATAAGACCTTGCAAGTGCATCCTTGGAGCACCATGTGCTCAATCTTTCTTGCTCTTCTTGTGTTGGTTGACTTTTGTTCCTGAAACTTGGCATAACTTCATCTCCAGCCACATAACCATATAAACTTCTACCTTGGAGATAAGCTTCCATTCTTAATGACCAAGCTGAGTAATTACCTCTATCCAATTTGTCAATTGATGAAGGAAATCCATCTGCCATGTTGTCCAACCTTGCTCTGATACCATCGTGAAGAGATGGATAGGTATGTGCTTGAAGATGAAGAGGTGTTGCAAAATCCTTGACCTACACCAGCCAAATGAACTCTAGAAGTATATGGTGGGCCCTTTTAGCTTGCCAATGGATGTATTAGAAACCCTATGTACCTTGGAAGATCACTCTCAAAAAGATAGATTAAAACAGATAAGTTGGAGTTAGCTCAGAGGTGAAGAACTTGCTATTTTGGTTTATACACCTGTCTAGTGTTTTGCATAATTCTCTGAGCACAGCAGCAATTAGCTTAATTCCTCTTGGGGAAGTTTAGTTAACTTGAAGAGATAACTTTCAAGAGTAATCGCATCAGAAATAATGAACTACACACGAAGAATGATGTTTAACAACTGATGACATCATCCCGATTTTCATGGGCTGCTACAGTTTGAGACCAGAGAGCAGAAAAATGAACATAACTCCAGATTTAAGAATCTAATCATTATGAAAATCTGTATGCTTATACTAGACACTAAGCTAACTCCAACAAGCTTTACATCAATGACTTTGGGTAAGTACACATTGAGAAACAACTCTGACAAGATGAGTAAAAAAGTCGGGTACCTGAGAGAGAAGTGAAAATGCAGAGACAATGTTGACTTCAACTGAACATAACTGAAGATTTCAATATGCAAATGACATGAAAATTGGTGAGCATATGGTAGACTTATAGAGCTAACTTTACCAAGTTAAATCATGGAAAATGATGCACCAAGCCCAGAGAAACCATCTCTGCAATCTGACTGAGAAAACTGAGAGATATGGCAGTGAGTAGTACACTTCACAAGAACATGGAAATATGAACTCAAATGATCATGAAAATGAAAGTATATTGCTTGTACAACAAATTGGACTTACTGATACATATGTGTGGTTGGGAATCACAACTTGATATGGCATAAAGCGTAGCTCTTGGAGGTCTTCACATAGGTCTCTCTAACCACGACTAAAATTTTCATCTATTTATAGTTGAGTTTGGGAGGCTAACTTCCCTCAATCACTCTCCAATCAATTAGTGATTGATTTGATTCTCTACCTACCACAAATCACAAATTCGTGGCTCCTCTTTCCCTTTTTGATCAAGTGGACTCAACCACTTAAGATTATCTCACTTTTACATTAAGTAAACTCTTCAAAAGTTACAACAGGTAGTTCACAAGTGAACTTTACACAATCTTCATTTTAAAGCTTCTTCTATGACTTTGTGGGACTCAAGCCAATACTTAGGCTTGTCATAGACTTGCTCCAACAATATATAGGTGGAATCTAATGAATCCCACATCCTACAGTCATGTCGGTGGACTCAGAGGAGTCCCATGTCCTTGAACTAGTTAGTTTGGTTCTAGTAAATATGTAACAATGGATATCCCTTTCTATTCCAAACTAACTTGGTCCTAAGTACCAAGACTTAGCGTAGGTACCTCTCTGTAGATCCTGATGTACATATATGTATTGGGTACCCCAACTATTTCTTACTAACGGATCTATGCTCTAAGTCATACTGCTAGTGCCATGCCTATGGCCCTCCTAACCATCACTCGAATCACATAAGCACCCATCAATGTTGTCTCATGAAACCCATCTCTATGATCCCATCTAATTGGTTTCCTTAGTACGCATCCAATTTGCATCTCTCCTCTCTATAGTACGAAAGACCTCTGATCAAATCCTTTATCCATGCCGAGCTCCTTTTCAAATAATCGCTTCCAATTTCCATAACATATGCCTTTTCCCACTCCATGACAAGGATCTATCTTTCAATTAGCCAAGAACAATAGCTTAACGACTTGCCCACCTTTGCCTAGCCAGGTACACAAGCTCATGAGGTCACGGAGCTCTCCACCATTTTTCGGGTCTACTGCATGTGAGTAGCTCAAATTTCAAGAATAATGTCTAACAAATGGAAGTGGGCAACGTGGATAGCCCATTCCCCTCTCTTCAAGAGGTCGTAGGTTCAATCCCTACACTTTTAATCCTAAATTTGCACACAAAAATGACTTCATAACTTTCTCTATAACCAGTATTAAGTCATAAAGTTTTTTCTGTCATAGCTCTGAAATAAGCCACGTGTTGCCCATGAGCTAAACACACAGAGATTTCGTCCATCTTTCCTCCCAACCATCCTCTGAGCTCTTATTTCCTCATGAAGTACAAAGTACTCACATAAGAGACTTCTCTTGGGTCTCTTTCTCTCTTCAATATCTAAATTACACCACTTGATGCCATGTGGCATTTGTGCCACCTCACATAAAAGGTTCTGCATCCATGATATGACATGAAGATATGGAGATGGGTGAGTTTACCCTCAAACAAGTCCTCAAGAAGGCAAAATTAAATGATTTTGAAGGTAAGAAAAAGAGCAGTGAGGATCTCGAGGCATGGATTGAAGATCTAGAGGATTTCTTTGATCTTTGAGAATTTGGTGAGAAGCCAAAGACAATGGTTAGAATCCTACACCTGCATGTCCGGTCTTATGGAAGGAGATCACAAAAACATTACTATTCTCCACACTATCATATGGAGAAAAATATGGAGTTCTATAATTCTTGACAAAATGAGAGTGACAAACATAGCTTGTTTGTTGATGAGTACAAAGAAAAGTTTCAATGCCTCCATAAATATGTACTAGAGGTTAGTGGTGATGATCTAGAGAGCACATTCATTGAAGGGCTTTTTTAGGAGCTTCAATATCAAGTGAAAGGATCTGGATGTGTTGATTTTGTCAATGGTGTTAGTATGGCCAAGAATTTTGAGAAGATGGAAAAGTTCAATATGCAGAATGCAAATAGAACTAGATTCATTGTGACAGGGCATAGGCCACAAAGACCTACTACAACAAAGATGAGCAATTTAGAGAAGACTTCAACTTTTAATAATCAAGGTAAGAATCCTATTGAGGTGGAAAACCAAAGCAGATGTCAACTTGTCAATTGGCCGCAAGACCCTCATTTTATTGAGTGGGAAAAAGTATTCGGTGTGTGTTTTTATTATGGGGAGCAAGGGAATCGGCTTATGATTGACCGAACAAGGCAATCTTTCCATCTACACAATTAAAGGTGATAAACATCATTGAGGAAGGCGCAACAATTGACAAAGTAGATGATGGAGGAAAAGTGTCTTAACTGGACTTTATGTTTCATGGTGGCTAGTTCTTTCGCAATGGATTCTACAATTACAGTTTTTTATATGATTTCTATTCATTGAACCAGATTTTTGATTGATTTGTGTAGGATATATTGTTTTCTATCCTTCAAATTGGTATAGAATTTAGGGATACCCCTATATATGTAGATAACAAGAACATTAGAGGTCACTAATTGAGGACTACACTATACGAAAGGATACATTGAAAGCCTTGCATTTACTTTTTTGATAGATGCCTTTCTTGGAGTTTCCATGTTATTGAAATGAAACAAAGTGATGTAGTTATAGCCATGGATAGGTTAGTTCAAAATTTTTCAACAATGGATTAGGAACAAAGAACAATCACTTTAAGGCTAGACAATGAATCTATCCACATTCTAGGTGATGCACATAATCCTAAGCCTATTCTTATTTATGCCATGTAGATAATTAGAGGTATATGTGATGGTTTTAGAACACTTGTAGTGTATTTGAACAATATTGTTGGTGCAAGAGAATCCAAACCCACATACTTGGATGATTAGCATATTTCTCATGGAGCCTTATATGATCAATCCCTTGTAAAATCAATTACATTTACCTTTGTAAAAGAACCTTACTTCCATGAGGAAGTTAGGAAGCATCAAATATCGTAGTTCATTGATGAGAGAATATATCCTATACTTCAGGATTTACTTTTAGGTGAACTTTTGAATTTGAATTCAAAAGATTGGCTCCAAACTCAACTATAAAAATAGATAAAAAAGACACGCATGGATATGCCTCGGCTAGGATATCGATTGAGAGGAATACATTGTGATTTGAGAGCTCACAACATAGCTCAATCACTTTTCTCACATTGTGCAATAGATTATTACCAATGACATTGTAATTATATGTGATCTAGTACATACATTTTGATATATCTCTACTTCACTTCTCTGCCATAACTACAACAATACAGTGATCTTCTCAGAGCTTGTTCTTCGTGTATGATTGATCATTTGTCATGATTTAAAGCATCATAGATTTAGTATATTGTCTACTCTATAATTACAAGATCTCATTGTCATTGGTTTTGTCAATCGTGAGATATGATCATATCTTTACTCTCTAGTTTGTTAACTGATGCATCCCGAAAATGTCGGGGAAGTCCTATGATTTGCTAAACATCATGCTCAACGTGTAGTTTATCCTTTTTAGTGAAATAACTCATGATTGGTATCTATCTAAGTTAATTACACATCACCAAAAGGAGTTAGGCTAATTGCTATCATGCTTAGAGCATTGTTCATTAAATTGAACAGGTGTAGAGACTAAAATAGCAAGTCTTTGACCTTGGATCAATTTCCTATATATATTTTCATCCATTGATTAGTTGATCATGTTCCAAACAACATAGGAGATTATTTATGATCATTAGCAAGCTAAAGAGGCCCACTACACTCTCCAACAATTGTTCTTGGCTTGTGTGAAGCAGGTTTAAGCAACACCACTTCATCAAAGAAGACTATCCAACATCTCCTCCAACAGTGGTATCAGAGCAACGACAAGCAAGATGGGAGATGGATTTCCATCATTCATTGGCAAACATGACATAAGCAACTACCCAACATAATCATTAAGGATGCACGCCTACCTCCAAGGGAGAAGTCTATATGGATACATCTCACGAGATGAAGAGATGCCAACATTTTTGAGCAAACATCAACCCATAAGGGAAGACCAAGAAAGGCTGACCACATGGTGTTGAAAGGATGCTCTTGGCAGGTCTTATCTACTAAAACCAATATCTAATTTCTTATTGCCTCACAATAGGAATTGCAAGACCTCCCAAGAGACTTGGGAAGTACTCTCATCATATTTATCATCAAATACAAAAGCTAGGAAGAACCAGCTATGGATGGAGTTTATGACTCAAAACATGTAACCAAAGCAAAGTGTGGCTGATTATGTGACCAAGATGAAGGATGTGGCTGACCAACTTGCAAGCATTGGAGAGGAGATAGAAGAAGAACACATAGTAAGGTAGATCATCAATGGCATCAAAGTTGATGATACGTGGAATTCTTTCACCACAACAATGGACCTTTATATGGATATGCAGATACCTGACATCAACACCTTGATGGGGCAACTCTTCACCCATGAGACAAAGCTCAACAAGAATGGTGAAAATTCTAGAGGTAACCAATCTTCTACCCTTTATACAGATAAGAATAAAATTAAGGATAAGGTTAAAAGCAAAAAGAATGAAGAAGAGGTTAGTACCTCTCAAGTTAACTACACAGGTAGAGGAAGAGGTACTAGAGGAAGGGGTAGAGGAGGAAATCAAGGTAGGGGGAGATTTTACAATACTCCACATTGCAACATCTGTGGCCTTACCAACCACACCACAGAAGAATTCTTCAAGAACACAAGGAATCAAAGGGGAAGAGGCTTCCCATAGGGGGAGCTATGGACAATCTAGAGGCAGATTCAACAATGGAGGAAGCAATTAAAACCACAATTACAACCAAGGTTACAACAACAACAATTATCAAGGAGGTTTCAAAGGTAGAAGAGATTATAAAAACTACACAGAAGACCAAGAGGATTCACTACTCATCATGAACATGTCATCCAAGCAAGGTAAAGATGATGAGCATCATTTCTATATAGATTCTGGTTGTTACAATCATGTGGCTAGAAATGTAGCATTACTATCTGATCTTGAAGAACCCAAAGGGAAGCATGAAGTATAGATAGGTGATGACACTAAACACTGTCTCAAGAAAATTGGAAATGTCAAAGCTTTTGATGGAAACATGAACCTCTTAAGTAAGGTCTTATATGTAACAACCATAGCAAAAAACCTAATCACTGTTGGACAAATTGCTGAGAAAGGCTTACAAGTCAGATTCACAAGGCATGGAGCATATGTGGAAGACCATCAACAAGGCTTCAAGAGGATTGCGAATGGTGAGAAATATTGTAGACTCTTTACATTTGAGATTGAAGACACCAAAAACATAGCACTTTTTAATTACAAAGATGTGGGGTCCTAGCAAAGATTGATCAATCTCAGGTTCAAAGTACTATGTTTCATTTGTAGATGATTATATATAAAATCAAGAAAAATTTAGAGGGTTCTAGAAACATGTACAGGGCAAGGTTTGTGGCAAAGGGGTTTGCTCAAACCCATGGAGTGGACTATGAAGAAATCTTTTCACCCGTGGCTAAGATTCCAACAATTAGGGTTTTGGTACGTGTTGCTGCTTCCAAGAATTGGAACCTAAATCAGTTAGATGTTAAGAATTTTTTCCTAAATGGATGGATCCCAGAAGAAGTGTACATGGCTCAACCACAAGGGTACGAAGATAAGTATAAACCAGGTTTTGTATGCAAGCTAAGGAAGGCATTCCATGGCCTAAAGCAAGCTCTTAGAGCTTGGAACCATAGGCTTGTTACTTATTTGTAGGATCAAAGTTCAGTGGCTAGCAAAGCAAACTTTTCTTTATTTATAAAGAAGATTAACTCAAAAGTTATCTACTTATGTGTCTATATGGATGACATTATCATTATAGGGAATAATGCTAATGGCATCAAGCAAGTTAAAGCTCAACTAATTGAATGATTTAAAATCAGTGATCTATGTTGTATTTATTACTCAGAGAAAGAAGGTCCATGATATGTCTAAAATTAAAAATGGAGAACACTTAAATTGCAAGTAAACCCATGGAACTCAATCAAAAGCTTAGTTCTCATGAAAGAGAACTTCTTGAGGATGTTACAGGTTACCAAAAACGTTTCGAGTATCTCAACTATGCAATTCTAACAAGAGTGGACATTGCTTATGGAGTAAATAAATTAAGCCAATTTATGCATGCACTAAGAAAACCTCACATGGAAGTTTCCAAGAGGGTGCTAAAGTATCTAAAGGGTACCATAAATGAAGGGTTGTTTTACCCTTTTACTTCTCACTTGGACATAAAGATGTATTTTGATAGAGATTGGGATGGCTCCAAGGATGATAGGAAGAGCACCTCAGGATACTTGTCTTTTTCACGATCAAAGCTTATATCATGGTCATCTAAAAAGCAACCAACTCTGGCATTATCATCTACAGAGGTAGAATATAGAGGTTTAGCAAATGCAACTCAAGAGGCTATGTGTTTCAAACAACTCTACACAGATTTGGGGTTACACTCTTACTATCCAATAATTTTTGGACACAACACTAGCTTACTTCATTTGGCTGCTAATCTTATATATCATGCAAGGAATAAGCACAATGAAGTTGGGGTTACACTCTTACTATCCAATAATTTTTGGACACGACACTAGCTTACTTCATTTGGCTGCTAATCTTATATATCATGCAAGGACTAAGCACAATGAAGTGCACTATCATTATGTAAGGAAGAAATCACATAGCAAGGACATTCAATTGTCCTATGTATCAAATCATTTACAATGTGCCGATATACTCACAAAGTCCTTGGATGGAAGGAAGATGAACAGGCTCGAATTGATGATTGATTTGCAGAAAATAAAGGAGGAATGAAGAACAAGCATGTTAGACTTGAGGGGGAGCTATTGGTGCAAGAGAATACAAGCCCACATACTTGGATGATTGGCATATTGATTGGCATATTTCACATGGAGCCCTATACGATCAATCCCTTGTAAAATCAATTACATTTACCTTTGTAAAAGAACCTTACTTCCACGAGGAAGTTAGAAAGCATCAAATCTCGTAGTTGATTGATGAGAGAATATATCCTATAGTTTAGGATTTACTTTTATGTGAACTTTTGAATTTGAATTCAAAAGATTGGCTCCAAACTCAGCTATAAAAATAGATCAAAGACACGCGTGGATATGCCTCGACTAGGATATCAATTGAGTGGAATACACTGTGATTTGAGAGCTCACTCCATAGCTCAATCACTTTCATCACATTGTGAAATAGATTATTGCCAACGATATTGTAACTATATGTGATCTAATACATACATTTTGATATATCTCTACTTCACTTCTCTGCCATGACTACAACAGTACATTGATCTTCTGAGAGCTTTTTCTCAGTGTATGATTGATCATTTGTCATGATTTAAAGCATAATACATTCAGTATACTATCCCCCCAAATCTTCGGAGCTGCCTCGCTCAAGCTCCTCTGCCCCCCTCCCCCCCTAACTCCCGACCTCTCTTTTTAGGAGAATGACCCCTGATCGCGATGCCTCTTTCCACCAGCAACTGATGGGATGGGCCATTAGTCCCCTCCCCCTCGTAATGATCGTGAATATCTACCTCCCATTATTTAGTGTACCTGCAAAAATTAAGCGGTAAAAAATACAAAATCTCCCCTCTTTTAAATGTGGCTGCGGATCGAAAAGAATGAGAGTTCCCCACTTGTGGGTGGTAATGGGGCATCCCCCTTGCCTTTTGACATCTCGCAAGGCAACCACCCACCCCTGATTTATAGCTTGAATGTCTCCACAAGCTTTGAAATTACATATGTATGCAATATCATCAGGAACGACACTTTCTAATTTCATGGATTCAATACAATCAAGTGCCTTGTCATCCGAGCCAACATGAGCATATATAGAGATGAACTTGTCTAGAGAATTGCATCTCGTACTGTGAGCTGTGTTGAAGCACCTATTTATGCAACAACCTACCATGCTACAAAGCCCTAGTGTGTCCACATGTTTTCAAAAAATTAATGAAATTCCCTCGATTTGGAACCATACCCTCCCATCTAATGCAATCATAGAGCTCAAACACTTATTTGCATCGTGTAGATTTGAGCATTTTGCATATAAATCAAGGAGGGCATTTCCCACTGTAATGTTTGATTCGAGCTAGACTCTAATATGTGAGGATGAAGCAACCTATCTAGCTCTCCAACTTCCATGATACCACATGCCTTCAGTGTGCACGTAAACGCAAATTCATCTAGATCTATTCCCTCCTTCTATAAGTGTCCATTTACTTCTCTTCCCAACCATCTCGAGAGCCCCCCACAACACAAACATGTTTTTGAGAAGGATGCCCATCAATCATGTGAATAAAACCACCACCTCTCCCATGAGTCAATGAAGTTTTCTGGGTTTATGATAACACCTGGATCTGCTAGAATTTCCCAAGCAACTTCACTGACTTCTAAAATTCCAAGTATGCCATCCAATATCTACAAAATTTTCCCAAAAGGGTTGTGCCCTATATGTCTTGCAATCATTTCAACCCACATATGTACAAAAAAATTCAAGCATTCATAGAGCTAACATGGAGGCCATAAAAATCAAGGTAATTATGCGAATACTTGAAATACATTAGAGAATGATAATCTCTTAGCTATGGTGCAAAGAAATGGTAGAAGAGAAGGTGTGGAAACCACATGATACATTGATAGCGGATGTTCAAATCACATGAGGTGCAATAGGGAAATGTTTTGTAACTTGCATGAACCAAGCACACAAGGGCATGTAGAAACAGAGGATGACACTGATCATAGGATCATAGACATAGGTGACATCCCTTTAGATGAAAATCACAATGCAAATTGTCTTAAGGATGTGTTACATGTACCAACAATCACAAAGAAGTTAGTATCAATTGGAAAGATGGTTGAAAGAGGATATGTAGTCAAGTTCAACAAAAAATGATGTTTTGTGGAAGGCCCAAAGCAAGGCTATAAGCTGATAGCTAAAGGAAAGAAGGAAGGAAGCCTCTTCACCATGGACGTAAAACCACCCTCATCACATACAATCTATTTGACATCTGGCAGGAAGCAAATAGCAAAAGCTGAAGGATATGCAAAGGAGAGGAGTGGTAAGTGGTCTTCCAAATTTCCAGTTGCAAAGTATACAACACTTGTGTGAAGCATGTCAATTCGAGAAACAAGCAAGGCGTCCATTCAAGAAGAGTACAGAAAGAAGTAGATTTCCATTGGATCTCATCCACACAGATGTATGAGGACTGACCAAAGAACCCTCATTGGGAGGCAATGGGTACTTTGTTATCTTCATTGATGGTCATACTAGAATGACATGGTTATATTGTATGAAGTGGAAAGCTGAAGTTTTTCGTCACTTTAAAGTTTTCAAAGCGTTTGCTGGAAAGGAAATGAGTAGGTACATAAAGATCCTTAGATTTGATGGAGGGGGAGAATACTTCTCAAAGGAGTATTCTAAGCTTCTAAGTCATAATGACATCAAGAGACAATATACATGTAGGCACACACCTCAACAAAATGGGATTGAAGAGAAGAAAAATAGATACATAGGTGAAGTGGCAAGATCATTGCTCAACGAGATGAATGTGCCCAACTATTATTGGGCACACACAACAAGTAAAACCATATGCATGATCAATAAATGCCCCACTTTAGGTGTACATGCTTTAAGTCCATATGAAACATGGTACAATAAGAAACCACATGTATCTCACCTCAAGATATTCGGTTGTGTATATTAGGTGCACGTGCCTTATGAATTAAGGCCTAAACTTGAGGGAAAAACTGAACAGTAACTTCCAAACTTTTGGAATGTCAAAAGTCTATGTTCACTACTTTAAAATGATGTTGTTCATGTTGTTTTTTGTTGTGTTATGTTTAAACATTTGCTTTGATGGAAAAAAACTCATATGATTTGGTATTTTGTGCATTATTTTGTCCTCAAAAACACATTTTTTTTAACTTTCACTATTTTATTATGTACTTTTAAAAGTGGGTCCAATCACTTTAAAAACTTGAAACTGCTATAAAAATGGGTTCTATGTGCTCGTTTCTCACATTTTCACTCACAAAGACCTAGAAAGAGCACACAAGCTAATAGAATTCTCGCGCGCATGCAATGGCTCATAGCACTTCCACTCCCATCAAATGTCCTCGAGATCTGTTCATGGAGTTCTTGGATAATATAGACTACAAAGGTCGTACAGATTTTTATGACCTAGCCTATAGAGTCCCTAATCTTGAAGGGATGCTAACCATGAACTCCGACATGCTCAAGGAGATTAGGGATTTTCTGGAATTCTATATAATACAGTACGTCATAGATATTCCAGATGACACAATGCCATTAATTAAGCAATTAAATAAGAAGAGAAAGATGGGAAGAAAATATCTCTCCTATGTTGCAACAACAATATTATTGTCAATGAGGAGCCCAAACCTACACCCATGGACCTAGCCTATCTTGTTACTAAGGTTTTTGTAGATGAAAAAAAGGAACTACAAACAAAAGCTCTCAACTTATTTGAAGAGAATGAAAAAAGGCGCACACAATTTTTGCAAGCGGTAGTGGACAGATTGAAGGAAGCCAATAATGCAAAAAATAGTCCACCCTCAAACTTAGAGCCCTTGGAATCCACTGTAGCAGAGTTAGAGATGAAAATGTTTTTATTCTTACTTGTCAATGGAGAAGAAATCCTTGCAGGAATCAAAAGTGGTATTGGGAGGTTTATTTGGACCTTTGGCATCTCTTAGACTTGTGTAGATCAAATAGGTGAACGTTTTTACCTCTCACAAGCTTAAGCTTATTCCTCATTGTTTTTGAGTTATAGGGCCTATAAAAGTACCATTTTTTATAATTTAAAAAATATTAATAAAAAATGTCCTTTTTTATTTCCATTCGAATCCATGATTTTGATGCATGTGTATTGTCATGAACACTTATAGATGTCTTTAAGATATGTCTTTTTGTTGCTTTTCTTTGACTTTTGATACCTAATACTAAAGAAACCACGTGACTACTACAAACACATGCTTTTGTGAATGTTTTGCATGCAATACAAGGGAGAGCCGATTCTTTCTAAATTTAAAAAATCTCACACTTTTTCAGAGGATGACTTGATTTTAAGAGGGATTTGCTCTTTCATAAGGGAGGACAACAAAAATCAAAGAATTACCTTGTAATTGAGATTGAGAGTAACAATAAGAGTGAGATTGAGAGTAAGAGTGATATTGAGAAAGCGAGTGTGAATGTGACTGTGATAGTTCAAAGTTGGTTTGGAGGTCAAGGATTCATCAAGAAATTATTTTCCAAAGCCATTTTATTGATTACTTCAAATCTATGATAACAAACTTCTCTTCCTCTAAGCCATATCTTGTCTACGCTTCCATGTTAGATTTTCTCTTACCTTGTGCAAGTTCTGTTTTTCTCTCTTCCACTATTCTTGAGTGATGAGAGGCTTGTGAATGTGGATAGCTAGTGATTGAGGAAGCACCACAACTGGTATCAGATCAAAATCCATCCTCAAGAACAATGGAAGGTTTGACACAAAACATCCTTGAGCAAGAGGAGGTTATTGAGAAGCTTCTTTGAGAATTACGCAAAGAATGAGGTAGAAAGCAACCAAAAGGTGCAAAATGTTTTTTTCCTAACGCTCAATAATGAAGTGGATGAAGGTTCAAGAACATCTAGTGTGCACAATTGCGATTATGAAGATATGCAGGCATGTGAGTCTGCCTCAAACAAGTCTTCAAGAAGGCAAAATTGAATGATGTTGATGATGAGAAGAAGAGCAATGAGCATTAGAGGCATGGATTGAAGAGCTAGAGGATCTCTTGATCTTTGATAATTGAGTGAGGAATCCTAGGCAAAGTTTGGGATCCTACACATGTGCAAAGCTATGGTGGAATTCCTATATGTAGACCTTAATGTTTTTTGCTCCTCCTTTATGGAAGGAATCTAGAGAGCAAGCAAAGAAACATTATTGTTCTCCACATTACCATCTAGAGAAAAAAACGGAGGTCTATAATTCTTGACAACACGAGGGTGACAAGCATAGCTTGTATATTGATGAGTACAACAAAAAGCTTATATGCCTTCATAAATATGTATTGGAGGTTAGTGGTGATGCTCTGAAGAGCAAGTTTATTGACGGGCTTCTTGAGGAGGCTCATTATCAAGTGAAGGGGTCTAAATCTGTTGATTTCTTAGATGTTTTTGTGATGGTCAATAATTTTGAGAAGCTGAAGAGGTTCAATATGCGAAAGGCAAATAGAACTAGATTCATTGTCATGGGACATAGGCCACAAAGACATTCCACATCAAACATGAAAAATTCAAAGAAGACTTCAACTTTTAGTAATAAACATAAGAATCTTGCTAAGGTTGAAAACCAAAGGAGGCATTAAACCATCCATTGGTAGCAAGAAGATGTTTTTTTATGTAGAGAAAAAGACTCGCTTTGTGTTTTCATTGCACAGATCAAGGGCATTGGACATATGAATGCCCAAAAAAGGGAATGTTTAGGCCTACACAATTGAAGGTGATAAACATCATTGAGAAGGTGAAGCAATTGACAAAGAAGATGATGGAGGTAAGTGCGCTAACTTTACTTTACATTGCATGGTGAGTAGTTCTTCCCACAAGCTTTTGTAATTATAATTTCCGATATATTTTCTACACATAGAATCTTAGAAAATATGTTGGTGAATATTTAAAGTTCCAACACGTAAAATATAAGTTTAAGAGAATGATGGGAATGCCACAACCCTTGGATGTTCCAAATCATAAGTGGGAGTCTATATCTACGGATGTCATCACTAAATTTCTACGACCAGAAGTGAACATGATACCATATTTGTGGTAGCTGATTGACTTACCAAGATGGCACATTTCTTTCCTATGAAAAAGATTGATACTCACTTAAATGTTGTAAGACTATTTGTAAAAGAATTTTTTCCACTGCATGGAATGCTAAAAACATAATTTCTCTTAGAGACTCTATTTTCACATCAAAATTCTAGAAACCAACATTTGAATAGATTGGAACTCCACTTTATATGAGTACACTTTTCCAATCAGGATGTGATGGCGAAACTGAGAGGGATAATTGGGAACTTGGAGATATGTTGCTTATGTATATGACTAAAAACCAAGATAATTGGAGTGAATATTTTCCCTTTATTGAGTTTGCATACAATAGCGCATGGCATGCATCTCTAAAAATGACTCCATTTGAAGCTATGTATGTTTATAATTGTTTGACTTCATCTTAGTTTTTTGGTTTTCCAAATAAAGTAGAAGTATCTAAATAAATGTTTGAGAAGATGGATAGAGAACTTGGAAAAACTAAGAAACACATAAAAGAAGCTCAAAAAAGCAAAAGAAATTCTATGACTTGAGGAGAAGACCACTTGAATTTCAAATATATTACATGGTATTTATTAAAGTCAATTGTCAATGATCTAACGTGTTACTAGGGAAGGATCATAGACTTTCTCCACGATACATAGGTCCTCTTAGAGTTTTGAAGAAGATTGGATCTCTTGCTTATTTCTTGGAATTTCCTAAACATTTAAATGTGCATCCTATATTTCAAGTTAGTTTACTTAAAAGAAATGTACCTAATGTTGCTCATGTTTTAAGGAACTACTGTAAGTTGAAAGATGCTGGCTCTTTTGAGCTTCCACTTCAAATAGTATTAGATAGGAGGGAAATATTACTTAGAAATAGATCTATAGTAAATATTTTGGTGGCATGGCACACATATCTAGTTGAACATTTGAATTGGGTGTGCTCTGTCATAGTCCCTGAAAGTCTGTCAACTTGTGAAGATCATATCTCACTCATGCCTTGACCAAATTCAAAGATCTAATAGCTGGGCAAAGACCATTTTGAGATCCAAAAATTTGATGGCACAAACTTTTCTCTATGGAAGAATCATATTAAAAATGTGCTGATTCAAAGGAGGCAATGGAAGCCAGTAAATGGGATTTCAAAGAAGACTGCTGACATGGATGAAGATGATTAGGATGAGTTAGATGAAATGGCCAGGTCTACCATTTGCTTGCACCTGGCAGATAATGTTTACTTTACAGTATTAGACTGTGAAAGTGCAATGGAGCTTTGGAAGGAGTTATGCAATACATACGAAAAAGAGACGGCATGAAATAAAGTGTATGTGATGAGAAAATTATATGACCTTCGTATGAAGGACACAGATAGTGTTGATGCTCATCTAAATGAGTTTGACGCTATATTCTCCCAGTTACAGGCTCAGAAAATGGATATGGATAATGAAATGAAAGCAATATTGCTATTATGCACCCTACCATTATCATGGGATACGTTTTGCATAGCTATTAGCAACAGTGCACCTGGTGGTAAACTTATCTATGATGACATATGTGGAGCACTCTTGAGTGAGGAGATTCGTAGAAAATCTCTGGTTGGCATTCAGAGTGGAGATGCATATAATGATCGTGATTCTTACCAAGGAAAGAATCAGCAACGTGGCAAGAGCAAGAACAAGGAGAAGAATGGTCAATGGAATAAGAGTATAAATAAATCAAGGAAGAGGGATATAGAATGCCATTATTGTCATAAGAAAGGACACATGAAGAAAGAGTGTTATGCATTAAAGAATGCTAAAGGTAAAGGACAGAATATTGATGGGCATGTTAAACAATTACCTGCACCATCTACTTCGACTGTGAAGATTGAAGAAACTAATGCTATTTCTGATGATGTTGATGTGTTGACGCTTGATAGTATTGTGCCATCTGAGGCACTTATGGCTGATTCTCTTTCCCACACCTGGCTGCTAGATTTTGGTGCTTCTTTCCATTTGACACCACATAGAGAATGGTTCTCTAATTATGCAGCAAAGTCTCTTAGTACCATGAGACTTGGTGACTCTTATGAGTGTGATGTTGTGGGGATTGGAGATGTGGTTGTGCAGTTCATTGATGGTTCAAAATTTACTATGCATAATGTACACCATGTACCTCAGTTATCATGCAGTTTAATGTCAGTTGGTCAACTTGATGACCTTGGTTACAAGGTGGACTTCTATGTTGTGTCCTTTCGTATATCAAAGGGCAATATGGTTATTGCAAAAGGAAGCAAAGTTGGCTCACTTTATCCTTTATTTGTATCACAGAAAGAACACTTGTTAGCTGTTACTGAACAGCCTATGGCTTGTATTTGGCATGGTCGTTTGGGCCATATATCTTGTAGTGGAATGGAAAATCTTTCTCGTTATGGCTACTTACCTGTGTTATCTTTCTCTGATTTTTCATTTTGTGAGCATTGTCAATATGGAAAGTGAACCAGAAATGTGCATAGAACGCACATTGACTCTTCAATTCAGCCTTTAGATCTCATTCATACAGATGTGTGTGGTTTTATGCCCACTAGGCCCTTAGGTGGTTCTCTTTACTTTGTCACTTTCATAGATGATGCTACTATGAAAGTCTAGGTATATCCTATCAAATCGAAGGATGATGTATTCCCTACTTTTAGAAAATGGCTTGCTTCAGTTGAGACTAAAAAAGGAATTAAGCTTAAGGCGTTACGTTCAGATAATGGGGGTGAGTATACCTCACATGAATTCAGCCTTTTTTGTTAGTCTAGAGGGATTCGTAGAGAGTTTACAACTCCTTATACCCCAGTACAGAATGGTGTAGCTAAGAGGATGAATAGAACTATTCAAGATAGAGTATTCTCTATGTTGCATCATGCAAACCTGTCACAAGGTTTTTGGGCAGAAGTAGTATTGACTACAGTTCATGTGATTAACCTTTCACCTAGTACTACCCAAGGTCTGAAAGTGGCACAAGCTATGGACAGGGAAGCCACCATATTATGATCATCTTTGAGTTTTTGGGTGTGGTTTTGTTCATATACCCAAGATTCATAGACAAAAGTTGGACCATAAGTCAAAGAAATGCATTTTTCTTGGATATGGTTGAGAAGGACAATTTGGATATTGCTTATGGGATCTTGAAACACGGTCAATGATCAGAAGTAGTGATGTCATTTTTATGAGTCTAAGATGCATAAACAACCCATTAAGGAGGTTGAAGTGAGAAGAGTGGTGTTTGAGGATACTAGTCCTCCGGTTAGCATGCATAAAAATTGCTGCACATAGGGATGTTCAAGAGAATGTCCATTCAGATCAGTCTACACATGTTCCTGTTCAGCAAACATTGAGACGTTCTGCACGTGTCTCATATCCACCTGATAGATATGTTCCAGGTTTAGATTTTGTTATGCTAATAGATGTCGGTGAGCCTTCTTGCTACAAAGAGGCTATGCACACAGAGGATCATGTCAAGTGGGAGTGTGCCATGAAGAGTGAGCTAAATTCTATTCACAAGAATGGTACTTGGAACTTAGTACCTTTGCCAAAGGGTAGGTAAGCTTTACCATGTAAATGGGTATATAAGCTGAAATTCACATCAGACAGTGCTTCTCCAAAATATAAAGCACGACTTGTCGCAAAGGGTTTTAAGCAACAACATGGTGTTGATTTTGAATAAATCTTCTCTCCAGTGGTCAAGATGACTACTTTGCGCATGTTGCTTGGATTCGTTGCAATGGAGGACTTAGAGATAGTACAAATGGATGTGAAAACAGCTTTCTTGCATGGAGATCTTACAGATGAGATCTATATGGAACAACCAGAGGGTTATATAGTTCCTGGCAAAGAAAGTCTAGTTTGTAAGCTCAAGAAGAGCTTGTATGGACTTAAACAGTCTCCTAGACAATGGTACCAAAAGTTTGATGCTTTTATGAAGTCCCAAGGCTATTCTCGGAGCAATGAGGATCATTGTCTCTACACAAAGAGATGCTCTAATGGCAGTTTGATATGCTTGATACTTTACGTCGATGATATGTTGATTGCTGGGAACTCCTCTTATGATTTGTCAATTCTCAAAAAGAAGTTGAGTCAGACATTTGATATGAAGGACTTGGGGGATGCCAAACATATTCTTGGCATGCGCATTACTCGTGATAGAAGTAAAAGATGCATATACTTGTCTCAAAGTGAGTACATATCCAAAGTACTTCACCGGTTCAATATGCAGGGTGGAAAGGCATTGAGTACACCTTTACCCACATATGTGAAATTGAGCAAGGATGAATGCCCCAAATAAGATGAGAAAAAGGAATTCATGACCAAAATTACCTATCAGTCTGTTGTTGGTAGTCTCATGTACATTATGGTAGCTACGAGACTAGACATTGCATTTGGAGTGGGAGTTGTAAGCATATATATGTCTAATCCTCGCAAGAAACATTGGGAAGCAGTCAAGATGATTTTGCGATATCTGAGTGGCACTAAGGACAAGTGTCTATGCTTAGGTGGAAGGAAAGCATCCATTATTGGTTACACAGATTCTGACTATGCTGGTTATGTAGACAATCGTAAGTCTACATCAGGGTACATATTTCATTTTGCTGGAGGTGCTATCTCTTGGAGATCTCATCTTCAAGAATGTATAGCTGTTTCCACCACAGAAGCAGAGTATGTTGCAGCAAGTGAGGCATGTAAGGAAGCATTGTGGCTTTCTCGTCTTGCTTGTGATATGGGTTTACCTCAGCATGTACCTCGCTTGCTTAGTGATAGTCAGAGTGCCATTACTTTGGCTAGGAATCTGGTCTGTCATGTAAAGACCAAGCACATTGAGGTGAGGTATCACTTCATTAGAGATTGCTTAGCCACTGAGCGCATTATTCTTGAGAAGGTTCACACTCAAGATAATGCTGCAAATGCTTTGACTAAAGCTTTACCACAGGATAGCTTTCCACACTATTGTCACTTGATGGGGGTTACTTGATTCTTGATCTTACACAGTCACTTGTTATTGTGTAACATGGCCATCAGGTGGGAGGTATAGTTTGTATACTTACACTCAGGTATTCTTTATCATTCTTTATTTTTCTCCCATAGTTACTATGGCCATATTGGCCTTTAGTGGGAGATTGTTACCGTTAGTGTCCATGTGAAAGGCCAAATGGCCACTAGACACTTCTTTGTATATGTTCTTTAATAAAACATATAGTGTCCCAGTTAGTCATAGACAATAAGTTCGACTGCATTTGTAAGACCTATGAAGTCTGCCTTCGTGATCCCTATGTACTATGTTATCTGTGTGTTTTGAAGTCTCTGTGTAGAGTACCGTGTGCGGCCTCAAGAGCTCGGTTTTCTACTCCGAGGATATCTTTGTGGAGCTCGCGAGAAGGAGAGCGCACTGTGGTGCATGGCCATTGAATTACTTCAGGTTCTATGGTCTCTTTTACAACTCGACTTCCTTGTTTCCCTGCTCTACAAGGGTGGCTGCGACTTTGGAGTTCGTTCTCTTGTTGGGACAGTTAACTGCAATATGGCCAGGGTTTCCACAATAAAGGCATAACTTGTTATCCCTCCTTCTTTGGTTGTCTTGTGGTGTTAGAGGCTGGAACCTAGTTACATCTATCTGCATAGGTTCGGGCATAGACTCCTCTCTGGGAGTGGGCTGGAAGGGTTTCCATTGGCGAGGTCTTCCTTCTACTTGTTTTTCTTGTCTCCTTTGAAAAAGGCGGTTATCACATTAAATAGCATGGTTGATGTATTCATTCAATGTCTTAACCTCTGGCATTGTGAGTAGAAGGTCCTTCACATCGTCTCTTAAGCCCCATCTAAATTGACTTATGAAATAATCTTTGTGCCAAGTGAGGTCGCATATCAATTGCCTAAATTCTGATGCATAGGTAGAGGCAAGGCGGTAACCTTGACATAGCTTTCAAAGTTTTGTTTCTGCCACTCGACTCGTGTCTTCATCTCCAAATGTGGCGATGAGATCTCAAAGAAACCCCTCATAGTCATGAAGTACGACCATATCCTTCTCGAAGATTGGGGCGAACCATGATAATGCTTGACCATAGAGCAAGGTTCCAATAAAATGGACCTTGGATGCATCATCACGGTATCTATCAGGCTGCATATGGATATACAATTTGACTTGTTGCAAGAATCCTCAAAACTTTGTGCAATCACCATCGAACCTTTCTGGCATGCAGATCTTGGGTTCCCTCATGAAGGATGTACTAGGTCATTGATTTACTTGCATACTCCCTTTGTTTGTCCGAAGACTCCCAATTCATTCCTGTAATTCTTGGAGGAGTGCACCTACATGTAGTGGATGTACCATCTCGACTTATGTCTGTCAATGAGTTAGGTCTTCAACTTCACAACCCGGGACCGATAGGTATGGAAAACTGGACTAGAGATAATACAGGAGATCCCACAACCCAGGATCGTAAGTATGGAACAAGATATCTGGATTACAAGAAATCCTTTCTAGGAGATGAACTCAATACAAGAAAGAACTCAACAAGATCTCGTACTACAAGATTACAAGAGGACAAGACAGGATGTCCAAGAACTAGACTAGACAATACTAGAACAAGGAACAAGACAAGAACTAGAACTGGAACTTGGAGAGTACTTACTTGGCGGTCAGGACTCCTTGAACTCCCAAGACTGGTATTGGCAAGACTGATTATGAATGTCGCCAACCCCTCCTTATATAGGTTTTCAAGGGCGGTTCATGAAAGGCAGCTAAGAACTGATGATGTCATCAATTCGAAACATGAGCTCTAGATATCCGAATGAGGCAAGTAGACATTTGATCTTAGGGTTTTTACATGTTCCGAATGCAATGGAACCTTTAGTTTCCCCAAATTCTGAACCAATCATGAGATATAGGATTCACATGGAATCTGACATTTAGGATGATATCCTTTGTCCATGACATATTCTCCCTTTCAACTTTATGCACATCATGTTTTTTTGGTTGAAAGTTGAACGTGAAGATGAAAGAATTAAGAGGCATATTTTATGAGAGAAAGGTAGAGCATGCATAACAGAATAAAAGAATCTCTCAAATAAAAAAATTGAATCATGTTTTAAATACCTTGTTTTGGGATTTATATTTAGTTCACTATAAGATAATGCCCTTATTTTACTCTCTCTCTAGAATTTTTAAATTTGTACAGCTAAAAAGTGATATTTAGAGAGGAATTCGGACCTAGGGCATGTCTAAGACTATTGTGTAGATAGAAGCACTGAACATTTTTGCCCCTTACAATCTAATCTAATTTCAAAGATCACACACCTCTTAGAGGGATGATCAACTCCATTTTAAGAGGGATTTTGTCGATCATGAGTGAGAAAGCCAAAAATTAGAGAATTACCTTGTAATTGAGATTGAGAATGAGAGTTTTGAATAATAAAGGTAAGAATCTTGGTGAGATGGAAAAGGGAAGGAGGCATCAACCCATCCATTGGAATCAAGACCCTAATTTTATTGAGTGGGAAAAAGATTTGATTTGTGTTTTGGTTTCAGGGAGCAAGGGCACCAGACATATGAATGCTTGAATAAGTCAATATTTTGGCTTGCACAATCAAAGGTGATAAACATCATCGAGGAAGGTGCAACAATTGACAAATCAAATGATGGAGGTAAGTGCCCTATCTCTACTTTGCATTGCATGGCTAGCTAGTTCTTTTTGAAGGGTTTCTATAATTATGATTTTGTTTATGATGTCTATGCATAGAATCAGATTTCTTATGGATTCAAGTAGTACACATTGTTTTCTAACTTTGGAGTTTGTATAGAATTTAGGGATACTCCTAATTATGTAGATAACAAGACCTATGGAGATGGTTAATGGACTACTACACTATCCGAAAGGATAAAGATTGAAAACCTTGCATGTAGTTTCTCTGATAGATGCTTTTCTAGGAGTTTTCATGTGATTGAAATGAAATCGATTGACACAACTATAGACATGGATTGGTAAGTTCAAAATTCTATAATAATTGATTTCCAACAAAGAATAATCACTTTAAGTCAAAATGAAGAATCTATCCACATTCTAGGTTATGTGCATAATCCTAAGCCTATTCTCATTTCTACTATGCAGATAATTGGAGGTATACATGATGGTTGTAGAACATTTGTAGTGTACATGAACAATTTTCACGAGGAAGATAATGATGAAAATCTTATGATTTATGTAGAAAATCTTCATAAAGAATATGTAGCCATACTTCCAGAAGACCTGCCTTGTATGCCTCCACCTAGGCAGTTTGATCATGCCATGAACTAGTATCGGGGGAGTGAACCATATTCTAGAGCAGCCTATAGATATAACATAGATAAATTAAAGGAGCTTCATATTCAATTGGATGATCTTTTGAAGAAAATCATGAAAAGACTGAGTGTTTCAACTTGGGGAGCATGTGTTTTATTTCAAAAGAAGAAAGATGACCCTTATAGATTACATATTGGCTAGAGGGGGTTGAGTAAAAGAACAATACAAAATAAGTACCCACTCCCTTACATAGATGATTTATTAGGTCAATTAAGTGGAGCGATTACATTCACTAAGATTGACTTAAGAGATGGTTTCACCAAATTAGGATCAAAACAAAAGATACACAAACTTTTTGAACACATTATGGGCACTAGGAGTTTAGAGTTTTACCTTTTGGATTTACAAATTCTCCTTCCACATTCATGTGCTTGATGAACAATATTTTTCTTGAATATCTATATGAACGCATCTTAGTATTTCTTGATGATATGTTTGTATACTTTAAAGATGATTATGAGCATGTTGTATATCCCAATAAGACTTTTCAAACTCTAAGAGAACCTAAATTGTATGCAAAGAAGAGAAAATATTTTTCTGCTAAGGATAAACTTGTTTGTCTAGGAAGAGTCACACTAAAGAGGGAATTCATCTAGACCAAGATAAAGTGAAAACAATAGTTGATTGGCCAATTCCCAAAATTATAAGGGATACTCGAAGTTTTTTAGGATTGGCACTTATTGCGGATTTCTCCAAGATACCTTTCCCCTCATAGATTTGACTAAAAAGAATGCACGATTTTTGTGGAGTTACCCCTATCAAAAATCATTTGAGTCATTGAAACAAAACGTCACTAAAAATTTTGTTTTGAAAATACTAGAAATGGGAAAAAATTTGTGGTTGCATGTGATGCAAGTGGTAGTCAAATAGGATGTGTACTTTCACCGGATGGTAGGATGGTTGTATATGAATAAAAGAATTAACAAAACATAAACTTAATTATCTTGCTCATGATCTAGAAATGCTTGTTGTTGTGCATGTCATTAAGCATTGGATACATCTATTGTTAGGGGTTAGGTTTGAATTGAGAACAAATCATCAGAGTGTAAAATATATTTTCACACAACCATTGCTTAACAATAGGAAAAAGTATTGGATTGAAATATTAAGTGAGTATGGTTTTGACATTAAGTATCTGGGTGGTAGAGAAAATACGATCGTTGATGCATTGAGTCAAAAACATTTATGTAATCTCATTTTTGTAATGAATTCTAATTTACTTGATCAAATTAAAGAAGAACTAAAATGAGACTCTTCTTATACACCTATCTTGACAGTTTTACATGCAAACAAGTGATCTATGTATCAAGACAAATTTCATTTGGAGAATGGATCTTTATACTATAGCAATCGATTATGCATATCTTCTGACTCTCCATAATGTATGCCATATCTGATCTTTCCATCTCAAAAAGTCAGTGCCATCAAATCGAGAAGACACCATGCTGGTAATCCAAGAGACCAACAATGTAACAAGAGACTAGAATAATAATCTATTCTCAATAGGATCACACCTATGTATCTATATGCATGCCCACATCACAAATATCTCATTGGAGAAGAAACCATGTGAGCCACCTATCACATAATCATGCATCTAGCAGAATCCTAGGAAAATTTGATAGAGTATCCCCTCTAAACCGAGCAATCAAAAAAGACAACCAATAACAAAAGAACAATGAGTAACCTATCACCACCTGTCACTAATCAACCAAAGGTAAGGGTATATGCCAAAAAATTGATGGCAATACACACCAATACAATGTCAATACACCTCCCACTCAAGAATGATTTCTATAAGATGATTCAACCTGTCATGAATAACCTGTGACCAAGTCGAAGTAAATGGAGATAAACAATGATCTAGAGCTATCTCACAAGCATAAAGGATCTAACAGAGTAGTCTTCTAGTATAAAGGTTCACAAACTTTCCGTAGCATCTCCTCTGTAAAGTGGACTTTGAACCAAATAAACCATGTGGGAATCACCATCCATAATATCAAATCAATGAACATATGCTAATAGAATAGCCAATCAAGGTGACAAATGAATGTGCAACGAAGGCTCCAATCTAGATCATGTACATGCAAAGAAAACAACGATACAACTACCAACTAAGATCCAAAATCAAGTCTCATAAAATTATGTGCAACCTGCAAGTAAATTGGTATCCAATTAGCATAAACAGGATAGAGACCACAATGCCACTATACATCCATTGACAATGCTATGATCAAACTCATGATGGCATAAACCACAAAAAAGGCATACCACAATGTCATCTCACATGCCAAACACGTGATAAGATCATGCTCTACTCTCATATGGAAGAGCTACCATAGTGATCATACATAAATAATTCCTAAAAGCTCTAAAGGTAAGAGCTCACACACCAAAAACTCTCTCTCAAAGAAGTTCCACAACAAAATGAACCTCCAAAAGAAACTAGGGTTCTTTTGGTAAAAATATGCTCCTCTATGTTTTGTTGTTTTACAGATGATAACCTATGAATTTTAGCTTTTTCTCTTTAGAAAACTTCAAGAAATCTTTATTGCATATGTAAGGATATATAGAAAACCTCAATCGGAGGTGTGTAGCTCAAGATATACACAAAAGAAGCATCTACTATCAATTTCACCTTCATCTACAACATTGTGGCTCTATATTTTACACTTTTGGTGACTAAGAACTCAAAATCTGGATCTGTGTCCATCAACAAAGATGTAGCCTCATTTTCAAGGCTATAGAAAATAAGTTGAATCCCTTGAATTGGATTTGTAAAACTCAAGTTATAGCCCAAAAATTGACATGTTGTCCAATTGATTGTAGATTCATCTTCTACATCAGTGTATGTTTTTCGATTTTCGTTGATTTAACAATTTGAATCAGGTTCTGTATGCATCTATCAAGTTCTATCTCTCTATCTATGCTACACAGAGAGCTTTAAAATGCACCAATATGAGTTTCCTAGCTCGAGTTATGGCCAAAATACCGAATAGTTGTCGAGAGGTGCCGACCTGCACATTCACCTCTTATGACATAAGCTTCAATTGAAACTTCTTGCACACCAACCTTCCGCATGCTCTAATACCAATGAAGGGCTTTGGTGTACATAACAAGAGGAGCTAGGAGGAGATTGAGGGAGTGAGAGGAGAGGAGAGATGCGCACAGATGCATGGAAGCCTCGAACCCACATAATGATCTCCATTGAGGCAATGCTCTATAAATCATGTATATATATGAATATGGGGGTAAGGTCATATGATCGTTACATCCCCAACAATAAACTAATTGAAGATGAAATTGTGGAGCTAGAATAATGTCCAACAAGGGCTAGTTTTGTTGACATATTTACTAAAGCACTTGGAAAAGAGCACCTCAATAGGCTTCTTCAAAAGATAGGCATATGAACCAAACCTACTTGATTTATCATTCAGTAAAGATTAAAGGGGGTGTTAGTACATGAATAATGTATACCCCTAATTATTGTATGTACTAATGCACATTTTGTAAGGCCTCCATTATGAAGAGACACAGTGTGCATTACCCAATTGATGGGAATCCCAACTCGCATGTTGGATGATGGTCAAATTGAACCATGTAAGGTATTGTAAGGAAAGTGCTAATAACTATATGGAGATTCTCTTTTACTTATAATAGCTAGATGGTAGATTTTTTACTTAAAAGTCTTTTAATCTGTTTTTCTGATTGATTTGGATTGCAAGAGAAAACAGAGAAGAACAATTCAGGAAAAATGAAGCTAGTCTCTAATGGTTCAGACTATCTACAAAACAAAACATGATAATAAAAATCAATCTTTGTTACACAAGTAATAACAATGGCAGAACAAATATCCTGAAATATTAATGTATAATTTGTTACAATTTCCTCAAGCTTCATGGGTAGAAGGGGAGAGGAAGGGAAGGGGGATGATAAGCGAAAAATTATTGAATTCAAACCTTATTTATTGAACATAGATTATGTTGATGAGTCCTCGAGTTCTTTTATGTCATTTTCTTTCCATCACTTCAAATCCATAACGGACCCCTCACGTGTTGAAATTCAAGATCCAATATTTGGAATGGACCATATAGTTATGTACCAACATGTGACAGTGAGAGAATACCAAGAAAATGGATTCTGTAGTTCAGACGCTCTTAAAATAATCTCAGTATATTTCGATTTTGAGAATATTTTTCGACATATATATATTAATTTGATCAATTTGTGTACACTGATTCATGTATTTTTTTGAGTCCGTCAAGTAACTAACAATTTGAGTGGTCTAAATAGAAAGAATTTATTTTTTTCGTTTATACATTTGTCATACTTTTTTTTCGTTTATACATTTGTCATACTTTTTTTCGTTTATACTTTTGTCATGGAAAGAACATCCGTTGCTAGTATTTATTATTACGTTACTCGTCTTTTATATTGTAGCTATTTCATTTGACTTGAGTTATTCTTTGAAAACCGTATAATGTGTCTTGAAAATGCGAGGTATCCCTAGCTAACTAAATATTTCAGAGGAAAAAATTTGGATTAGTGCATCTATATCTGTAGAGATATTGAGCTAATTTGAGTCCATGAAGTTAATAAAGAAATTTTGGAGATGATTGAAGCAATCAACAATTGCATTGATGCAGAGGAAGACTCTCACTGCTGAATGACATTCAAGTAGTCTACCTTGAATGTTTGAAAACATACAAGAGAGAAAAAATCAGTTTGGAAACTTCGACTTATTTGAAAGTAAAAGATGAAAAAAAGGAAGGATTTTGGTAGAACATTAATGCCAAATTTAGCACCAATATCAACACTATAGGGAATGACACTCGTTGAAAACGCGATGGCACCCTCAAATCTCTATCGAGGGTGACCTCAGCACACCGCTTCCATCAAAGTTCAGAGTGGACTTAGGCGAAGGGGATGTATAGGAGCAAGACATTAATTACAAAAACTTACCTAATGCATGCTTTTGTTGTGGACAACAAGATGATTAAAGATTGTCCACTGAGACAAAAAAGCAAGCAAAAACAAGGAGCCCCTAGAAATGCTCAAGACATCAAAGGGACAATAATTCGCCCGACAAACAAAGTGGTTGTTAAGGGCCCCCTTAACCCAGAAGCCAATGTAGATGGGTTCATAGAAGTCAGAGGAAGAAGGAAAAGAAGCCCTCGAGCGACATCTGAGCGAGACCACATGCCAGATACCCCCTCATGCAGATGGGTTCACAAAAGTCAGAAGAAGAAGGAAAAGAAGCCCTCGGGCGACATCTGAGCGAAACCATATGCTAGATACCCCCTCAAAGAACTTGTTTTGCAATTTGGAAAAGGAGATCAATGAGCTTGATTACCTAGGTAGGAACCTGTCTGAGGTGGACACCAGCAACAAAGCCCTAGAGATCCAGGACAATAAAGAAACCTACCAAGAGGGTTACACCACAAGCAAAGAAGATGGATTTAGCACTAGTAACGAAGATAACATGGATAGTGAAAGTTTCATCATTGGATCGACTATTCCGGAGATGGTTTCCTCTTCATTCTAGCAGGGGGCATCTTGCAAGGGGAAACAACCTATTGAGCTACCTTGGAAAAGGCCCCACAAGAACAAATTGCTAAGTCGGGACCCCCTCCGGGCGAAGAAGAAACATGAACCCAAGAAGAGAAAGGATAAGGCCCCCTCTCAGAAAGAGGGTAACTTAAGACAATGATCATCATCTTGTTAAATGCTAGAGGGCTAACCAACCCCTCTAGAGTGGCCATCATTAGTCAATGACTTCGCCACATTAGCCTAAACCCAGAATTTATATGTATTCAAGAGACTAAAATTGATGGAGCAGATCCTAGAAACAACTTAGACATGTCTCCTCGACCCATGCATGGATTTCGACGTCACACCATTAGGGGTCCAGTGGGATGGTAATTGGTATTAATCAATTCTAGTTTGAAAAGCTTGAAAACTCCATTGAATATGAGAGCCATTGATGGATTGCCGTTTCCTTTGGTGCCCCCTTTCATTTAACTCTAGTTTCTAAGTATGCTCCTAATGGGGAGATGGAGAGACTGAACACCTGGGCCTCCTTGGACTCGCTTCCCCACAACGTGCTAATTTGTGGTGACTTCAACATGGTGGAGGACCCTGTGAACAGATGGAATTGCAAAGGTCGGGTCATCGACAGTCGGGAGAAAGAAATGTTGGACAAAACCAAACTGCACTTGGATTTGGCCGAATTCAAAGACTCGAATGGCTTCTCGTGGTCAAATCTCCAAGTGGGCGAGGAATTGAGGAAAGCTAGAGTGGATAGATTCTACATTCCTCAAAACTTTATTCATTAGTGGGGCCACCCATCCCTCTTGCAATGCATTGACCTTGCCATCTCTGATCACTACTCGATTCTTATCACTTTCCAACCTTTCACCAAAATCGGTAAGGCTCCTTGGTTCCACGCCAGCTCGACCTCCTTTTGTCTCCCCTCCATCCATCAAGAAATTGCTGAAGTGTGGAAGGAGTTGTTCGCCTCTGGCTCATCCCCAGCAAAGTGCTGGAGACTTGCGATAGAAAAGGCGTGACACATCATGATTAGGTCCACGAAGATGGTTGAGGCTATTGGGCAGGCATGTAGAGAAGCTCTATACCATAGACTCTGGGGACTTGAGGAGGAAGTGAACAAAGGAAAAGCTCAATCCCAGAAACGTCTATGAAAAATCAGAGCACTGTTGCGATATGAGGAAGAAATACAAAGGAAAAATTGCAAATTTTCTTCAAGGAGTGGTTGGCTCGCAAAGCTGACAAACCCTCCAAAGAGATGTGCCACATCCTTAAAGGGAAACAAAACAGAGAATCAATCCCATTTTTGCTAGACTCAAATGATAATGTATGCAATATGGAAGAAGATAATTTAGGGATCATTGAAGGGCACTTTACAAGGAGCAAGACTCCTGGGAACCTCGATCCCCCTCTCCCACCATAGATTGGACTGCATGGCAACCATTTCTCGGGTATCCTCTCATAGGATCCCACTCAACTTTCATTTCATGCTTGATGCCCCAATCTTGGAAATATAGATCATTGAAGTCATTGATTCCTTCCCTTGTGGTAAAAGCCCGGGCACGGATAGGCTCACTAATGAGTTCTTTATGTCCTTCAAGCTGGTGGTTGCCACCCCTCTTTGTCTGGTCTGGCAAGAGGCACTCGACTTTGGTGCACTTTTAACTTGTCTCAACAATGGCATTATCAAGTTAATCCACAAAAAGGGGAAAAGAATAGAATATAGAACTGGCATCCGATTATGATGCTTCAAACGGGATATAAGATCATTGCGAAAGTCATAGCCAATAGAATTTCTAGCCATCTGAGAGCATGGTTAAGTGAGGACCAAAAAGGTTTCCTCAAAGGAAGGTCAATTTTAGAAACCATTATAGATATTTGGGAAGGTCTTAACTTCGCAAATGAGTCAAGACAAGATGTGGTCTTCCTCAAGATCCACTTTGATAAAGCCTACCACAGGCTAGAATGGGACTATATTCTGTAGTTGTTTAAAGATCTTGGATGTAGTAAAAAAATTCACCAAGATGATTGCGACCCTTCTGGGAAACACCTCGACTCAAATTAATGTTAATGGCAAACTTTCAAAGGTGATGAAACTTAGAAGATCGATTAGACAAGGGTGCCCATTGGCTCCCCTTCTCTTCGCCATTGCCATGGAAGGGCTTAGTCGGTCGGTTGGTGGAGCATGAGGTGGAAGTTGGTGATATCAAAGGCCTCTGATTGCCTCATGACCACAGCCACATCACCATAAGACATTTTGTCGATGATATGAATGCATTTGTGCACAACGATAGTACCAGCCTGGGGACATTCTAGAAGTGCCTGGATACTTTCTGCAAAGCCTCTAGATCCAAAATCCACCACTCTAAGACCACTTTCAGAGCTATTGTTAGGACCGAGCCTAACCTTCTCATCGATCATGGCTGTCAAATCATTCCTCAGGGCCAAATTTTTTGGCTGCTTGGGATTCCCTTGGGGTTTGGTATCTCAATGGAGGAGCGGTGGAATTGGGTGCTAGCTAGACTCGCAAACAAGCTAAACTATTGGAGAGGTATGCAAATCAATCTCATTGGTCATGCTATGGTTATCAATACATTCCTCATAGCTTCGAACATTTACTTCCTTTCTTGTTGGAGACCGAAAGAGCATGATCTCTCCAAACTGGAGAGTATTTGCAAAAACTTCCTTTGGACAAGCCACCATAATAGGAGGGGGTGCCCAAAATTAAGTGTTCCATCTCCACCAGCCAAAGAAATAGTGGGGGCCTTGGCATTCTCGACATTGGGTGCATGGCTAACTAACTTGTGGAAAAATGGATGATTAAATCTTGGTGCAATGGGGAGGCCTTGTGGGCCAAGTTGATCTATAAAAATAAGAACGAATTGGCTCTCATGGGATTCCAAAATTGGAAGAATCTTGACATTCAGACTCTTTTGTTTTCCTTGATCTCGATCTTCCCAAAAGGCTCCAATCTTGTGTGCTCCCTATGGAAGAGTTGGAATAAAGTCAAAAGCTTCACAAGAATAAGTGAAGATTGGAAGTGGGCGGCCGGTATCAGAGAAAATGACTCTATCTAGTTTTTGATCCATGGCATCCAAAGCGTAGAATCTTGGAACATTCATAATGCCAAGAGGCTATGGAACAAAGGCTTAAAAAAATAAAAACATCTATGGAAGCAAGACACCAACGAGTGGATCAACTTTGAGGATATTGACCCTAGCGTCAATAGTTCCAATGAAGAATGGAACACTTTGCAAAGCAGACGTCTTGCTTGGGACTTCTCTAAAGTTTGCCTTCTCATGGGGCACGACATGCCGAGCTCGCTTGGTCTCAGATGTCACAATGATAATTGCCTATATAAAATCTCCAATATGAAAGAAACCATTGACTATTAGATTAACCTCAACAAGAAGTGATGCCTGTCCTCGATGCGGCTTCAATGGGACAAGAAGTTCATGGCTATTTGGCATCCCCTCATTGAAATAAAAAAGTTGGTCCTCTTATGGAAAATTCATCATGTGGTATCTGGACCAACCTTAAGGCTAGCAAATTTTGTGGGATGCCTCCCTAGTGCAAGCACTGCTATCGATACATCGAAGATGTTTCTCACATCTTCTTTACGCGTCCCAACTCCAACATGCTCTAGTAGATTGTCGAAAAGAAAATTAGACTCTAGAAACATATCAGTTGGAAGCATGCTCTGCTAGGAGAAGCGATCGGCTCCTCCGCGACTCTCTAGAATGCCATCAGAGGGGAGCTTGTATGGAAAATCTGGCGCAAAAGATGTGCTCTTAACTTTGGCATGGAAAAATCAATGTTCCTCTTTGGCAATAGGATTGCTAATTGTAAGAAATCCCCCCCCCCCTTCAGGCATCATCAAGTGCTCCTTTTGATCAACAACAAGCTTAAATCTAAGTGGGCCCCCCATGAAGGTGATGAGAGGGTGATCAACCTTCTTTGTAATGCCATCTAATCTCTGTAAAAGCTACCCCTGCTTTGTGGGATTTGGGGGATCCTATGGGCACTAGTCCCCTTCTCTTGTACTTTGCATTTAATTAATTCAAGTCTGGGAGAGTAAGCTAAGGCCGAACTTCATTTATAAAAAAAACATTATAGGGAATATTTTATCAAACTAACTGTGCTAAAGAGGGTGTTTCGGTACATTGGACAGTACGTGATGCAATAAGAGTTACATAACATGGGTTTCCAATTAGGATTTTTGAAGATTTTATTATTCTGAACCCAAAACAATTTTGACACCCCAATGTGCACTGATAAAAAAAAAGGCATATGAATAAGATTTTTCTTTCAAAAGTAAATATTTGTGAAAACAAGCATTGTGATGGTCATAGAGATGACCGTAACGACACCCTGGAAAGTGAAGAAAACAAGATCTTTGTCAAAGGTGAGTCATTTTCTTCTTGCATAAGAATATACAATTCCAAGAAGTCTCGATCACTCCATATCACACGTCAAAGAAGTTTTCATACATGTTACAATGCTTTCATGTAAGAGAATATACATATTATATGGGAAAAAAGAGAAACAGATAAAGAGTACATAACAAGATTCTTAATCCTTGAACATAAGTAAAGATTTCTTTGTGCACTCCTATTCTTGCACGATCGGATTAGGTGAAAATACAAAGAGAAAACAGGTTAAGACCTAAGACACATACATACATATATATGAAGAGGTGGACTTGTTTTTATCTCCATCCAAAAACTCCCAAGCTTCATTTGATGGTGTTCAACAACCATAGGGATGTATTTGGTCAGAAAGGAACTCTTTCATCAGGATATGATTTTGGTTTCTCTAACAATTTCAACTTGAAATAACTAAGGAACATTATTATTGACTTGATTTTATTCTTCCTAAGAAACTAAACGGGAAGGGAAAAAAAACTGGATTATAATTTTCTGTAATTTTATATTTATGTAAGTACAATAATGTTAAAGGTATTTTAAATGCAAGATTATGTGCGCTTATACCTATATAGGTGGAAGCATTAAATATGTGTGCTATGGATGTTTACCCTTGTGACTATTTGTAAATTTTGATGCGTATGTGTTGTAACATATTCACTTTTCCTTGTCAAGCTAACCTTCTTTTTTGCATTAGTAAAGTTCAAGTCATGCATATTGCTGTTTATATAAAACGCGTAGTTAGAGGATGCTGCGAGTTATTAATCGAACCTGTAAGGATGTAAAAGTACCTTTTCTTTGATCAAAAGGAGTACTTGATCAAAAGCTTAAACCCAAGTGGGCCCCTCATGAGGGTAATGAGAGGGTGATTAACTTTCTTTGTCATGAGGGTAATGAGAGGGTGATTAACTTTCTTTGTCATGAGGGTAATGAGAGCCTTTATATTAAAAAAAAAAGTACGTTTTTTTTTCCTTGCTCATGATATTGATCAAAAGCATGAACAGTAGACACAGATTCCATGGGTGAAGGAAAGATCAAATGAAGAAAGGAGAAAGGAAAGGAATAATCTTTTCCCGAGTCTGATGACTAAGAAGTCCTATACAAAATATGCATGCATGTATCTTATAAGAAGAGAATGAAAGAATTACAATAAAGTCAAAATCAAAGGAATAATATTTTTTAGAAAATGATGAGTAACAAGTACAATCGGAAAATATACCTGCGTGCACATGATAGTTAAGGAATGAATGAATGAATATATCCGATTTTCAAGCTAAATCCATAGGGAAATATCCAATCACTGGAAGATTTCTGTCAATGCCACGGTTTATTTTTATGATCAAAGCTAAATCCTCTTCCAATGAGTCAGAATATTCTCATGTTTGCTATTAATTTTAGACTTTCAAAGTTCTGAAATCAAAGAACATCTAGTTAAAGTGAAAATCACAGCATGATCATGGTGTAAGTGTGGGCCCATGGTCTTGGACATTTAATTCTACATTCACATCAAAGTGTTTATGGTGTTATCAGATGAAGTACTTAGAGGGGATAAGCTCAACCCCAAGTTCAAGTATTGTTAGAGAGAATTCTTAAAGATTCGACAGACGTAGAGAGTCCACCCATCTTCCCTACACCATTCACAAGTACTGCCTAGAAATATACCAAAACAACAATTTGGATAGGTCTATTCAACATCCAACCTTTTCACTAAGTTTGTAGATAGGAAAAAGAAGACTTATTGAAATGGACAACATATGTTTTCTAATCCACCCTTATTATTATTCCATATTTTTCACAAACTTTGGCCCGTCAAGTGCATAGCTAGATGGAAGAGGTGATTCCACACACACACATTCCCATCTTTTTGGATGTTCTATGAGATACATATACCTTTTCAGTAAAAATTCAAATAAGAGAGATGACAACCATGCGATCAAGGGAATGGGATCAAGGGAATGAGTTCATATAAATTCCAACTTGACGCATATTTTTTAGGAGAAAAATCTTCTTTAGTTGGGGAAATTATTAAAAAATACGTTGAGCAAGATTCACATTAAGATAACATTAGGATCTCTTAGAGTATAAGACAAGGTAAGAGTTTAGCCTAATGGTTAAGTCTCATGAATGGACATGAGTACATCTTGAGTTAAATTCCCATAGGGATCATGGGGACATTACTTTGTCAATGGGTACTCTAGAGCCTTCTAGAATCCTCCACTCATGGTATTTTGAGCTAATGGGAGTCCACCAATGCTTAAACCAAGTGCTTGTAAAATCTAACATGTGTAGACTCTAGCTAGAACCTAGTTTTAGGTGCTGATGTAGTGCCAGAGGTTTCACATGCACTAGTTCTTGAAAGGTCACCATGATTCCAAAAATCTATATAATGGTAGCTTGGTTGGAGATTCATAGTTCATTCTCTCATATGTGTGCTAAGCACTTTGTAACATTACCCAATCAATTTGCATAAGTAATTAATAAATAGGGTGCACGAATTTGTTTTAACGATACTAGAAATAGAATACTTGGTCTAGCTAAAAATAGAATACTAAAAATAGAATAAATGAAGATTGAAAGAAGAATTTAGATTTTCCATTCATGTGGTCTTTGTTCATGTAATGAATGTTGAAGAAAGGAGAATAAAAGTTTGATTCTGTATGTTGGCTATTGAGGATAAGACCAATAGTACTGATTGCCCAATGTGAACATATATGATGCATAATGTATTGACCAATGTGAACATATATGATGCATCATGTATTGGTAGAAAACTAAGGAAATCCTCTCACTTTCACTTTGAGTTCACATCTAGGGACTTTGTGTGCAATCTGTACATTCTAATCGTAGAAAAGTAATGTGAACCCAAAGACAAAGTGAGAGGATTTTCTTATCATTTTAATGTTGACTTAGTTAAGTTCATGGTGGATTAAAGGAATAAGCAAATGGGTGTTCAAGCTCTTGAGTGGTTTGGACAATAGGACTATAAGTAATTTGGTTGAAAGTTTTTCTTTTTTCTAAAATACATTTACGAGGAAAGAGCACGTAGCTCAAGCATTGTAAAATATAATATTGAAAGCACACTCTCCGAATGGTAAAAACGTAAGAGTATCATTTGTATTTTAGGAGATTGAAATAGATTTCTACGGAGTTCCTACCACTTTGAAGGTTGTTGAATTTCCCTTTTATATTTCTTCGTTAACCACCACAATGGATTCAAATATTTGTTCTTTCAAGAAATTTCAACTCATACATAATAAAAATTTTATAATGCTTTTGTAAGTCAAATAAGGGTCTCGTGAAAACTGAGCTGTCAACGGAATTTGAGGAAAGATGTAGTCAATTGCGTCAAAACAACCAAGATATTGATGATCCAAGCTTGGCTTTTGACTTAGGTAATGTTTTTCTAACATATTACCTATTACAAAATAGCTTGAACCAGGTTCATATGAAGATACAATTAAGACTATCTATAGTAACAAAGAAGCTAAGAGCTTTGCCCTACTTGTTAAGTCTCAGGGATGGAAAGGAGGAGGTCTTAGGTTCAAGCCCCATGGCAAGCATGAGGAGAGTTGTTTTTGTTCCAATAGATCTAGAGCACTCTAAAAGCATTCAGTTGAATTAACAAGTGTTTTTAAGGCTTAACACCAGTCGTCTATATAATGTCGATTGGGTGGAGAGTCGCAAGTCAATCACCCCCATGTGCATTAGGTACTTTGTAACATTGGTATCAAACAGTTCATCAAGAAGTTGGTATGAAAGCTTTTCTTTCACATCCTTGTAAAGGAGCCGTCACATCCTTCTCTCTTAGTTTTACTACACCCCCGCGTCTTCCTTCAAGCCCCTTTGAACGCCATGATTAGGGCACATAGAGCTTGTGCATATGAAAGAAACTCCATTGGACGATCTACCTATGCAATTTTGAATATATCTCTCTCTCATACCCACGCACACACACACACATATACATATATATATATATATATATATATATATATATATATATATATATATATATATATATATATATATATGTGTGTGTGTGTGTGTGTGTGTGTGCGCGCGCGCGCGCGCGTAGATAAATGATTTTTCATGAAGGTTTCCATGGAAACCTAAGTTTGCATCAATAAAGTATTTATTTTGCATGCATGTGTATGAAAAGATACTATACATGCATGAAAAGATACTATATAGATCAGTTGTATGCATTTAGAAGAGCATGAGCGTTTTTGAAAGATGCAAAAGTAATTTTCAATCAAACCATGCATATAATTTATTCATCAATATGAAACCACTAAAAGACCAAGAAGATTGAACTTTTGAAGAAAATGCAAAACATAGGAAATTACATGACTCCTAAAGTGTGAAACTTTCCTTAAATTTCTGATTTTGATCTCAAATGTTTTCTCTAAAATATATTGACACATTATTGCAGCGTTTTGGCCTTGAAGACTGTAAGCCTATTGCCACTCCTATGGAGATAGTTTTATGATTGAGTCTTCATGATGCTCGAGATGCATTTGATGCTGTCCTCTATATGCAGGCTCTTGGATGCCTCATTTACTTATCCATTACTCTACTAGATATTCACTTTTCAGTCTCACAGATGAGCAGGTTTATGCATTGCCCAGGTATCAAGCATTGGCAGGCAATTAAGCGCATCTTTTGCTACTTGAGTGGTACTCGACTACTTGGGTTGTTTTATCCCAAGGGGGGATCACTACTGCCAGATTGGCATGCTTTTTTTGACTCAGACTGGGTTGGTTGCTATGACACTCGTGTGTGCACTAGTGGATTTTGCTTCATGCTTGGTAGCTCATCTATATCTTGGTTGAACAAGAAGCAGCCTACTGTGGCCACTTCCAGTTGTGAGGCTGAGTATGGGGCAACTTTCATAGCGACTGTTGAGTGTGTGTGGCTCAGATGCCTTATGGCTAATTTGGGTGTTGATCAGTCTTCTGCCACCACCATCTTCATTGACACTCAGAGTGCATTGGCAGTTGCAAGGAACCTTGTGTTCCATGCTCGCACTAAGAACATTGAGGTGCATTATCATTTTATCAAGCAGAGGTTCTCTACTGGGGAGATTAGCTTGGCACATATCCCCACGCAGGAGAACATTGCAGGCCTTTTCACGAAGGCTCTTCCTAGGGAGACGTTTGAAGTTTCTGCAAAGCTTTGGACTTACTTCCCTTTGTGGAGTGATTTCCACATAGTTTGGCACTTCCTTATACATGAGTGCCAACTACTTGTTCACCGCATCACTCCCAGGGGGGATTTGTTGATATATTTAGGTAGTGATGTGTGTGAACACTCTAGAACCATTGGGGCACTTTTTCCCTCTTTAGGAGGTTTTTTTTCCCTCTTCTTGTATATACGCCTATTGCCCTAATGGGCTACTTATCTTTGTAAATTATCTAGTAATACATTCAGTATTATGAGTTGTGCTCCAAGCTTCTTCTTCTTCGTTGTGCTCTTCGCTTGCTTCCTTAGACATTTAAATCCAATAATTAACCCTTAAAACTTGATTCTTAACCCTTGAAACCCTAGTTTTGATCTTTAAAAGTTTACTTAAACCCTTAGAAACCCTACGGTTTTAGCCCATAATGTAAATAGTTGACTGAGGTGGATTGGTCCTAGTAAAGTGAAATCCTACATTATCCCTCATAAAAGACATAGTTTGGAAACTTAGAATCATAATTTATCCTAACTCTAATCCGTTGATTCCATTAAATTTGTACATAAGTGTGAAAAGCAAATAAACCTTAGTAAAAAATAGATAGGAAAAGAAAAATAAATCAACATAGGAAAAGAAAAATAGAAAATAAAAAGAGAAAAATAAAAATAAAAAGAATAATAAAAAATATAAATAAAAGATAGAATTTTAAAAAATTGGAAAGGAATAAAAAGAAGATAAGTTCAAATTAAAATGGAAAATATAGATAGATATAAATTTTAGAAGGGAATAAATGGAAAAATCTTACAAGTTCCATGTGTCATGTCAAGAACAAAACCTTCTAGTTGAAAAATAGGAGCTTAGAATTCTATAAGAAGGAGTCAATTCTTCATTGGATTTTCCTCGTAATCTTTTTCAGATGTTATTTGGAGTGAAGAGAAGCTTTGAAGAACAAAGTGAAGAGAAGGATCTTCCTAGCGCTATAGCCGAGAAGATCGAAGTTTGTCATTTTACATATGCACTATAGCAGAAAACTCGATTTTTAGCATTGTATCATCACATAGTGATTCATCTTTGTATATTGATGGATTATGTCACAATCAAACATGATGTATTAGCTCATTGTATACATTTAACGTAGTCTTGGTGCCGACAACTATTGTTTTGAGTCATTCTATTTTCACATTTACGTGCATCTTCTTTGACGATGGCTTGATTTTTTCTACTCCATGTCCTATGCACCGAAAACGTGTTATTAATTACTTTCTCTCTTCCAATCCATGGGGAGCCCCTGAGTCTTACCCTTCATCAGGAAGAGGTGCCCAACGTGCAAAACCCACCCATCAAACAGTGAACCTGGCATGAAGCTAAGCAATTGCCCTGGTGATTGCAGATCCTTGACTCACCACCCACGCCTTCATAAGAGAAAAATAAACCTCTACTTTAGATCAGATTTCCAGGTATTTGCATTTTAAGTTCTTTCAATACCTTCGTTGCTTCATGCACAAAAACAAAAAGATTGATTTTATCTGCGTAAGTCTGATCATTCACATCTTGCACCTGCGCATTTTTCTATTGTAACTTAGATAAGGACTCTCCTACTTTCATAGTTTATATAAAAAGAACAAAAACATTTTAGATATCAAGAAAAATTAAAAAAACTTAAAAACACATAAAAATTTTAACATTAAAAAAGAAAGCAAGAAAAATAGATTAAGTGAAATTAAGTCAATAATGAATTCAAGAAGAAATAAATCAAGTTAAGAGAGAAAATCAAGATCAAAAGAGTGCTGAAAAAGTGGCTGAAAAAGCTCAAAGTCGATGCCCCCCCTTGGGATAAAACAATCCAAGTAGCCAGGTAGCAGTCAAGTAGCCAAAGATGTGCTTAACCACCTGCCAATGCTTGACATCTGGGCAATGCATAAACCCGCTCATCTATGAGATAACAAACTGAATATCAGGCCAAGTGATGCATAAGTAAATCAAGCACCCAACAACTTAATGATGGAGAACAACATCAAATGCATCTCCAATAGCATGAAGACTCAATGTTAAACTTCTGTCCATAGGAGAGGCAATAGGTTTGCATTCTTCAAGGCCAACATCTTGCAATAATGTGTGAATATATTTTGTTTGACACAAAGCTATTCCACCATCAACTTGCATAAACTGAGTGCCCAAATAATGATGCAAATGTCACAAATCTCACATCTCAAATGACGCATGCAGATCAGCCTTAAAATCAGCAATATGCTTCTGATGAGGACCAGTGAGTAGCATGTCATCAACATACATAACAACGATCAGAAACACAACGTTTTCACACCTAACATATAAGGTGCCCATAGTTGGAATGTTCTCAAAACCATGTGCAATCAGATAGGCATGTATCCTTTCATACCCAACACGGGGTGCTTGTTTCAAACCATATAATGCCTTTTTCAACTTGCACACCTAGTTTTCATGCCCTTTCTACACAAAGCCATAAGGCTGAAAACATATTGTCCTTCATGTGAGTTACAATTTAGAAATGCAATTTTAATGTCCAATTGATGTAAATTCCAACCATGATGAGCTGCAAGTACACAGATGCTACGAACAATAGTCATTTAGCATGTAGGAGCAAAGCTCTCATCCAAATCAATGCCTCTTTCCCGAGCATAATCCTTTGCAACAAGCCTACATGTCAACCGTTCCATCAGGCTTACACTTCAGCTTGTATACCCACTTAGTGCCAATGGCCATCTTTCCAGGAGACCAGTCACATAAAGGCCAGATATGATTTTTCATAATAGCATCATATTCTGATTGCATAGCAACCATCCAATTTCCAGAATTTTGTGCTTCATCAAACAAATGAGGCTTATTCTTATCACAAAGACTAGAGGTAGTCATAACATGACAATCTCATGCAAAAGAAGCACTATGAGAGCCAGAACGAGCACGATATGATAGAGGTGCATCTATTTTTCTATCATGCAAAGTCTGCACCAGCCATTTTGGAATAGTGTTTGCCTCCTCAATATTGGCTCTCTCATCAACAAGTGCATCATATAAATTTGCATCAGAAATGGAATGATTTGCACCATCACATGAAACTTGTAAACGTTGAGAAGTTGCCTCATTATGACTAGTAGTAGATTTTCCACCTATAAAAAGAGGTAGCAAAGTGTATACATGTCTTTCGAGCTAACTGATGTCCCCTTAGTACATGAAAGTAATGGTTGAATAACGTCTTCAACAAAAACAATATCACAGCTCACCAAAATGCATTTAATCTATGGATGATACAAACCATAGCCTTTGCTTTTAGACCTGTACCCAACAAAAATACATTTCACTTCCTATATCATCCAATTTCTTTTGTTGTTGTTCAGGCACTAATGCATATGTGAGACAACAAAGAACACACAAGTGAGCAACAAATGGCTTGCGACCATGCTAAGCCTCATATGGAGTGATAGACAGCAATGCTTTAGTGGGACCCCTATTAAGTACATATGTTGCAGACGTAACAACCTATAGTGAGAAAGTATGTGGTAAAGCCTGACTCTTCACCATACACCTTGCCATCTCCATGAATGACATGTTCTTCCATTCAACAACTCCATTTTGTTGAGGTGTATATGACACTCATGATCTCTCCCACGTTCAGCCAGAAATGCATTGAAGTTAGAAGACATATATTCCCCCCTCAATCAGCATGGAGGGTGCCTGTTGTAGACAAAAGAGGAACAAAAGAGCAGCCCCAAAATTTTTAAATTAATAGGCATAAATTACTTCTTCAAAGTCCTAGGAAATTCCCTCAAAGCTATGTAAATGCACTAGAGGAGTCCTCTAGATGCATAAACCCCAAATCATTGTAACATAATTCTTGTAAAATAGTAGGAAGTTAGAGATTAGTGAATAAAGTGCCGGTCTTTTGTGTGAAAGGACCATTTTTAGGGCACATGTATATAAGTCACTTGGTGACTCTTTGTAAGAACTTTTTGCCACTATGAAGAGGAGAACTGAAATTTCAAATTTGCTTCTTCCCTTCTGATTTTCATCTTCTCTATGATCTTATGTGTGTGTGTAATGCTTGAAATGTGTGTGTGGGATTGTTGTCTATCCTTTCCCATCACTTTTGAGCTACTATAGTGTGTGTGAGCCAATACGAGTTGTGGAGCGAGTATAAATGTTTCTTGCCATTCACTATTTTGCCCATAACTTGAAGAGCGATTGCATGAAGCTCGAGGGTATGCCTAAAATTTTATATATTGCTTTATTTTTTAGGAGGAATTTTTTTTCATGTATATATGCATATGTATGTGTATTCATGTGTATTATATATATACATGTGTTAGTATGCACATATGTGTGTTTCATGTATATGTATGTGAGTGCATGTGTGTGATATATGTATACATGTGTTAGTATGCACATGTGAATGTATGCATATGCATTTGTGTAATAGATGCAAGTGTGTTTATAATTGTGTATGCATGTATTAGTATACATGTGTGCATGTAGGCATGTATATGTGATGTGTATATATGTATATGTGTATCTGTGTAAATGTATACATGTAAATATGTATGCATGTATATGTATACATGTGTGAATATAGGCAAGTATGTGTGATGAACAATGTATCTACTCCATAATTTTATATGTATGTATGTGTATCTACATGATGTGCATGTATCTTTATATATATTATGATCCTCATTGCTTCGAGAAGCTAAATATAGAGGCATAAGGTTGGGAGGGGAGACATCTCTCTACTAAAAGTGGTCGGAGGAATAGATGCAATGTGTACATATACTTCAACAATATGGCTAAAAGGTTGAATTAGGTTTTGGAAAACCCTAATATCAAAATTAGTGTTTCCAAATTAGGGTTTTTGAAATAGGGTTTTTGAATTAGGATATATATATATATATATATATATATATATATATATATATATATATATATATATATATATATATATATATATATATATATATATATATATATATATATATATATACACACACACTATTATATATCTATCTATGTATATATATATGTATACTATATATATATATATATATATATATATATATATATATATATATATATATATATATATATATATATATATATATATATATATATATATATATATATATATATATATATATATATATATATATATATATGTGTGTGTGTGTGTGTGTGTGTGTGTGTGTGTGTGTGTAAATATGATTGTGTGAGTCTATGTGTGTACATATGATTATGTATGTGTATGTGTATATGAGTATGTGTATGTATATGTGAGTATGTGTATGTGTGTATGTGTGTATTCATTATATGTGTGTAGCTGCATGTATGTGTATGTGTGTGTGTAAATGTGCATGTATGTGTGTCTATCTATAAATGTGCATGTATGTGTATGTGTGTGTAAATGTGCATGTATGTGTGTGTAAAACAACCCTTCATTAATTGTACCCCTTAGATGCTTAAGCACCCTCTTTGCAACTTCCACATGAGGTTTCCTTGGTGCATGCATAAATTAACTCAATGTACTTACTGCATAGGCAATGTCCACTCTTATTAGTGTAGCATAATTTAAGCTTCTCACAAGTTGTTGATAACATGTAACATCATCAAGTAATTCACCTTCATGTGAACTTAATCTATGGTTGAGTTCCATAGGAGTGCCTAAAATCTTAGTATTTTCCATCTTATATTTTACCAACATATCATGTATGTACTTCCTTTGAGTGATAAATATACCTAGATCTGTGTACACAAGCTATAAACCACGAAAGTAGGTTAATAAACCAAGATCACTGATTTTGAGTTCCTTCATTAATTGAGCCTTGACTTGCTTGATGCCATTGGCATCATTCCCTATAATAATTATGTCATCTACATAGACACAAAAGTAGATAAATTGTGATTTCTTCTTCTTAACAAACAAAGAGGAATCTGCCTTGCTTGCCACAAAGCCTTGGTCCTACAAATAAGTTACTAACTTATGGTTCCAAGCTCTAGGAGCTTCTTAGAGACCATAGAGTACCTTTCTAAGCTTGCATACATAACCTATTTCATCTTCATTTTCAAAACTTGGTGGTTTTTCCATATACATCTCTTCTGATATCCATCCATTTGAGAATGCATCCTTGACATCTGACTCATATAAATCCCAATTTTTAGAAGTAGCAAGACTTACCAAAACCCTGATTGTTGGCATCTTTGCCAGAGTTGAAGAAGTTTCTTCATAGTTTACTTCATGAGTTTAGGCAAAACCTTTTGCCACTAACCTTGCCTTGAACCTGTTTATAGAGCCATCTGAGTTCTTTTTGTTTTGTATATCCACCTTGAACCAATTAAAATCATGTGTGGTTTCTTGGGAACTAGATCCCAAGTATGATTTTCTTGTAATGCTTCCACTTCTTCCTGCATAGCTTCTCTCCATTCTTTCTTCTTCCTAGTCTCTTCAAATGAAGAAGGATCTTCTACCATAGAGCCTTTAGTGATATAAATAGATTGTTTTGTGACTAAGGATGTATCATAGTCATACCTTTTGGGCTTCTTACTTTCTCTTTGTGACCTCCTTAATGCTTGATTTGAAGATTCTTGTATGTATTCTAGTTGCTTGAGCTTGACCTTGCCTCTTGACTTCCAAGCCTTGAAGTCAACTCGCTCTTCATCTTGTAAGTTGATCTCTTCTACCAATGGTTGATCTTCTTGTGTGAGGGTTGGAAAGTCATTTTCCGAATCATATGGTAACTTGACTTTCCTGCAATCATCTTCAAATCATGAATTCTTTTCATCAAATACTACATCTCTACTAACCATAAACGCCTTGTTAGTGGGATTGTAGAGTCTATACCACTTTTGATTCTGATCATACACAATAAATATACATTTCTCAGCCTTATGGTCAAGATTTGCTTTGATTTGTGAGGGGATGTGTGCATAAGCAATGCACCCAAATATTTTGAAATGGTCCAATGAGGGTCTCCTGCCATGCCATGCTTCATAGGGTGTAATAAAGTAAGTCTATGATCCAAGGATCTGGCCGGTTTAGACAGATCTGAAATCAGACACCGTTTGGTCATCCGTGTGTATGACCAAAGATCTCGAGTTTAGACTTACTAGGAGGTCTTGTACTCCTATGAACAAGTGATCCACTTAGCTTAGTGGTTAAGTCTCAAGGATGTGAAGGCGGAGGTCTTGGGTTCAATCCCCATGGGAGACATGGGGAGAGTATTTTGCCCAAAGAGATCTAGAGCCTTCTAGAAGCATCCACTTGAGTTAACTCGGACACTTGGCGCACATGTAGTTACATGGCTGACACTTGGATGGTTAGTATCCATCTGCCCAAGAAGGCAGTCCCCTGGAGAGAGCTATATATAGAGGCATTTGGTTGGGAGGAGAGTCATCTCTCAAGCGTGTGGTGGTCGTAATCCTTGTTCTCTTGCATTGGTATCAGAGCTCAAGGTTGAGCTTCCATGGAGACCTTCTGATGACTTCATCGTCTTCACCTTTGTAGAAATCTTCGATCAGCCTCTCGTAGATGGTCTTTTTGAAGGCATCCGCTTTTCTTTCTCGGAGTTCTGGCAAAAGAGGGGCTTATTATTTCAAAACCATACCTCTGCAGCTCAGACGGGTTTCGAACCGTAGACCTCAGGAATCCCCTCCCATCGTCTGACCAAGAAGGAGCTTCGTTTTGGTGCAAAACAAAGTTTTACCTCTAATAATTTGCTTGCGTAACGTCCAATCTTGGAAGGAGATGGCGAACAAGAGATTTATATTCGAACTTCCATTGGAAGGAGATAATCCCACGATGTCCTGAAGTTAAATGGTTTCTTATACACCACGCAAATAACCAATCAAGCTGAAGCCCTTGCGCATCATAAGAAAAGGACAGAATCTTGAATCTTCAGGCAATTGGATTTATGGATTTGAACTAATGCAAGCATCAATAGATGCGTACGTTGTAGCCAATATGGTTTGGTTTTTCATTATATGAAGTACAACAAGCGTTGCGATGGAAAATCTGTTTGCCGCGCACAGGAATCGAGCCTATGACGTTGATCTAAAGAGTCAGTTGAGCAGTCCCTGTCGTGTTCTTCAAAATTTATATAAAATGATGTATTTGCAGAGGAAGCCTGTTCAGCACATGAAAAAGGCATAGATTGTTCACTGTGCTCGATCCTACAACCTGCTGATAGACGAAGTGTTCTCCTAGTCAAGAGTCCACGCTGCTTGCGTGAATCTCAAGATTTTCTTTGTATTTTATTTATATGCTGCAGAATTCGAAAACAACAGAAGGAAAAAGGTCTCTACACTTCATCTCTGTCGAAGTACTCCTCGTCGTATGCAAGTCATTGCTATTGGTTAGATTAGCGCAAAATGTTTATGTGCACTATTTGTAGAATGCAGGATTCGACCCCGCCACCAATCAGTAGCCATGGACGGGTCTTATCCATTACAACAGCCGGCACACTTTGTGCATTAGTTCCTAAACAAAAAATTTTGTTCTATTATGCCATGCGCTAAGCAACGATGCTACCAGGACTGCTACCAGGACTCGTTCAGCTCTGCACGGAAGCTTAGATCTTGCTTCCTTTGCCGTATCGAAAGTGTCCAACCACATGCGCGCAGCCTTCTTAGGGTCCCTAATCTCAGCCTCCCAATTATACCACAGCTTCTGCTGGACTCCCTTGAAATGCCTTTTTCTTGGCCGACAGCTCGGGTGAGGAAGATGATGCTGCAACAGAGCAATAGCTTTCTCTCTCGAAGCGAGATCCATACAAGCATGGAAAGATGCTTGGACGAGGATCAAGGGAAGGACGTAGCTCTATGTGGAGCTAAGTATTTTCCAAATTATGTTTTCATTTTGATATCTGTTTGCTCAAATGCTTTCATTTAGGATGCATTAATTAGGACTAAAGGCATAGTCCAATTATGATTATCTCAATACGAAAGCTAATTAGAGGACTAAACGGTATTGAAATGACACAAAAGTATAAGTACTTTTTGGTTTTAGGTATGCAATTGAAATTTTTATTTCCATTCATGCACAAAAAATGAAAAGATTATTTGTGCATAAAAGAATGTTTTATGCACATCAAGTTTGCACTTGCTTGGGAAAGGTAGTTAATTCTCCAGTTCATGCACTTGAATAGTTACCTTTTGCCAGAATAGCAAGCAGGTTGTTTTTGCATGGATGTTTGTTTGCATACCTAATAAGCTTGAGATTTGTTTAAGTTCATTACACTTGCATAAACTCACATGCATTTGCACCCAAGAATGTGCATTTGCATACGTTAACATACATTTGCATGCAATTAGATACATGTGCATACGCATGATCTTTTGGTAAGTAGCTGAACACGTGTACTTTCATTCCTTTCTTTTTCTAACTTGACTTAGCTAGGTGGAAAAAATAGAAAATTACCTAGTTTCAAGGATCTTGACCATCATGCAACTAAGTTTCTAGTCTATCTTTTCCAAAAAGTGATACATAGGTACCACTTAGTAGGAGTCTTTTTGAGGAAAAGAAAGCATGTTGAAAGTAAGATGCCAAGAAAATAGAGCTACTTTCCAATGTGCATGCTCAATCTAAGTTTGGGAAGAAACCTAGACATTCTTAGCAACTAACGAGGATTTAGTTGTTTTTGGATGTTCATGTTCATGCACCCAAGTAGGGAAGTTTCTGTTGAAACACAAACCAATTGAACTTGTAAGTTCAATAAATTTTGGAAGGTTTAATACTTTATTATTCATCAAATATTGATGAAAATAAGTAGAAGTATTGAACTTCTAGAATCCCTGGAACTCTAGTGTTCATAGATGTTAGTTTCCAGAAATGCATCTCGAGGCATGATGCAAGGGTGAAAACTTTTGAAGGAAACTTCTTGATTATATTCAAGCTAATTCAAGTCTTAAGAAAAGAAACCAAGACAAATATTAATTGATCTTTAGGAATCAAGTAATTTCCTAAAGTCATGACAATTAATGAAATGATTCAAATTATTTTCATTTTTTGAAACAATCTTAGGAAATCATGATATTTCCTAAAGACAATTTAGGAAACAAGTTCTTTCCTAAAAGATTATCTTCAAGAGGTAAAGCCTTGAATCTCATAAAAATCAAGATTATCTTTTATAAGATTAAGTAAACAATTCCAAGCATTATTTGCTTGTGCAAAGTTTTCAAACATGGAGACTTTATTAAAGCACTTTTTTGAAGATAAGAAAAGTATGCTTGGTGGTCCTTAAGATAAGAAAAGCTTAAACAAGAGACCCTAGCAAACAATCTTTGGAAATTAAGCTATTTCCTAAAGATAAGCTAATCAAAAAGTCCAATTAACTATTTCATTAGTCAAATGAGAATATCTTTTGGACAAGCAAAGCCTTAAGTTTTGGTCTTATCCAAAAGTCTAGAATTCCTTTTGAAGATCTTTCCAGTAAAGGAGAAAATTCCAAGATGAATCATTAGACTGCAAAGTAAAAGATTCCAAGGTGAATCATTAGCTTAGTATTACTTGATTCCTTGGAAGGAATCAAAAAGTTCTTGAAAGAAAAATCTCCCAAGATGTGAGACTAGAATCTTTCAAGAAAAGTTTTATAGCAAGTAGTTCCCAGCAAATCCCTAACCACCAGGTTTGGTATTTAAGTCCAAATAAGTGATATAACCTAATGGTATATCAAAGATTCTTAGCTTTGGAATTTGAAAAGCATTAGAAAATGCTTGGATTTAAATTGAGGGAAAGATCTCTAAAATCCTACAGGTAAGCAAAGAAGCTTAAGATAGTTTAAGAGATCTTAAAGATAAAGACTATAAGTCTTTATTTTGTCGCAAGTATCAACCAGACTTGATCAAACTTGGCCATGATTGTCCAAAGAATGTGCGACTAGAACTACTCTCTAGATTGCCCAAGTATTGGCAGTAAAATTCCGTTAGGAATGATTCACTCAAGTTCCATTTATTGAATGGAAAATTATGAAAAAAAAAGTAAGCTGTTCCAAGTTTGAACAGAGTGAGGTAATTCCAAGAATGTAGTCTGCAACCGTGCAAACGGTACTTAAGTCTGTGGAAGGTAAAACATAAACGTTTGCCTATTCTCAAAGGGATTTTGGTACAAATCCAGAAAGCATGAGCGGATGCTTAGACTTAAGCAGTAGAGAGATTCCTGTAAAAAGTCCTCACCAGGATAGGTACCTAAAAGCATTAGTAGAAAGGAATCTAAAGACAAAAGCTCTTGTCGCTAGAAAATTGGTCAAGAATAACCAATTGAACTTGAATTTGAGAAATTCAAGAACTTGGAATTCTGATTGGTTTTCATTTGAAAACCCTAGCAAAAAAGATTGGAGATATTCTATTAAAGGTTTTCAAGTTCCCAAGGTTAAGCACAAGATCGTGAAACGATCATGTCAAGGGATTAAAAACTAGAATATCAAGATAGAGATAGTGCCTGAGACTACAAAATTCTTGTCAAGAATTAAAGCTAGAAGGTTCTCTATCAAGAGATGTTGTAGACTTTAGGATAAAATTCACTCACACGTCAATGTGAGTATAAAATAGGGTGGTATGGGACACCAGATTTTATACTCAGATTGATGTAGGAAAGATGGTATGGGACATTGGACCGTGAGATGATGATTATCTTTTAGTCTTCGTTTGGATCTTGAAGTTCGGTTTGATCTTCAAGGGAATTAAAACTTCAAAGGAGTTTAAATTCAAGAGGAATCTCAAGATACTTCAAGACGACTTCAAGATCAAGGAAACTGAAAATACTTTCTTAAAAAACTTCAAGCTTAAGTGTTATTGATCAGAGATATTTGATAAATTTCTGAAAGAAGTTGGACTTTGATTTTGAGTTGACCTTTTCAACTAAAGATTTAATTGACTAAGTCAAGCATCAAGTTTCTAGTGTAACTTGGTAAATTCACTCTTCTGACTCAAAGAAATGCACAAGAATTGCATTCACGATTAGGAGTCAATAAGACTGAATGTGACCTCAACTTAGTCTCAAGTGAAGCATTATTTGAATACCAAACTCATCAACAGAACCTCAGTGGGTCGACACACTGATGTTGGTTGCCACACTAGTATCTTGTGGTTGGATGATGTTTTTGATTTGTTTTGAATCTTTTTGAGAATCCAGCTTATTTCTCTTAAAGATAAAGATAATGCTTCAATACCTTGTTGAAATAGATCGTTGAGAAGTTAAAGTCCTGAGTCAACTAGACTTTGACTCATAGCACATTTATGTATGTTCGAAGTTTGAATTGGTTTTACAGAGTTTTAGTTATTTCTTTTTGCTTTCCAAATCTTTTGGAATTGGCCCAGACATGGTATCTGATTCCTTTTGCAAAAGACCAGGGTTAACCGGTTAGAATAAAATAACTAACTTGAACATCCTAGATAGATGTTAGGTACAAGAACCTTTTTAATCTTCAAAAGAAAATAAGTCTAAGTGGACTTATTTATTTGAGTTTGCTTCAAGTTAGAAATAGCATAAATGATTTCCTAGAGTCCAGTATACTCTAGAATAAAGAAGTTAGGAATTGCTCATTAGATTGACAATTCCCAAGAACTTTCAGTTAAAGTCTTTGAGAAAAGTGTCCTAAGTTGGACAAATTTCATTATGGATTTGTATTGGGCAAGTTATAGTATGGTTGACTCAAAGAAAATGGTAATTTTCTCCTACAATTTACAAAGGATTTTTAAACTCCTTAGGATAAAGTAGTCCTCTAGTCGGGTGAAAAAACCAAGTAACTGTTGGATCAAAGTAAACCATGGTACAAACATCTAAAGTTAGATGTATGGGACAACCAAGCTTCAAGTTCTCCAAACCAAATTCAAGTGAATGAAGAATTCTTAAAGTCTTGCAAGGGATAAGAATCCCACCTTTATTACTAAGTCCATGCACTAGTTATGCCTAGAAATGGACTAGTAATTTGAATCCACCCAATTCACATGTTTGTGCCTAGATCGCACATCTAGAAACTATGAATTGGCCAGGGATATCTTTAGATCCACCCTTATTATTATTTCACTAGTTTGTACTTTGTTCAGTTCATCAAAGTTCAAAACGAGAGAGTGTTTTGAATCATTTGGGCAGGGATACCACCACAGAGATGAGATATGTTCTTCCAGTTCTAGAACATAATCATGTTCTTCCAGTTTTAGAACATGAGGCTCGGGGGTTGCCTACAGTATGTATATAGATCTATTTTCGAGGACGAAAATATTTTCCAAGGGGGGAAGAATGTAATAAAGTAATTCTATGATCCAAGGATTTGGCCGGTTTAGACAGATCTGAAATCAAACACCGTTTGGTCATCCGTGTGTATGACCAAAGATCTCGAGTTTAGACTTACTAGGAGGTCTTGTGCTCTTGTGAACAATTGATCCACTTAGCTTAGTGGTTAAGTCTCAAGGATGTGAAGGAGGAGGTCTTGGGCTCAATCCCCATGGGAGACATGGGGAGAGTATTTTGCCCAAAGAGATCTAGAGCCTTCTAGAAGCATCCACTTGAGTTAACTCGAGTTAACTGGGACACTTGGCGCACATGTAGTTACATGGCTGACACTTGGATGGTTAGTATCCACCTGCCCAAGAAGGAAGTCCCCTGGAGAGAGCTATATATAGAGGCATTTGGTTGGGAGGAGAGTCATCTCTCAAGCATGTGGTGGTCGTAATCCTTGTTCTCTTGCATAGGGTGTCATAACATCCAATGATTTGGATGGAAGCCTATTAATCAAGTAGGTCGCTCTGGAAATAGCCTCCGTCCATAGATAATTAGGTAATTTCTTCTCATTTAACATAGATCTAGGAGCTTCAACAATTAACCTATTCCTTGTTTCTGCCATTCCATTCAATTCAAGAGTGTATCTGGTTGTTACTTCCCTCTTTCTACCTCTCTCCTATAAAAATGAATCAAACTCATGTGAAAAGTATTCATCACCTCTATCAGACATGATCCTCTTCAAGCTCCTTCCTGTTTGATTTTCAACTAGTTCGAAGTACTTCTTAAAACATGTATATACATCATCCTTATGCTTCATGAAATAAAGGATTGTCCATCTACTATAATCATCAATAAATGAAACACATTACCTTGAACGTGAGATGGATGGATCTTTGCTCGGGCACCACACATCAGTGTGTACAAGCTCCAAATAGTCTTCATGGATTCCTCTTCTGTTGAATGGTTGGCTCTAAGCCTTCCCAAATTGGCATGCTCCACATTTGTATATCATATGTTGCTTGGTCACATTGGGAATGCAAAGCACACTTTGATCCCTACAAATTTGCTTCAGAGTCCTTTCTCCTATGTGTCCTAGCCTTTTGTGCCAAATTTCTAACTCAGATAAGATTTGATCTCTATAATTGAATAGTGCTATGTTCCTTGTGTTTTCAATTTCAAATGTGAATAATCTACATGACCTTTCACCCTTGGCGAGCCTTTTGAATCCTTGTTGGGGGTCTTCTACATATGCTCCATGATTAGTGAATCTGACGTGTAAACCTTTCTCAACAATTTGCCCAATACTAATTAGGTTTTAGGTTATAGTAGGCACATACAGAAGTTTGCTCAAAACATTCATACTACCATCATATGTTTTGACATTTCCAATTTCCTTGACTAATTGTTTAGTGTCATCACCTCTTTGTACTTCATGCTTCCCTTTGGGTTCTTCAAGATCAAACAATAGAGCTACATTTCCAGCCACATGATGGAACAACCTAAATCAATGTAGAAAAGGTGCTCATCATCTTTACCTTGCTTAGATGTCTTGTGCATGATGAGTAGAGAGTCTTCTCGGTCTTCAGTATAGTTGTTGTAGTCCTTTGTTCCTCTAAAGCCTCCTTGATAATTGTTGTTGTTGGTGTAGCTTTGATTGTAGTTATGGTTGTAGTGGCCTCCACCATTGTTGTATGTACCTCTTGATTGTCCATAGCTCCCTCTATCAAAGCCTCTTCCCTTTTGGTTTTTTGAAGCATTCTTCTGTAGTGTGGTTGCTAAGACCACATATGTTGCATGGTGAGTTGTTGCAGGGTCTTCCCTTGCCTTGCTTTTCTCCTCTACCCCTTCCTCTAGCACCTCTTCCTCTTCTTGCATAATTAGCTTGAGAGGTACTAGCCTCTTCTTCATGCTTCTTGCTTTTTCTTTTATCATTAGCTTTATTTTTATCTATATAGAGGGCAGAAGATTGGTTACCTCTTGAGTTGTCACCATTTTTGTTGAGCATTTCCTCGTGGGTGAAAAGTTGTCCCATCAAGGTGTTGAGGTCAGGTATTTGCATATCCATGTAGAGGTCCATTGCTGTGGTGAAGGACTCCCACTTGTCATCAGCCTTGGCTCCATTAATGATCTGCCTCACTATGTGTTCTTCTTCTATTTCCTCTCCAATGCTTGCAAGCTGGTCAGCCACATCTTTCATCTTGGTGACATAATCAGCCACTCCTTGCTTTGGTTGTTTCTTTAGGGTTGTAAATTCCATCCACAACTAATTCTTCCTAGCTCTTCTGTTTGATGAGAAGTATGATGAGAGCACTTCCCAAGTCTCTTGGGAGGTCTTGCAATTCCTAATAGGTGGTAACAAGAAATGAGAGATTGAGTTTAGTAGATATGAACTTGCAAGATAATCCTTTGCCCACCATGTGATCAGCTTCTCTTGCTCTTCCCTTGTAGGTTGATGCTTGCCCCTGAAGATTGGCATGTCTTCATCTCCTCAGATGTATCCATATAGACGTCTCCCTTGAAGGTAGGTGTTGAAGCTCAAAGTCAAGGACAAAGCATGGAAGCACATCAAAAGGTGGACACACAAGGAAAGGGAGCAAGTAGGGAGCTCCAAGAAGTGTATGTCAAATTTTCAGAAGAATCCCCTACAAAAATAGTGATTTTCATCACTAAAAACCATTGTAAATACCATTATCCATTTTTATAACTCCATTTTGTTCAAGCCGAGGAGTCCTTGAGCTTGAGGAGTATTAGAACTATCATCCTACCAGTTTTCATAATTTTTAGACTCCGTTTGAGCCCTCAAATAAGCCCTGGAACCTAATTTTTAACTAGGCCGGACACTAGGTCTGGACAGGACCAAAACTAGTCAAAAAACTATAAAAAGAACTAGAGAGCTCATTTTTGAGGTTAGCTTGTGAGAGAATAGAGCTTTTGTAAGAGAACTCTTTTGCAATCTAAGGTTTCCATTGTTCCTCTCTTTGATCTTATCTTGTGCGCATGTGTGTGTATGTGTGTGGATGTTTGTGTGCTTTCACTCACGCACTTGTGCCTTCACTTGCTCGTGGTCTTCATACCGGTCCTCACGTCTCCGCGGATTGACAAGTAAAGGAGGTGGTGCTTACGCTTGAGCTACACCTAATTTTGGCGCCGTTGCCGGGGAGAGAGCTTCGAGGACGAGCGTTGTGATGGTAAGATCGTAGATTTGCGACGTTGGAAGGTAAAAAAACTATCATTTCCGTTCATTTTCTGTTTTTTTCCTCTTCATCTTCATCATCATCATCATCTCCACCTTCTTCCATCTTCTTCTTCATAGAAATTTCTTGTTTTTTAGTGCATTTTCACCATTTTCATACCATTTTTCATGCATTATTGTGTGGGAAAGAGTTAGGAGGTGCAAGGGAGAGCAAGCGCTGTGTTTTTTCATGATTTTCTGCTCATATGGAGCTCACGATTGCCGGCGCTCAGAAATTTGAATTTCCCGCCAAAAAAACCGATTCTGGGATGAAAATCGCGATTCTGTGAAAATTCAAAATTTTTTGAAAAATCACGATTTTCTGTTTCCCGCCTAAAAGCTTGCTGAAAGAATCACGATTCAGTGGTCATTCTCAGAATCACGATTCTGTGGTTGTGCTCAAAATCGCAATTCTCACAAATCACGATTCTCACAAATCACGATTTTCAGCCAAAAACACGATTCTGTGAGAACACGATTTTCAAAAAAACACGATTTTGTGGAAAACACAATTTTCTGTTGGCAATCGCGATTTTCATGTCAAAAAAAAAAAAAACACGATTTTGAGAACCACGATTTTGTGAAAAACACGATTTTGTGAATCATGATTCTCTGAGACAAAATCGCGATTCTCTAGAACACGATTTTGTGAAAACACGATTTTTTGCTCAAAATCGCGATTCTCACCAATCACGATTTTCAGTAAAAACACGATTCTGTGAAAAAGGCGATTCTGTGAAAACACAATTTTTTGCTCAAAATCATGATTTTCAAAAACACGATTCTGTGCTCAACATCGCGATTCCCTAAAAACACGATTCTGTGCTCAAAATCGCGATTTTCAAAAACATAATTCTATGCTCAAAATTGCGATTTTCATAAATCACGATTTTCAGCCAAAAACACGATTTTATGAAAACACGATTCTCAAGGCTCAAAATCACGATTTTCACAAAAACACGATTCTTTGCTCAACATCGCGATTTTCAAAAACACGATTCTGTGCTCAACATCCCGATTTTAAAAAACACGATTTTATGCTCAAAATCGCGATTTTCAAAAACACGATTCTGTGCTCAAAATCGCGATTTTCATAAATCACAATTTTTATCCAAAAACACGATTTTGTGAAAACACGATTTTGTGAAAACTCAGCATCGCAATTTAAAAGAAAACACGATTTTCTGCTCAAAATCGCGATTTTCTGCTCAAAATCGCGATTTTCAAAACACGATTTTCTGCTCAAAATCGCGATTTTCAAAACATGATTTTGTGAAAACACGATTCTCAAGATACAAAATCGCGATTCTCTTGAAGTTCACAAAATCACGATTTTTTCCAAAAGGTCCTGTTTGCCTATTTTGACCCCTAGGAGCCTGATTTGACATAACTTTTTCATCCAAAGTCCATTTTTTGAGCTTTATAGCTCGTTGGAAAGCTCGTTGGAAAACTCGTTTTGAAGTTGACCCTCAGGTGGGACCAAGAACCCAAGGGGACTCCAAAGAATTTGTGAACAATACCAAGGGGAAATTTTGGACTCTTAGCCAAAGCTTATGAACCTGAGATCTGGTAGACACCTAGGAAAGGATAGACAAAGCATTAGATCTTCTCAGTCCAATGTCAACCACACAGCAAAGTCTTGGGCACAACAACTAAGTGGTTGTCCCTACGTACTAAACTCTGACACAAGTGACTCAGAAATGTCTTTTAGCATGGGAAAATCTGCAAGTGGCTCAGGAACTGCCCATCTACAAACACCAGAAGGACCCTATAAGACACAATTGGAATATATTCGGACCAACCGATTAGGAGCTCGCATCTATGAGGATGGCCTGAGGCGATCAGTGGTCCAACTCAAAAATCCAGATCAATCTTTTGGACTTGAACACCCGGTGGTCAAGTTCGAAGAGGGTTCATACATTGATAAGGAAGGAACCATGTTTGTGGTTACCAACCAACCAGATAGGACCGATGAGTTTGGAAATATCATTCATGAGAATGAGATAGGAGACCTAGAACAAGGAAATGTAGGACAAGGACCCCAGACTCCTAGAGGCAAGTCAGTTTTGACCAGAGTGATCACTCCAGACTGGATCCCTCAAGACAACAAAAGCATAGAACTATTTTTGAATAGAGAAACAGAGGAAGCCTTTTGGAGATTCAAGCCAGATCAACCTAGCCAATTGGGCATAGTCATCATCTACGAGTTCAAGGATCCAGAGATACCAGGCAAAGTTGTCTACCTAGATAACACATAAAAGAAGATATTCTTGGTAACAGAACATGATAGACATGCATATACTTGGAAGAGTGAATTGATTTTCCCTCCACCAAGATCCAATGTTTCCCATGGCCTCCAAGGAGTAGGATCATCCCACGCTCATGAAGCCCAGAGAGAAAGAACTAGAGAGAGACCTGAGGTAAGTTTTGCAAACACCGTGGGCAGGAATAGGTCAGGATTTGAAAATGAAAGAACTAAAAGAGAGAGACATCAAGCACATAGGCAACAAAGAGATGAACAGGATTTTCCATTGCCTAGACCCCGAAAGCACCCAAGAACCCTTAGACCCACTCAAGTGATCAAGGCAATGAAGAATTATTTTGATGGATGAGGAGATCCTTATGATCATGTGGCCGAGTTCAAACAAGTGTTAAGAGCTGAACAGGTTGAGGATTTGTTCACCCAGTACGAGGCATTTGGTCTGACTCTTAAGGGCACTGCCTTAGCTTGGTTTCAACCACTGAGTAGTCGCAACTATCACGATATAGGTCAATTGCTAGACGAATTCATTGTAGAATTTTCCAAGAGTGGTATCAGGCATAACACTTCATCTTTGATCCACAACTTCAAGCAGACACCCCAAGAAACAATGCGACTAGCAGGTAGAAGGTTTAGACAGCACCTAGAAAGATGCCCTGCTCTAGAGCTACCCACACCAGCCAAACAAGTGGCTTTGTTTTTAGATGGCTTACTAAGCACTAAGTTAAGATCATATGTGTACTTGAAAGAGCCTAGATCCATAGAAGAGTGTGTGCGGACATGCATTGACATAGAAGATAACTTGGGTGAGGAGTTAGGATTGTCCAAACTCTATAAGGATTCTGATAGTTCTACTAGTCATACTTCAGAAATCTCCACGGAAATAGATGATATAGCTGAGCAAGTTGCCAAGAAGCTAGGAGTTCAAAATAGACAAATACCAAGAGTCAGCTCATTGAATCGATGTTATAATTGCGGAGGGGACCACATGGCTAACGTATGCCCAATGCAAAACCAAAACATTAGAGAAAGGAATGCTCCATATTGCACTGTTGAGAGAAAATACACGAACCACACGGCTCAAGATTGTCCCTATAATAGGCAGGCTGTTACACAAACTTATCAACAACCTTTCCAAAAAGGTAGATATCAGAACCAATACCAACAGCCATATTATCGACCACAACAGCAATATCAGGCACAATATAGGCCACAACCAGTCTTGGGAAACCAACCACCAACTCCTGCCAACGTGATTCCAGTCAAGTATGCCGTGGGAGAGGAAAATCCAAATAGAGCATTGGTCCCACTAACCCCATTGATACTAGATAATGACTCTCATGCTCATAGTTCAGAATACTCCCATGCAGGTAGTCCACATGCTTATTACACAGAGTCACCTGAACATAGTGAGATTTACTCGTATCAATATGAGGCACCACCTATGGAGCAAAATTGGGAGCCAGAATACTCCAATGTCATGTACACAAATCCTAACCCTAGGCCCCAATTGAGACAAATGAGACCACAAGCGCCTAGAGGATCTTGTTTCAGATGTCAAGGTGACCATTTCATTCGTGACTGTCCCCACCCACCATCTCCGAGTCAAGGACAGGCTATCACAATATAGGCTTTTTGTCCTGATTGTGGCAAAGACCATCTCCCCAGAGATTGTCCAAGAAACCCCTCCAGTGCACCCAAGATTACACCCATTAATGTGGTAGGCTTAGTGGCAGATTCAAGTTCAAGTAGTAGCAATGTGGCTCCTATACAAGCTGTCACTAGAGCACAAGCCTTAAAACAGGATAAACCAGCAGAACAATCAGAGTCAAGTGAATCAGGAGAGCCTAGTAAGAGGAAAACAAGAACATGGAAGGATACCAGAGAGAAGGCCAATCGCAAGTGGAATAAAAAGTTATCGGAACTAGAAGAAAGCTTAAAAGAAGCGAAAAAAAAAATAGAAGACATTGCATCTCAAAGCCCCTCGCATGCCGAAACTCCATCCACTCCACCTCATCCCACCCCACCACCCATTGTAAATAGATCGCAACCAGGGTCTGTTCTTGCAGATCCAACGCCAGAAGGCTTGGACATGATGTTCAAGGCCTACGAGGCTCGACTTCAAGAAGGGCCTACAACTGCAAACCTAGACAAGAGTTACCCTAGAGCAGATTTAGAGATTGAACAGATGAAAATGTGCATGAAAATGGTAGAACAATCTCAAGATATACTCGAGACTAGCCAAAAGTTTAATCAGACAAACTCTGTCAAGCCGGATTTGCATTTCCAAGGCTTACTAGAAAGATTAGAGCAATTGGTAAACAAACCACAAGTTTCTTTACCTCCACAAGCTCAACCAGTTATTGAAAGAGGAAGCTCACCACCAATGGGAGCTTATGTTCCTAATTCCACAGATGCTGGAATACCTCCTTCAATTCAACAGTACTCTCAAGAGTTCTTGCGGGAAATACAAGAAGAGAAATGGGCCAAGGAGAAGGGTAATTCCCCTCCTATTCCTGAGATTGATGATCTTCATGATCAATTTTCCCAAGACATTCCATCTATTTACGAAGATGAAGCAGAACAACAAGAAGATGAAAGATTAGATTTTGAATCTAATACCCTAGAACAACTGCCACAATTTCCAGGCCCATGGGAATCTGAATCTCTCCAAATTAGAGCTCCCACAATACTGGTAAGAAATGAAGACTCAGTGGTTCCAAGGAACACTGATGTCGTGAAGAACACTAAGGTTCAGTGTCACCTCACTGTAGAAGAGCTGCTCAAAGCAAAACCTGAGCTATGGAACCATGTGAAGGATCAGGTTCTAGAACTTGAGTCCAATATGCCAAAAACAGGCTCTAAGCAAAAAGTGTCAGAGATACCTCTAGACAAAATAGGGGACATGTGTGAGGGTGAGGAAGGTAATACTTATCTTCCAATCACTTACCAAGGTTACACAACCAAAGCAATCATAGATTCAGGTGCTGGTGTTGCCATTGCAACCACCTCTTTGTGGAAGCAATGGGGCAAACCCACATTAAGACCAACTAGAATGAAGCTTCAAATGGCGGACGGTCATTTTGAAAGACCTCTAGGATTGCTCGAAGGGATAACTCTAACCACTTGTGGTGTGGAGTTTGAACATACATTTGCTATATGTGACTTTGAGAAAAATAATGTCTATGAGATGATCCTAGGAAGACCCTTTCTACAACAATTGCAAATAGTACAGGATTGGGGAACTAACTCCTTGTACTTAGAGCACTTAGGGGTCACCACCAAGGTGAATTTGAAGGATTACACCTTCAGAGATGTACCACCCCTACAATGGAATTCTATCCACAAAGCGAAAGAAGATTCCATCTCTGTGCATTCTGAAAGTTCACCTGATCCATCATGGCTGCATGAAGATACTCATTTGTGGATGTGCAAGGTCGCAGAGAAAGAGGAAAAACGTTTAAAGGCAAGAGAAGAAGGAACTTTGCCAGGAGATAGACCAATTAAAGACCCAGCCTATACACCGATGATCTTTCCAGATGAGGAATTTGAGCCTCATGGCTAGCCAGAAATCTTAGCCACCATGGACATTGCTATCAATGAAGAACAATGGACACCTCATTGTGATGAGGAGGGTTATGATATCTCAGTGTTCATATGTCAGCCCTTGCTAGAAGAATGTGACCCTAGTGATGTCATAGAAGAAGAAGAGAATGACGATGATATAGAGTCCATTGTGATGGATAGTTGCTTTAACTCAGAGCAGCACTATCTAGAAGATATAGGAGTGTTCACCCAGAAAGAAGAAGAACCTCTCACAAGTATTAAAATGGTAAATTCAAAGGATGGAAATGATAGCAGTCAAAAGAAAAAGAAAAGAAAAGCAGTGAAACAAGAAGAGGAGGAATCATTGTTTGAAGTACCAGAAAACTTCAAGAAATATGAAGTTGACGACCGCAAAATTTTGGTACGAATGCCCAAGAGAGAGGCCATCATAGGAGAATCATATGATAATAAAGAAAAGACCAAGAAGATTGTAGTGACCATCGAAGAGAACGAAGAGAGATGCACATATATAGGAGATGACCTAAGTGCAAGAGAAGAAATGGAGCTTGTAGCTCTATTAAGGGAATATAGGGATGTGTTTGCGTGGCACTATAGAGACTTGAAAGGGGTAGATCCAAGAATTTGCTCTCATACTATCCCCATCACTGCTGATGCCAAACCCACCAAACAGAAGCCCTACACATATAATGATACCTATGCAGCCAAAATAAAAGAAGAAATTGATAGGTTGATTGAAGCTGGATTCATCTATGAGATTGAGCATATTGAATGGGTGTCCCCCATTGTAGTGGTGCCCAAGAAGAACGGAAAGTTGCGAGTGTGTATTAACCTTAAAAACGTTAATGCCGCTACTATCAGAGATAGTTATCAACTTCCAATCACGGAACACCTTTTCGAGCGTGTTGCAGGCAAGGAAGTTTATAGCTTCCTTGATGGGTTTTCAGGTTACAATCAAGTAGCCATTTCCCCAGAAGATCAACACAAAACAACTTTTGCTACAGAGTGGGGAATCTTTGCATTTCGTGTGATGCCATTTGGGCTCACCAATGCACCTGCAACATTCCAAAGGCTCATGTGTCATGTCTTCAAAGAGTTCTTGCAAAAGAGCTTAGAAGTGTATGTGGATGATTTATGTGCTCATTCCCTAGAAAGAAAGTTTCACATCCTTGAGCTCAGACAAATCTTCAACAAATGTAGAGAATATCGAGTGTGTCTGAACCCAGAAAAGTGTGTGTTCATGGTGCGTCAAGGTAAAATCTTAGGTCATATTGTTTCTAAGAATGGAATCTCAACAGATGAAGATAAGGTACAAGCCATAGCGGAGCTACCAAGGCCAAGGAATGTTAAAGAGGTACAAGCCTTTATGGGCCATTGTGGATATTACCGTAGGTTTATGCACATGTACGCGATCATAGCTAGACCCCTTTATGCCTTGTTGTCTAATTTTGAGTGGAACGACGAATGCGAGAATTCTTTCAACGAACTGAAGAAACGTTTGTGCACAGCACCAATACTGACCACTCCTGATTGGAATAAACCATTCCATGTCCATGTGGATGCATCCAATCATGCCATAGGATGTGTGCTTGCACAACCCACAAGTGAAGGAAACTTAGATTTGCCCATAGCATATGCTAGTAGACAGCTCACTACAGCTGAACGGAACTATACCACAACTGAGCGAGAGGGCTTAGGCATGATATATGCTGTGAAGAAGTTTAGACACTATTTATTGGCCAACAAGTTCAAGTTTTTCGCTGATCATCAAGCTTTGTTATATTTGGTCAATAAACCTTGCAATACTGGACGCTTAGTAAGATGGTTCCTCTTACTAATGGAATATGACTTTGAAGTTGTTGTCAGGAAAGGTAGAACCCACTTTCGGGCAGATCACCTTTCTCGCATTACTTCAGGAGAGTCACCGCAAGGAGTGTCTGATGAACTACCTGATGCTTATCTGTTCAATTTGGAAGTTGTTCCCAAATGGGCAAATAAGTTGGTACTAGTCCTAACCTTTGGCCCTACAAATAAGAATGTGAAAACATCACAAGAAGAAATTGTAAGATCACAAAAATATCACATATTGGCAGGAAGCATGTACAAACAAGATACAGAGGGTGTATTAGCTTGCTGTGTCGAGGATGATGAACATAGTAGTTGGTTGAAGCAAGCTCATGAAGGATTTCTAGGAAATCACTATTCCAAACAACGAACATTGCAGAATCTGAAGCATCTAGGCGTGTATTGGCCTAGCATGGACAAAGAAATACATGAGTGGATTAAGAATTGTCCAATGTGCAGAGAGAGACCCCCAGTGGAGCATGCGGCCCTTTATCAAGTGTCATTAATTCTAGATTGGAGTGCTCCATTGGTAGAGTTTATGAGGTCGGGAAGATTACCCAAAGAGGCTAGTCTAGCAAGAAGACGAAGCATGGAGCAAGAAGCTCAAGGCTATGCCTTAGTAGGAGACAACTTATACCGAAGAGGCAAAGATGGTTACTTAAGATTGTGCGTTCATGAATCAGACTATTTAAAGGTCTTAGAGACTGCACACAGGGGTGTTGCAGGTGGACATTTTGGTCCTGACCGAGTGATCAAGACCATTCTATTCTCAGGACTTTGGTGGCCCACTCTTCATATGGATGCACATACCTATGTGAAGAAATGTGACACATGCCAACGTGCACAATATCCAGTTAGAAAAGACGAGATGCCTTTGACGCCAATGATGGGAGGGCGTGCATTTTCGAAGTGGGGCATAGACTTCATAGGTCCTATTAACCCCCCAGCTAGAAACTCCCATGTAGAATATATTATTGCAGCCACAGATTACCTTACAAAGTGGGTAGAAGTGAAAGCCACAACAAAGAATGATGCTCAGACTACGGCTAAGTTCTTATTCGAGAATGTGTTCACGAGATATGGACTACCAATAGAGTTGGTGAGCGATAGAGGCACACACTTCTTGAATGAAGTCATTGAAAATCTTCTCCAAGAATTCTTGGTGATACATAAGAAGTCTGCCCCCTATCACCCACAAGCTAACGGACAAGCCGAGAGTACCAATAAGATCCTTCGTAACGTATTGAAAAAATTGGTAAATAATAAACGCTCTGATTGGGACAAACAACTTCATCATGCTATTTGGGCTTACCGAGTTGCCTACAAAACGGTACTCAATGCCACCCCATTTCAGATGGTCTTTGGACAGAATGCGGTGCTACCACTGGATTTCTTGATCCCTGCTTTAAAAGTAGCACAAGAGCATGAGTGGAATGGACATGAATTGTCATCTAGGATCGTTGATCTAGAACGCTTAGGTGAGACACGGCTACGAGCGGCTGCAGGCATCTACGCTGCAAAGAAAAGGCAAAAGGCATACTTTGATGCACACATTAAGGATAAGGGATTGAAAGAGGGAGATCTAGTGTTGGTTTACACACTAAAACAACATGCCCGTAAGTTGGAAAAACGAGGATATGGCGCGGTTCAGTTGGCTACTTTAGAAGGTGACATCTTGCCAAACTATATCAGTGGTTGTCGAGTCAAGTTATATCAAGAACCTCTTATAGAGGACATGCTGATGAGACTCAACACTGCTAAGAAACGAAAAGAAGAAGAGATGAGAGTCAGAGAAGAAGCACAAGCAGAGGCTAGAGAGCGCATAAGGCGAAATAAGTTAAGGCGACTAGGCCTAGATGTCAACTCAAACGCCCCAAAATATCACATGGATATGTGCCAAAAATCAGGCATAGCAACTTCTCCAGTTATTGACCGACGTCCCTTTGTGACCATAGAGATAGGACAAGGAAAGGCTGCAAGGACTGTGAAAGCATTGATTGACTCAGGTGCAACAAGTAGTGCAGTTCGACTTTCCTACTGCCAAGACTTGCAATTGAACATCAATCCAATAGAAGCTTATCTCATAGGATTGGGAGGTGTGGAAAGCCCTTGTTTGGGCGAGGTGGAACTTCCCATCTACCTTCAAGATATTCCAATGAAAGTCAAAGTGCTAGTGTGTCAGGATGAGAACCTTACAGAACCACTTGTCTTAGGACAAGATTGGATTTATGACAATGCAGTCAACCTAAACCTAAGAAGTCAAATTCTTCAAGTTTGGGTACATGAACAATGCATTACATTAGAATTAGAGAACTGCATGCTCCCAGATCATGGCACCACACACTCTCTTCATTCTTCTAAGACTAATCATATGGAAGAAGATGTTGTATGTGTCAAAAGCTCTATGATGCAGAAGGAGTCAATCGTGGAAGAACAGGTTCGAAGGCGGGTGGATCTTTCTTCTTCTCCAAAGAATCAAGTAGCCACAGTAGTGAGTCCACCACACAGGGAAACACAATTGTTCACGACAACGGCTACATCAAATAGAAAGACACCATTCGACAAGAAAGTAGTTCTGAGCATGAAACAGATCTCGGTACGCAAAGGAGAGCAACCACCAGCCTTGCCCCCACAAATCCCATCCAGGCAAGCCAACCAGTCCAAAACACAAAGGAAGCAGCTCAGACAAGCTCAATCACAAGGTGTCCAACAAGTTTGGGTGCCTAAGACATTGACTGCAGCTCAACAAGGGCGATTACAGATGTGGGTACCTAAGAAGCTCTTGCATCCACAACAACCTATGTTCTCCCACATGCGAAAGGTCTCAACAAAGATGCCAAAAAGAGAAAAGGGTAAGAACCATCAAATCACCTCTTCAAGAGTAGTAGGAAGATGTGCAAAAAGGGTATGGGTTTGGAAGCCAAAAGTACAAGTAGCCTCCACCAAATCAAAGCGCCAACCACACTGGATACCATAGTTCAGGAAGTATCCAAAGATGAAGACGCCTGAAGTGATCTCTCTAGTGCCAAATGTTGTTCTAAAATGGACCCCAATAAGGAGGATTACATCATTTGGAGATCCAATGGATACCTCCACCAAAGCCGGCATCAACAACTACAAGTCACATCAAAAGCCTCGACGAGCGACAACCATGTGCTTCTTGCACAACCCTGTCTTTTGCACCATTCAGGTCATGCACTTCCAAAGTATGCATTGATATAGGGCCCGATTACATGGACGTGCATAGACACATTTGAGAATGCCAGGCACAAGAGCACATTGACACATGTCATCTAGTTTTACTGATACTAACGTCTATCTTCTTGTTTTGTGACATTGCTCTCAAAAAAAAAAAAAAAAAGAGAGAGAGAAGAAAAGCGAGAGAGAGCTAGTTCCCAGGTTTGGCTTATGAAACATGAATGAGTCATGCTTGGTTAAAAGTGGAACTGTTGATTATTGGGCATTTATCAGTTTGGATAGAAGTGTGTCTTGGCTAGCAGATGATATAATTTCCGCCTTATCTCATAGATTTCAAGAACTTGGCATGAGCATGGCATCCACAACTATGGTTTCCTCTTACTATGGTAGGAGTGAAGAGCTTGAAGGTCTGCAACTTGAATGATGCATAACTATTGCATGTACGAGAGCATCCAAGGAGATATCTGCACGGGGTAGCTCTGGTACCCTGCAAATCTTTGTATGTATACTGGATGAGAAGACTCCTGCTTATGGTGAGCTAGAGAGAATATGTGAAACTAAGCTTGGTGTAGTTCTTGAATGTTGTTTGTCAAGGAATATAAAGAAATTCAATTCTCTGTATTTGACAAATGATGCTTTGAAAAGAGGAGACAGGATCAACCACTCAAAAGATCTCATAAGTGGACCATCAACATGGACATTCATCAACAATGTTCCATCCCAAAGGCCGAATGTACAACACGAAGGGATGAACATCGATCGACCTTCTCCATGGTAAGTATCTTTACCTTCGAAACATCATAACCATGATAGCTTAGTAAAACTCTTCGTCGGCATACCCTTGAGCACTTAGCTCAAGACCCCCAATTTTTGCACCATACTTCTTCCAATGCATTTCCCAAGTAAGCATTCATAGGGCTACATTACAAGGCCGTGCACAAGGCACATATTTTCCTCAACCTATGCACGAACACACTTACCCATCACTCAATATGGGTTATGAGTTCTTGGCATGACTACTATGAACATCAATTGTGGAAGATCTAGAAAACATCAACAGAGACTCACAACGACACAGTCATGCTGGAATCCAAGGAAGAAGCACATACCAAGAGACTACAACTTGCAAAGACTTGCAGTGATAGATGAAGAACCAGACACATCTGGAAGTCAGAAGACTTTTGTTCATACAGAAGGGACACTCCCTCTCAAGGCACTACTTGGAACAACCACTACAACAAGGAGTAGCCGACTATGTAACCAAAATGAAAGATGTTGTAGACCAATTTGCAAGCACTGTAGAAGAGATGGAGGAAGAGCACATAGTGAGGCAAATCATCAATGGGATTAAAGCTGATGACAAGTGGGAATCCTTCACCATTGCAATGGATCTCTACAGGGATATGCATATACCTAATTTTAACACCTTGATGGGACTACTCTTCACCCATGAAGCAAAGCTCAACAGAAATGGTGAAAACTGAGGAGGTAGCCAATCTTGTGCCCTTTATATAGATAAGAATAAAGCTAAGGATAAAGGTAAAAGTAAGAAACAAGATGAAGAGGCTAGTACCTCTCAAGACAATTATGTAGGAAGAGGAAGATGTGCTAGAGGTACGTGTAGCGGAAGTAAGCAAGGTAGAGGGAGACCCTACAACAACTCACCATGCAACATATGTGGTCTCAACAACCACACTACTGAAGAATGCTACAAAAACACAAGGAACTAAAGGGGAAGAGGCTTCCATAGAGGAGGCTATGGACAAACAAGAGGCATGTACAACAATGGTGGAGGCAACTACAAGCACAATTACAATCAAGGTGACAACAACAACAACAACTATCAAGGAGACTTTAGAGGAAGAAGGGACTTTAATAACTACACTGAAGATCAAGAGGATTATCTACTCATTATGAACATGACATCCAAGCAAGGTCAAGATGATGAACATCTCTTTTATGTTGACTCAGGTTGTTCACATCATGTGGCACGGAATGTAGCACTCTTATATGATCTTGAAGAACCAAAGGGAAAGCATGAGGTAGAAATAGATGATGACACCAAGCATTCAGTCAAGCAAATTGGAAATGTTAAGACATGAGATGGTAATATGAACCTTTTGAGAAAATTTTTGTATGTGCCTACCATAACCAAAAGTTTAATTAGTGTTGGCAAGATTGTAGAGAAAGGTTTACCAGTCAGGTTCACAAAGCATGGAGCATATGTGGAAGACCCCCAACAAGGATTCAAAAGGATAGCCAAAGGTGAGAAGTCAGGTAGATTGTTTAGTTTTGAAATTAGAGACACAAGGAGCATAGCACTATTCAATTATAGAGACCAAACCCTATCTGAGTTGGAAATATGGCACAAGAGGCTAGGACACATAGAAGAGAGAACTTTGAAGCAAATTTGTAGGGATCCAAATGTGCTTGGGATTCCTAATGTGACCAAGCAACATATGATCTACAAATGTGGAGCTTGTCAATTTGGCAAAGCTCATAGGCAACCATTTAACAGGAAACGATACATTCATGAAGATTATCTGGAGCTTGTACACACTAATGTGTGCGGTCCTAGCAAAGATCCATCCATCTCACAATCAAGGTACTATGTCTATTTTATTTATGATTACAGTAGGTGGAAAATTCTCTGAAGAATTTCGATGTGGATGCACCAAAGTGCACTCTCCTTCTTGCGAGCTCCATGACGATATTCTTAGAGTAGAAAACTGAGCTCCTCAGGCTGCACACAGTACTTCGCACAGATGCTACAGAATACAGAGAAAACACAGTACACCCGGAGCACGAAGATAGAATTCTTAGGTCTTACAAATGTAGTCGAACTTACAGTTTGTGACTAGCCATATACAAGGACATATACAAGGAAGTGTCCGTTGGCCATTTGGCCTTTCACATGGACACTAATGGTAACAATCTCCCACTAAAGTCCAATATGGCCACCTCATGGGCATGTTACATAGTATACAAATGATTGTGTAAGATCAAGAATCAAGTAAGCCCCATCAAGTGACAACAGTGTCGAAAGCTATCCTGTGGTAGAGCTTTAGTCAAAGCATCTGCAGCATTATCTCGAGTGTGAACCTTTTGAAGAATAATGTGCTCGGTGGCTAAGCATTCCCTAATGAAGTGATACCTCACCTCAATGTGCTTGTTCTTTCCATGATAGAACGGATTCTTAGCCAAAGCAATGGCACTCTAACTATCACTGAGCAAGCAAGGTACATGTTGAGGTAAACCCATATCACAAGCACGACCAGAAAGCCATAATGCTTCCTTACATGGCTCACTTTTTGCAAGATACTCTGCTTCTATTGTGGAAATAGCTATACATTCTTGAAGACGAGATCTCCAGGAGATAGCACCTCCAACAAAATGAAAAATGTACCCTGATGTAGACTTACGATTGTCTACACAACCAGCATAGTTAGAATCTATGTAACCAATAATGGATGCTTTCCCTCTACCTAAGCATAAACATTTGTCCTTAGTGCCACTCAAATATCTCAAAATCATCTTGACCGCATCCCACTGTTTCTTACCAAGATTAGACATATATCTGCTCACAAATCCTACTGCAAATGCAATGTCTGGTCTTGTAGCTACCATAGTGTACATGAGACTACCAACAACAGACTGATAGGGAATTTTGGTCATGAATTCCTTTTCCTCATCTGATTTGGGGCAATCATCCTTGCTCAATTTCACATATGTGGGTAAAGGTGTACTCAATGCCTTTCCACCTTGCATATTGAACCGATTAAGTGCTTTGGATATGTACTCACTTTGAGACAAGTATATGCATCTTTTACTTCTATCACGAGAAATGCGCATGCCAAGAATATGTTTGGCATCCCCCAAATCCTTCATATCAAATGTCTAACTCAACTTCTTTTTGAGAACTAACAAATCATAAGAGGACTTCCCAGCAATCAACATATCAACGACATAAAGTATCAAGCATATCAAGCTGCCATCTAAGCATCTCTTTGTGTAGAGACAATGATCCTCATTGCTTCGAGAATAGCCTTGAGATTTCATAAAAGCATCAAACTTTTGGTACCATTGTCTAGGGGACTGTTTACGTTCATACAAGCTCTTCTTAACCTTACAAACTAATCTTTCCTTGCCAGGGACTACATAACCATCTGGTTGTTCCATATAGATCTCATATGTAAGATCTCCATGCAAGAAAGAAGTTTTCACATCCATTTGGACTAGCTCTAAGTCCTCCATTGCAACGAATCCAAGAAACATGCATAGGGTACTCATCTTGACCACTAGAGAGAAGATTTCCTCAAAATCAACACCATGTTGTTGCTTAAAACCCTTTGCAATGAGTCGTGCTTTATACTTTGGAGAAGCACTATCTTATGTGAATTTCAACTTATATACCCATTTACATGGTAAAGATTTCCTGCCCTTTGGCAAAGTTACTAAATCCCAAATACCATTCTTGTGAATCGAATCCAATTCATGGTTCATGGCATGCTCCCACTTGACATGATCCTTTGTTTGCATAGCCTCTTTGTGGCAAGAAGGCTCACCAGCATCTGTTAGCATAACAAAATCTAAACCTAGAACATATCTATCAGGTGGATGTGAGACACGTGCAGAATGTCTCAATGGCTGCTGAACAGGAACATGTGCAGACTAATCTAAATGGACATTCTCTTGAACATCGCTATGTACAACATTTTTATGCATGCTAACCGGAGGACTAGTATCCTCAAATACCACACTTCTCACTTCAACCTCCTTAATGGGCTATCTATGCATCTTCGACTCATTCAAATGGCATCACTACTTTTGATCATTATTCGTGTTTTAGGATCCCATAAGCGATACCCAAATTGTCCTTCTCAACCATATCCAACAAAAATGCATTTCTTTGACTTATGATCCAACTTTTGTCTAAGATTCTTGGGTACATGAACATATGCTTCACACCCAAAAACTTGAAGATGATCATAATATGGTGGCTTCCCTATCCACAACTCTTGTGAAACTTTTAGACCTTTGGTAGTACTAGGTGCAGTCAATACTACTTCTGCCCAAAAGCCTTGTGAGAGTTTTGCATGATGCAACATAGAGACTACTCTATCTTGAATAGTTCTATCCATCCTCTCAGCTACACTATTCTGTACTAGGGTATAAGGAACTGTAAACTCTCTATGAATCCCTCTAGAGTGACAGAAAAGGCTTAATTCATGTGAGGTATACTCACCCCCGTTATCTGAACGTAAATCCTTAAGCTTAGTTCCTTTTTTAGTCTCAACTGAAGCAAGCCATTTTTTTAAAGTAGGGAATACCTCATCCTTCGATTTGATAGGATATACCCAAACTTTTCTAGTAGCATCATTTATGAAAGTGACAAAGTAGAGAGAACCACCTAAGGACCTAGTGCGCATAGGACCACACACATCTGTATGAACGAGATTGAAAGGCTGAATTGAAGAGTCAATGTGTGTTCTATGCATATTTCTGGTTTGCTTTCCATATTAACAATGCCCACAAAATGAAAAATCGGAGAAAGATAACACATGTAAGTATCTAGAACAAGAAAGATTTTCCATTCCACTACAAGATATATCGCTCAAACAATCATGCCAAAATACAAGCCATAAGCTATTTAGTAATAGCTAACAAGTGTTCTTTCTATGATATAAATAAAGGATAAAGTGAGAAAACTTTTCTTCCTTTTGCAATAACCATATTTCCCTTTGATATGCGAAAGGACTGAGCATAGAAGACCACCTTGGAACCAAGGTCATCAAGTTGACCAACTGACTGCATGATAACTGAGGTACATGGCGTACATTATGTAGTAAATTTTGAACCACCAATGAACTGCACAACCACATCTCCAATCCCCACAACATCACACTAGTAAGAGTCACCAAGTCTAACGGTACCAAGAGACTTTGTTGCATAACCAGAGAACCATTCTTTGTATGGTGTGACATGGAAAGAAGCACCAGAATCTAGCAGCCATGTGTGGGAAAGAGAATCAGCCATAAGTGCCTCAGACGACACAATACTATCAAGTGTCACCACATCAACATCATCAAAAATAGCATTAATTTCTTCAATCTTCACAGTCGAAGTAGATGGTGCAGGTAACTGTTTAACATGCCCATCAACGTTCTGTCCTTTACCTTTAGCATGCAATCTTTCTTCATATGTCCTTCATTACGACAATAATGGCATTTGATATCCCTCTTCCTTGATTCACTTCTACTCTTATTTTGTTGACCATTCTTTTCCTTGTTCTTGCTCCTGCCACGTTGCTGATTCTTTCCTTGGTAAGAATCATGATCATTATATGCATCTCCACTCTGAGTGCCAACCATAGATTTTCTATGAATCTCCTCACTCAAGAGTGCTCCACATATGTCATCATAGAAGATTTTACCACTAGGTGCACTATTGCTAATAGCTATGCAAAATGTATCCCATGATGATGGCAGGGTGCATAAGAGCAATACTACTTTCATTTTGTTACCAATATCCATTTTGTGAGCCTGTAACTAGGAGAATATAGCATCAAACTCATTTTGATGAGTAGCAACACTATCTCTGTCCTTCATGCAAAGTTCATATAATGTTTTCATTAGATACACTTTATTTGATGCCGTCTCTTTTTCATATGTATTGCATAACTTCTTCCAAAGCTCCTCTACACTTTCACAATCTAATACTGTAAAGTAAACATTATCTACCAAGTGCAAGCAAATGGTAGACCTGGCCATTTCATCTAACTCATCCCAATCATCTTCATCCATGTTAGCAGGCTTCTTTGAAATACCATTTACTCACTTCCATTGCCTCCTTTGAATTAGCACATATTTAATCTGATTCTTCCATAGAGCAAAGTTTGTGCCATCAAATTTTCAGATCTCAAAATGGTCTTTGCCCTACAAGTTATAGCTCCTCCTCGGAACACTGGCACTAGACCCTGATCCACCAGATGTGCCTAAGACCTCTGATGCCATGATGGTAGAGAACCGAATAGAATGATAATGGAGCTAGAAGATTCCAAATACCAATAAATAAGTTTATCAAAGGGTAAATCAACCACCGTATAGTTGACTAAACCAAGAATCTGGAAAAAATTACCAAAGTATCCTCTGCAAAATGAGCATATGAACACCGTCAAAATATTATAAAACTGCAAGTACTAACATGTTTACCTGCATAGTGAATCATCGACTCCATTGCATATAATCAATTACCCAATACAAGCCAACTAGGCTTATCGAGCACCTATGAACAACTATCATATATCTCTTATGGCGAGGCTGGGTAAGTCTTCCACGAAGAGACCCGGACATCTTGGTGTCTCCTAGTTAAGAAAACCTCACCAAGACCCTCTTTTTCAAACGTAAAAGGCTTTATGGAAGAACATAACCGCTATATCACTGGCCACATGGACATACATAAGTGGTATCCACAAAAGCATACATGGTGTGTATGTGTTCAATATATGTAGTAAAATAACACTAAAAGGCTGAATGCACAGCCCAAAAACTAGCCAACAACACCTGCAAGTGTTTTTCAACTCTGATGTTTTAGACTGAAAGGACTTGCATAAATTTGCAACAGTTGCTCCCATCAGAACAAAAAACTTTCCAAGAACCTGTAGTTTTGCATGTGGCTGAAAAAACAGCCCTAAAGGTTGATATTCATTGTAGAAGAAGTACAAAGAACACTCTTCTTAATGTTCGTGGACCTGTGTAAAGAGAACTATGTGCAAAAGTACTCCAAACTGACTCCAAAAGACACCAAAAATGCTTCAAAAATAGGCTTTGAAAGTAAAGAATGAAGCTTTGAGGGACCAAAACATGTTCAAGGTAATGTCAACCTTGGTCTTTCCCCTTCTTTAGACACCACAAGAGTGTAGCTTAGTGGCAAGAGATTGCCGTGGTTAAGCGAGCTATAGGAGGAACAAAACTGGAATGGGTGACCTCCTGGGAAGTACCGGGAACCTCTATCTTCCTTGATTGTTGAGGTCCTTCCTCGTGCATAGCCAACTGCACCAATGGTGACTTTGATGACTCGGATGACAAGGTATGCCAAGGTCTATGCCTTGGTCACCACCTTAGTTGTAAGCCTTGAAGAAACCCTTGGGGGGGGGGGGGGGGGGGGGAGGGGTTGCTCGCTTCGCTCACACAAGAGGAACAAAACTTTTTGCGTCGAACTGCTCTAATACTAGTGAAGAATTTTGATGCGGATGCACCACAGTGCGCTCTCCTTCTTAAGAGGTCCCGGATGATATGCTCCGGGTAGAAAACTGGGCTCCTTAGGCCACACACAGTACTTCGCATAGATGCTATAGAATACATAGAAAACACAGTACATAGGGAGCACGAAGACGGACTTATTAGGTCTTATGAATGCGTTCGAACTTACAGTCATTGACTGACAAGGCCACTATATGTTTTATTAAATAACATATACAAGGAAGTGTCCGGTGGCCATTTAGTGTTTCACATGGACATTAATGGTAATATTCTCTATTTTATGAAGCATAAGGATGAGGTGTTTACATGTTTTAAGAAATACTTGGCATTAGTGGAAAACCAAATAGGAAGAAGCTTGAAGAGAATCAGGTCTTATGGAGGTAAATGATAAATTGTTGAGGCAGAGGCTCTTTCTACAACTGCCTATTTGGTTAATAGGTTTCCATCCAATTCATTGTATGGTATGACACCATATGAATCTTGGAATGGCAGGAGACCCTCATTGGATCATTGCAAGATATTTGGGTGCATTGCCTATGCACACATCCCATCACAAATTAGAGAGAAACTTGACCCTAAGGCTGAGAAGTGGATATTCATTAGGTATGATCAGAATCAAAAGGAATATAGACTTGATAATCCCACTAACAAGGCATTCATAGTTAGTGGGGATGTATTCTTTGATGAGAATAACTCTTGGATCAAACATGGTTGCAAGAAAGTTAAATTACCATATGATTGGGAAAATGATTTTCCAACCCTAACTCAAGAAGAATAACACCAAGCAAGGACATCAACTCAGATGATGAGGAGCATGTTGACTTCAAAGCTTGGAAGTCAAGATGCAAGTGCAAACACAAGCAATCAGAGGATCTACTTGAGTCTTCCAATCGAGCTTTAAGGAGATCATAAAGATAAAGTAAGAAGCCCATAAGGTATGGATATCATACATCCTTAGTCACAAAACACTCTGTGTACATCACTAAAGATTCAATGGTAGAGGAGCCTTCTCCATTTCAAGAGGCTAAGAAGAAGAAAGACTGGATAGATGCCATGAAGGAAGAAGTGGAAGCATTGTAGGAGAATCACACTTGGGACCTAGTTCCCAAGAAACTAGATATAGAGGTTATTGGTTCAAGATGGATATATAAAGATAAAAAGAACTTTGATGGTTCTATAAATAGGTACAAGGCAAGACTAGTGGCAAAGGGATTTGCCCAAACACATGGAGTAGATTATGAAGAAAAATTTTCACTTGTGGCAAAGATGCCAACAATCAGGTTATTGGTAAGTCTTGCTGCATCCAAAAATTGGAATTTATATCTGTTAGATGTTAAGAATTCACTTTGAATGGTTGGATGTCAAAGGAAGCATATATGGCATAACCACCAGGATTTGAAGATGAAGAAAACGTAGGATATGTATGCAAGCTTAGAAAAGCACTCTATGATCTCAAGCAAGCTCCTAGAGCTTGGAACCATAGACTTTTTACCTATTTGCAAGGTCAAGGCTTTGTAGCAAGCAAGGCAAATTCTTCCTTGTTTGTGAAGAAGAATAAATCAGAGATCATCTACTTGTGTGTCTATGTAGATGATATCATTATTACACGTAATGATTCTGAAGGTATCAAGTAGGTCAAGGCTTAGCTGATGAAGGAATTCAAAATCAGTGATCTAGGGTTGTTGAGTTATTTCCTTGGCTTAGAACTTGTGTATATAGATTCAGTTATATTCATCACACAAAGGAAGTGCATAAATGATATGTTGGTGAAATTTAAAATGGAGAACGCTAAAGATGCAGGAATTCCTATGGAGATCAATCATGACCTAAGCTCACATGAAGGTAAACCACTTGATGATATTATAGGGTATCAACAACTTGTGGGTAGTCTTAATTATGCTACTTTGAGAAGATTGGATATTGCATATGCTATGAGTACATTGATACAATTTATGCATGTACCAAGGAAGCCACACATTGAAGCTGCAAAGAGGGTGCTTAAGTACCTAAAGGGTACAATGAATGAGGGGTTATTCTTTCCTTTCACTTCTGACATAGATATAAAGTTATATTTTGATGCAAGATTGGGCTGGCTCCAAGGATGATAGGAGGAGCACTTTAGGGTACTTATCTTTTGCAGGTTCAAAGCTCATACCATGGCCATCTAAGAAGCAACCAACTTTGGCCTTATCTTCCACAAAACTAGAGTATAGAGGTTTGGCTAATGCAACTCAAAAAGCTATGTGGCTTAAGCAATTGTATAAAGATTTGAAGATACATTCCTACACTCCAACCATATTTGGAGATAATATGAGCTCACTTCATTTGGATGCTAATCATGTGTACCATGCTAGGATGAAGCACATTGAAGTGCATTTTCATTATGTTAGAGAGAAATTGCTAAGCAAGGATATTCAATCAGCATATGTAGCAACTCATTTGCAATGTGCAGATTTACTTACTAAAACATTCGGTGGAACAAAGTTGAACATGTTCAAATTGATGATTGGACTGCAAGAGATCAAGGAGGAATGAAGATCAAGCATGTTAGGCTTTAGGGGGAGCTGTTGGTGCAACTAAGCCTAAGCCTAGATACTTGATGTATACACGTAAGCTTGATGTATTAGCATATCACTTGAGAAGCTTCATATGTACTACCTCCTATAACTTTGAGTCTAATTACTCATTCTAAAAGTAATATAAACCCACGAGGAGTTAGGAATCTTGGAATCTTGAATCATTTGGTAGTTAAAGTCAAGTGAGAATCAATCCTACACTTTAGGACTAATTTTAGGTGAGGATTTGAATTTGAATTCAAATACTTGGCTCCAACAAAAAGCTATAAAACATGAAGATAAAGATCCTACGTGTATTTCGAGGTTCTGAGATCAATTCTATGTACCTTCATTGTGAAGAGGAGCTCATACCATAGCTCTCTCATCCTACACTCATTGAGCAATGTGTTATTGCCAATGATCTTGTAGGTTTACATGAGTTAATCTATACATGTTCATTACTTCCTACTCTCATATCTCTGTCACACTCCATCAAAACAATGATTTTTTGTGACTTGGTTCTCACTGTGTAAAGCATCATTTTGCATGATTCAAAGCATGAAATATTCAGCATACTGTGTATTTTGATCCTACATAGTTTCATTGAAGTTACTTCTTGCAATCATTAGATATCACTCGAGTAACGCTCACTGATTTGTGATTGTGTAAACCCATAAAAGTCGGGGGTATTGCGTTACTTGCTAAACATATTTCTCTACATATACTTTATCATTTTAGATGATTCCACTCATGAATGGTAGTTTGTTACGCAAATTAAAGATCCCCAAAAGGAATTTTACTAATTTCTGTTGTACAGAGAGAATTAAGTGAAACAGTGAGCAGGCATCTCAACCAAAATAGCAAGTTTTGTGAATTGGATCATATGCCAACCTATCTGTTTTGATTCAATCATTTTTGCATCAACTTCGAAGTAAAATATATGATCATTTATGATTATTAGCTAGCTAAAGAGGCCCAAAACACTCTCTAGCCATCAATTATAGTAGGTGTGAAGCAAGATTTAGCTACACCATCTCATCTCTTGTGATTATCTACCATCTCCTCCAACATTTATGTGTGTATGTGTGTGTCTATATGTGCGTGTATGCATGTGTATGCGTGTGTGTAAATCTGTGTGTATGTGTGTGAATATGTGTGTGTATGTGTGTGTGTCTATGTGTGTATGTATGTGTCTATGTGTATATATGTGTGTATGTGTTCATATGTGTGTGTATGCATGTGTATGTGTGTGTGTAAGCGTATGTGTATGTGTGTGTATGTATGCGTTTTTCTATGTGTATGTGTGTGTGGGTGTCTATGTGTGTATATACATATGTATGTGTATATATGTGTGTGTATGCATGTGTATGTGTGTGTAAATGTGTGTGTATGTGTGTATTTGTCTATGTGTATGTGTGTGTATATGTGTGTGTGTATGTGTGTGTCTGTGTGTGTATGTGTGCGTGTCTATGTGTGTATATATGTGCGTGTGTATGCATGTGTATGTGTGTGTGTAAACCTGTGTATGTGTGTGTATGTTGCTATGTGTGTGTGTGTGTATATTTGTGTGTGTGTGTGTCTATGTGTGTATGTGTGTGTATGTGTGTGTGTGTATGCGTCTGTGTCTATGTGTATATGTGTGTGTGTCTATGTGTGTATATTTGTGTGTGTATGCATGTGTACATGTATGTGTAAATCTGTGTGTGTATGTGTGTGTGTGCGCGTACCTTTGCCTCTCTCTCCAACCATTGCTAGGAGAAATGTGCATGCACATGCTCTCTCTCTCTCTCATGCGCGTGCGTGTCTCAATCCTAGCACAAATGTGATGGGAGAAATTGAATTTTCTTTATAAGATTCTAGAGTATCACTTATGTGACACTCTGGAATCTGGAAACATCGCTTATGTGATTGTTAGCCCGGGAATTGGCTGGTTTTGATGCACTAATATGTTTCTGTTTGGCAGAAGAATATATTTGATTTCAGGTACTTAAAGGGTGATTAGGTGATTGATGGGAAATATCTGAGTGCATTGTTGCCGTCGAGACATGGATTTGCTCTGTCACGTTTATGAAGAAAGCCTTTTTGCAGCACATAAAGGGGTTCGACTTTTCCGTATTGTGGAACTTCCGGTCCATCGAAACAGCAGCAACCACGTAGAACAGGCTATTGTGGGAGAGAATGCTATAGTGCTGATATTGAGGAAAGTGGCAGACAATTCGGGGTGGTGTTGCAAATGACAGATGATTTTTGTTTATCTATCTAAGGTCGAGAATTACAACTCTCATGTTTTGGTGCTAAGTTCTTGCATGAGGATGGACTCTCCATGATCATATTATTCAAGGTGCAGATTCAAGGAAGTGACAACGGCAGTTTCTTATGTTAAAATATATTTGGCATACTTTAATGAACAACCACTGAAAAAGAGCGATGGTCATGAAGGTTGGCGCAACCAATCATATAAAAGGTTTTCTAGAAGATATATGATTGGCTTCCCACTTCACCTTATCAAGAAGGAGAGGTGGCGACGATTTAGGGGGCGGCTGCCAGAGGGGGGGGAGTGTTTCTCTACCTCGGGAGGACATCTGCTGAAGAATTTGTTTTTGTCTCGGACAAGCCGCTGATTACACAGCGAGGGGAGATAGAGTTTGAAAAGGGGGGAGTCTGGCACAATGTTTGGAGAGGGACTGTCGCGAATGCCTCATGGATCCTAGCTTCTGCCCTTGCTGAACCGAAGGACTGATTTGTCAATAAATCTAGACCTGAGCTGCTGCAGTGTATGCTACTGTCGAAAGAAGGATGTCGATTGAGAATTACAGAAGATAGCGCTGCTGAGGAGCTTCTGATTGAAGAAGGATTCAAGAGGATAGATAAATATGAAGATCAATGATTGGAGTGAAGAAGCTGTAGCAGCTGAAGATCAGTGAAACAACAAATGCGCTGTTCTGAATTTTACAGGTTTTAGCATTGTGTTTGGTAAATGAATATTTGAATTCAGTAGTAATTTCCCCTGCGTTGCATACATGAAATTTGTTAAACATATGGAACAGTTGTAGTTTGCATAAAATAGATTGGTTTAATGTTATATGCTCGCACCTGTTTTACCGATATGACATGTTAGCAATGCACACTTGAAGTTTCAACGGCGCAAATTTTTGACCCTGAGAATAATGCAAACCCTGTCTTATGCTACAACTTCAATTTTGAAGGGTTTCATCTCTTAAATATACGTAGATTTGTTCACAGATCAAGGTTCCACTTGGAAACATAACTAGCAAATTTAGTGTGAATCAAATACTCGAAAGTGTGTTGTCGTTCTGTATGATCATGGTTTGCTCGAAAGTGTGACTGTAAAAGTGTATAAATAGTTTTAGCTATACATGGAGATGGAAGCGAGTAGGAACTCAGAAGTCATGTTTTTCAGCCAAAGTTCTATCAGTTTTGTTCACTGTCTTTTAACCTTTGAACCTCAAGGAGAACCATGTATAGCAGTATAATCTGATCTGAATGTTGAAGAGTTAAAGAAGAGTGATTTGTCTCTAGGCTAAAGGTTTCGCGTTACAAGAACGTGTGCATTAGTGGGTGTTCTACTAGCATTAAGAAAGCTTGTCCTTGATAATTCAATAAACTTCTGAGTTTATTTCATCGAAATGCATCTTATCTGTGCGTACTGATTCACGAATCTCGTTTAACAAATGATGGGTTATGAGCAATGGCTTTCCACATGAAGCCAAGTATTAGTGTCATAAAAGCACTTGAGAACAACACTTCAATCAGTGTAGATGTCTCTTCATTCTGTCCGAGCCTTTCCAAAGACTTCAGTGATTACACTGTCACATCATCAAGGCAGACTTGAATAAACGAAACCCTTTGCAAATTTCCTTCTTTAAGTGTACGAAGAGTGTGATGCCTTGGATAAACCTTGTTGCTTGTTTCGTAGGATGTTCCCCTTGAATAAATATTCTGTGTAAAATGCTCGTACTAAAATAAATAACCATATTTTTTTCTTTCCTTTGTCTGCTTCTTTTGATTTGCTTTGACATGACTAGCTTGACGAGGAAAAAAATCGACGATGAATTCGATTTGAAACTATAGCTGAAAATGGAAGAAACGAGGATTTAACGGTTGTCAACCTGCATTTGAAACTCCGTTTTGTGATGCAAATATGTTTAAGACAGACACATCATATGGACGCACAATTTTTTTTAAGTTAAAGTTTATGTTGGTTGTCTTCTGTTTGCACGACTTTAAAACCTTGATACTTCAATCACCCAATCTTTCAGCCGATGAGTTTCATTTCGAGATGAAAATCCCAATACAAATGCTATTTAAAAATTAGTACACTTGTAAAGCTTCCAACATTAGAACGAACTCTACATCATGCATAGAGAGGATCTACGTCACATGAGTTTGAGTTGCCTTGATAGATGTATCTTTCTCCATACATAATTTATAATTTCCCGAAAGTACATTGTGCGCACGTCGAGTTAATTTTACCCTCCTTTCCACGAACTTCTCGACATACATGATGAGCTCGACGTGAAAGGAGGGGATTGAGTGAAGAAAGGGAGGTTACAGGAAGTGAACACTGGAGGTGGATATCCAATGGCGCATGCGTTTTCTCGCCTCCTCCATCAAAACTTTGGAGTGAACTTGTGGACTTGGGGGAACCCAAAATTGACCCAGTGTAAAAAAAATTAGGCAAAATATCATGGAGAATAAGCACTTTCTCTTGGGCTAAGAGACCATAGATTTTGGTGCATTTGCCGGGAAGCATATGAACTAGTACATATACAAAGGGAGGATTCCTCGAGGGGTAATTATGGGCTCCAGGTAATCCAATTGGACCGATTCCGAGGGATTTGAACAAAATAAAGTCTCGTATAATCACTTTTTCCTTGGGCATTAGAACCAAACATTTTGGTGCGTTTGCCGGGAAGCATATGAACTAGTACATATACAAAGGGAGGATTCCTCAAGGGGTAATTATGGGCTCCAGGTAATCCAATTGGACCGATTCCAAGGGATTTGAACAAAATAAAGTCTCCTATAATCACTTTTTCCTTGGGCATTAGAACCAAACATTTTGGTGCGTCTGCCGGGAATAGCTTGGTACGTCTCTATAAGAGAGTGCCATAGGTTCGCCTAGCGCCACAGGTTGGCCGAGCTTGCGGACCCCAAGATCTAGTACATGAGCGAGGGGAGCTCATCCTCAGGAGCAACACAAACGCAAAGAGAGGAACGCGCTCAGAGAAGAGCCCTTGAAAGAGAAAGGAGAAGGTGGGAACCGCCAGGTGAGTGGGCCTCGATTGGCACAAAGGAATCAGTCAAAAACGTGTACTCCCGTAGGAGGGTCGCGAATCAAGTGCGAAAGTTTGAAGGAGGAATCCTGAGGCCACATGCATTACATTTCTGGGATCGAAGTGATATCGACATCACACCTCTGTTTGAAATGGCTCAGCGGATTTCGGTTCACTTGGGGGACTTTACCAAGTTTTCAGGTACTTGGGACGAAGATCCGGATAGTTTTATCCAGTTGTTTGAGGTTACTTGTGAGGCCAATGACGTAGTTGACCAGGATCAAAGGTTGAGGATTTTTTCGGCTATTCTCCGTGATGAGGCAGCCAATTGGTATGGGAATCTGACACCACAAGAGCGTGGAACTTATCAGATGCTCAAGGAAGCCTTCTTGGCAAAGTTTCGACAACAAGGCTTCCAAGATAGATTGGCCCAACAAATGGATTATTTGCGACAGGGAGTCAATGAGAGCATCGATAACTATATTCAGAGAATGGAAACGTTGGTAAGAAAGATGGGCGCGAATGCCCCGAGCGATGAGACATTGAAACGAAGATTCATTTCGGGATTGAGAGATCCTACGGCACAGCAGCATATCAACCTGACAAGACCTGCAACTTTAATGGATGCTAAGGAACAAGCGAGGCTTTGGGAGGAAGTCCAATTATGGCAACAAAGGAAGATGGAGCTCTTATACGAGCCTATGGGAGGCCCAGGAAATATACCGATGAAAGATCCTGGCCAAGGGAGTCCCGCATTGACGACTCCAGCTTTTGTAGCTGCAACTAGCACGCTAGGCGAGGTAAAGCCTGCGCTAACTGAAGAACGAATATTGGATTTGGTCACGCAAGCTATAAAAGCTGCCACAATGACCCAGGAAACATACACAGTAAAACCAGGGGTAACTACAAACCCGAATCAAGTGTTTCGATCAAATACATGGTGTGGAAAGTGCCATGGTTACGGTCATTTGGCTTCAGAATGTCCTACAGTCTCGAGAGTATTCACAGATAGATCACCACCTAGAATGCGTTGCACTTTTTGTGGAAGAACAAATCACACAGAGGACCGATGTTATAACAAGAGAGCCTATGAAGAGAGGACCATGAAATCCGGAGATACAAGAGAAAGACCTTACACGGGATTGCCCGCTCAAAGTGTCCCACCTACATCTCGTTGGGAAAAGAGACCGACATATGGATATGGTGCTCAAGGTCAAGGAGGAGACTATCCAAGAGGAGCCGCACGTGATCAAAGAAGAGATGGTCCAATCCAGTGTTGGAGGTGCCATGGCTTTGGCCATACTCAATCTAGATGTCCAAACGAAAAGAAACCAATTGATTATACCCCACTATGTAGGTACTGTAGTGGGGAGGGCCACTTTGATGAAGATTGTCCAAAACGAAGAGCTACCGCCGGCAAGGAAAAAGGACCAATAGGGTCCTCGAATTATGTTGATACTCAGATGCATTCCACATCAAGAGCTCAAGAGCACGTTCCTACGATCGGAGTAGTGTTCAAGACACCGAACCCTGAAGAAGGCTCTAGCTCGTCAATGCACTTTGTGGATGCTTACGAGGCCAAGAAACCACATAAAGAGCTAACTGTGGCAGTAGTCACAAGAACTCAAGAGTATTTGAAGAAAAATCCAGAAGGTGAAAACGAAAAAGCAAGCCAAGAGAAGATAGCTGAACACGAAGAGACAGAAAACCAAGTTGGAGGATTTGCTGAGCAGCAAGAGCTTGAGGATGGGGAAGAGATTGAGATTCTTCCACCAGTGACCAAGGAGTTTGTGCCGGGCATAGCACCATTCCCTGAAAGATTGAAGGCTCCTAAGAGTAGAAAGGAAAGACAAAGTTCGGAGGAAGGGGACATCGTAAAGCTGCTCGCTGACACGGAAGTCACGTTAGACATTGGCACATTGCTGAAATGTTCACCTCCCTATAGGAAACAATTCTACAACGAATATATTAAGAAGCCGAGGAAAGCTCGAGATAAAAAGAGACAAGATAAGGATGTTCAAGGGATCATTCAAAGCATTACGACGCAAATTGATTCAAATGCTCCAGCTATGACAGTCGAGGTTAAAGGATATGCAGTCCCCGGTGCTCAGTTAGATAGTGGAGCCGCAGTCAACTTAATGACCGAGTTCATGATGAAAGCTTTGGGCCTCAACCACATGGAAGAGACGCCGATGTCTTTGAGAATGGCGGATCAAACACAAGTAAAGCCTGTGGGCCTTTTGAAGAATGTAAGCACAGTTGTGGGCGGTCTAGAGTTTAAAGTTGATTATCTGATAGTAAGACCAAGGACCTCAGAGGCGACCTTCTCGATCCTACTTGGACGGCCATGGCTGGTGCAAGCCGAATGTGTGCATGACTGGCGCACAAGTTTTATTTCAATAGGGCCAAAGTCCGATCGGATTCAATTACAAGTATCCCCACCCTCGAGCAACAAGAAGAAGACAATAATAGTCGATGAGATGGAAAAGAAAGAAAAGGAGAAAGCAAGGCAAGAGATTGCACGAGCTAGGTTTTCTTTGAACACGGACACCTACAAGAATCTGCTTCAAGACGTGTTCAACTTGCAGCTCTTTAAGAATCAAGACACGAAGATGGGAGAGTATCAAAATCCATTGCTCTATAACGACGATTCCGATCAGGAGTTGCTAGGATGGTTGACACATACAAGTAAATTTGAGTGCTACATGTTGAGTATAGACGCAAAAGAAAATAAAGCTACTCAATCCCTGGAGAAGGGAACTTCAAAAGAAGAGCTGGAGCTATAGTTAGCTCCGACAATGGAAGTGCAACAGTTGAGAGAAAGGGTTAGAGTGCTAGAAGAAGAGCTTCTAAGGAGAAGTCGGCAATCAGACAGAGAAGTGGAAAGTAAAACTAAAGTGCGGGAAGCCATTGCAAAAGCTGAACTTAAGAAATTAGGTGTGGCTGAAAAAGAACAAAACAATGATTTACTGGCCAACCATGCCCGCGTGATTGGAGAGCACGTCCCAATCACAGTGTCATTGAGGAATAAGGAATATTCGCGAGAAGCTCAGTTGGAAAAATGGGAAGTTTTTCCGGAGAAGTTCTTGAGCGTGGGGTCAGAGCTACCAGATGAAGTACGAGATTGTATTAAGTTGACACTTAAAAATTTCGGCAAGGCCTTTGCATGGTCATACAGTGATTTGAGAGGAATTGATCCCCGAATCTGCCAACATTATATAGACTTGGAAGAAGGCACACGACCAATATGTCAACGACTTAGGCGGACAAATCTAGCCTACTCGGAATTGATCAAGTTAGAATTGACTAAATTATTGGAAGCAGGATTCATATATCCCATCGCATCCAGCGAGTGGGTATCACCAATTGTAGTGGTTCCAAAGAAAAATAAGAAAATCCGTATTTGCATAGATTATCGAAAGTTGAACGAGCGCACGAAGAAGGATCATTTCCCCTTGCCGTTCACTGATCAAATCTTGGACAGAGTGGCTGGCCATAAATTGTACTCATTTTTGGATGGTTTCAGTGGGTACAACCAGATCCAAATCCATGAAGAGGATCAATCAAAAACTACTTTCACCACGGAATGGGGCACATACGCATATCGTATGATGCCATTTGGATTATGCAATGCACCGGCCACATTCCTGAGGGCAATGATAGCTGCATATCAAGACTATTTGCAGGATTGGATGGAGATATTTCTCGATGACTTTGCGATCAGAGGCAACGATGAAACCATGATGGAGAGGATTGAAGCTATTTTAAAAAGAAGCATTAAAAAAGGCATCGCATTAAATCCTGAAAAGTGTACATTTGGAGTACGAAGAGGATTGCTTTTGGGACATGTTATTTCTGAAAAAGGGATTGCGGTTGACGAGGATAAAGTGGAAAAGATCGGACAACTTCCACCTCCTCAAAACTTGCGGCAACTCAGAGGATTCTTGGGCCATGCTAATTATTATCGACGTTTTATATTAAAATTTGCATCAATAGCGGCACCACTGACGAATCTTTTGAGGAAAGACCAACAATACCAATGGACTGAAGAGTGTCAAGTTGCATTCGACTCGATCAAGGAGAGGTTGATAAATGCACCGATTTTGGTAGCACCCGACTGGACGAAAGAATTCCATGTGCATACCGACGCTTCTCATACTGCGGTTGGAGGAGTACTATGCCAAGCCGATGAAAAGAAGTTGGACCACCCTATTTATTACGCAAGTCACAATTTGAATAGCACTGAGAGGAACTACACGACTACGGAGAAGGAATGCCTATCGATGATCTTTGCGATGAACAAGTATCGGCATTACTTGATGGGAAAGCATTTCACTTTTTATGTGGATCATGAAGCCCTTAATTATATCATTAATAAACCCGAGCTATCAGGGCGATTGATGAGGTGGATGCTACTCCTCCAAGAATTTCAGTTCATAGTGGTAACTAGACTAGGCAAAGCGCATATATTGGCCGACCATTTATCTCGAATTGTTAATGATGAGCCAATCTCTGGTGTGCTCGATGATGCTCCTGATGGGCATCTATTCCAGGTTGATGCTAAAGTACCTTGGTATGCCGACTTGGTGAACTTCTTATGCACTACTAAATATCCGCCAGGAGCAAGCAAGAGAGAGAAACAAAAACTGTTAGCATTGGCGAAGCACCATAGCATCATTGGGGGGCAACTCTATCGATATTTTGTTCATGAGAGCATTTATCGGAGGTGTCTCGAGGAAGAAGAAGCAAACCTAGTGTTGAGGGCTTTGCATGACGAACCTTGCGGTGGGCATTTTGCTGGTGAATTGACGGCAAGAAAGATCTTATTGGCTGGGTATTGGTGGCCAACGCTGTTCAAAGACTCGCACACATACTGTAAGAAATGCGACAAATGCCAACGAATGGGCAAACCCACATTAGCACATGCTTCTCATCTCACGCCGGTGCTTGCTCTTAAGCCCTTTGAGAAGTGGGGAATTGATTTTGTGGGTCCTATTGATCCTCCCTCAAGATGTAGATCCAATAGGTATATTCTGGTCTGCACTGACTATGTTACCAAGTGGGTAGAAGCCAAAGCTCTGAAGACTGACCGAGCTGTTGATGTAGCTAAATTTTTGTACGAACGAATTATCACTCGATTCGGATGCCCGTTGGAGATAGTGAGTGATAGAGGAACCCATTTTGTCAACGAATTGATTGAAGAATTAATGGAATTATATAAGATCAAACATAGGGATGAGAGACTTTTGGAAGCCTTGTGGGCATATCGAACATCCTACTGAGTGACGACTAAGAGCACTCCGTTCTCCCTAGTATATGGCGAGGAAGCCATCTTTCCCATCGAAAAAGAAGTGCCGACATTAAGAGTGGCTATCGAAGCCAAGATGGGAGAGGAAGAGTCATTAAAGGAAAGGTACATACAACTGGTCAAGCTGGAAGAAAAGAGACTCATCGCACAACAAATTTTGGAAGCTATTCAGAAGAGACGTAAAGAGAGGCATGATAAGAATCTCAAGACCTATGTGATTCAAGAAGGGGATTTGGTGCTAGTTTATGATAGTAAATATTATAAATTCCCGGTGAAGTTACAGACAAGATGGGCAGGACCGTTTAAGGTGGTGGAACTCAACTCTAATGGTTCCATGCAAATTCAAGATTTAAGAGAAGAATATGCTCCCGTGAAGATTAACGCGCTTCGAGTTAAACCATATTTCAAGTGACATTAGGATGAGAGAAGCCAGAAAAGATCCAAGCAGAAGGACGTAGCAGACTCCTTGTACATAGATGTATAGTTATAGATAGATATATATGCGCATATGTTAGTTATGATTTTTGTGTGTCATAAATATTATCCTATGCTAGCTCAAGAATTTTGGACTTCTAATATTTTTTGTGTTATGCAGAGACTGTTAGGAGCTAAGTAACAAAATGGCAGATCAAATAACGCAACTCTACTTGTACGAGCTAAGGATATATTTCTCGGACCAAACATTCGCCCGCATGGACATAGATGTCGACGACTTTGAGACGGAATATGATGTAGAGGAAGCGCATTGGCTGGTATGCTTTATAAACCAGGGTTTGGATGTTGCATTTTACATTGAGTGTTTTGAGGAATACTTGACTCGACATGTAGGATGGGCGGGAGATCGATATTACTATTTTGATCCTTCTAGGGAAATGCCTAACGAGGAAAACGATATCACTTGGGCTTGGGCAGATGTGCTAACGATAGGGAGTGATGACGGAGCTCCTGAAGTTGAGCCTGACTCGCCCTAGGGAAGTCGTTGGGATGCGAGTACGATGTGAGGATACATGAGACATCCCGGAGACTCACATTCTAGGACACCTAAGGATAGGTATACGAGGGACTAAGGCATAGCCGGCTGTAGTTACCTAGTGAAAAGTCAAATCAATGAATACATATGTAGTGTCTGTAATTGAAAGAATGGAGTGAAGAGGTGGTTGATCTGTCAAAGGCTAGAGTGTATATGTTTGCATGCATGTGTGGGAAAAGTGGGAAAGTCCCTTTCTTCCTCTCCCTAATTCTCAGGACTTGGGTGAATTAATTAACTATGAAAAAAAAAGAAGAAAAAGAAAAGATAAGAAAAAATTTTGTGTTGCTGTGATCGTACCAATGCGCTATGGTGGGCTAGTAGGTGGGTGGATTTATCCTCGCCGGGTGGTTAGGACCATGAGCCGCAGCTAGTTTTGCCATAGGCTTGGGATGTATATGTTGTGTCATAGCTATGCGCCATAACGGGTTGGTAGGTAAGTGGAACCATTGTGGCCGGGCGGTCACAACCATGAGCCGTATCCAGCTTCGTTATGGGCTAGCTGATATATGTTATGCGTTATTATTGTGTGTTTGTGTGTTGTGCCCTGCATTGCATTGGTAGATGGGTGGAATCAACCTGATCGGGTGGTCAGGTCCACGAATCGCATCCAGTGACGATGTAGGCCAACGTGTGATTAAAATAAAATTTACCTATGAAATTATTCCCCACACTTGAGGGGGAGAGAGAGAGAGGAGAGGGCAATGATCGCGTGGAAGGGAACGTTATTTGCTTGTGTGATTGGTATGTGATGGCTTGTGACAGATCAGCTCACTTTGAATCAACATTCCTGAGGGCACGGATATTCTATATGTACTTATGGATGAGGCTTTAGCGAGGTAATGCAACGGTCTTGCTTTATAACTGGTGTGCTCTATCTGAGGGTTTTTCTAGTATGTGGGACACTCTAGTTTTTTTATGTAGGTCTTGACTTGTACTCGAATCTCGATGGTTTTTGTGGGACGACCATGGGGATTCTTCGCGAGTGTCTAGTCATGGAATAATTGTACATAGCGAATAGTAGGTGCAATAATGGGGTATGCATTTTGGGTATGTTGCATCTCTGATTGAATTCATTTTAGTTGTTGTTTATTTCGATATGTCCGTTTCTGTTTTTTGGCAATGACAGTTGTATGTGTAAAACATGAAAAGGTATGCATGTGTTATTTTGGTTGAGACTATGTTCATAATGGTATGCATGAGCAATTGGATGTATGTTGGAATGGGAGTTGCATATATGTGCATGTTCTTGGATCATTTTGGAAGTGATTGATTTGTATGTATTCATGAGTGATTTTTTTGAGCACTAATAGCTTCGATGAGTGCAGGTTCAGTGGAAGTGACGGCTCGATGAAAAGGCATGCAACCAAGTTATAAATTGACATGTTCATGGTTGTTTGGATTTTATTGCAGCATGTAGTGGCTTGTCGAGGACGACTTCACAAATAAGAAGAGGGGAGTATGTTAGCCCGGGAATTGGCTGGTTTTGATGCACTAATATGTTTCTGTTTGGCAGAAGAATATATTTGATTTCAGGTACTTAAAGGGTGATTAGGTGATTGATGGGAAATATCTGAGTGCATTGTTGCCGTCGAGACATGGATTTGCTCTCTCACGTTTATGAAGAAAGCCTTTTCACAGCACATAAAGGAGTTTGACTTTTCCGTATTGTGGAACTTCCGGTCCATCGAAACAGCAGCAACCACGCAGAACAGGCTATTATGGGAGAGAATGCTATAGTGCTGATATTGAGGAAAGTGGCAGACAATTCGGGGTGGTGTTGCAAATGACAAATGATTTTTGTTTATCTATCTAAGGTCGAGAATTACAACTCTCATGTTTTGGTGCTAAGTTCTTGCATGAGGATGGACTCTCCATGATCATATTATTCAAGGTGCAGATTCAAGGAAGTGACAACGGCAGTTTCTTATGTTAAAATATATTTGGCATACTTTAATGAACAACCACTGAAAAAGAGCGATGGTCATGAAGGTTGGCGCAACCAATCATATAAAAGGTTTTCTAGAAGATATATGATTGGCTTCCCACTTCACCTTATCAAGAAGGAGAGGTGGCGACGATTTAGGGGGCGGCTGCCAGAGGGGGGGGAGTGTTTCTCTACCTCGGGAGGACATCTGCTGAAGAATTTGTTTTTGTCTCATACAAGCCGCTGATTACACAGCGAGGGGAGATAGAGTTTGAAAAGGGGGGAGTCTGGCACAATGTTTGGAGAGGGACTGTCGCGAATGCCTCATGGATCCTAGCTTCTGCCCTTGCTGAACCGAAGGACTGATTTGTCAATAAATCTAGACCTGAGCTGCTGCAGTGTATGCTACTGTCGAAAGAAGGATGTCGATTGAGAATTACAGAAGATAGCGCTGCTGAGGAGCTTCTGATTGAAGAAGGATTCAAGAGGATAGAAAAATATGAAGATCAATGATTGGAGTGAAGAAGCTGTAGCAGCTGAAGATCAGTGAAACAACAAATGCGCTGTTCTGAATTTTACAGGTTTTAGCATTGTGTTTGGTAAATGAATATTTGAATTCAGTAGTAATTTCCCCTGCGTTGCATACATGAAATTTGTTAAACATATGGAACAACTGTAGTTTGCATAAAATAGATTGGTTTAATGTTATATGCTCGCACCTGTTTTACCGATATGACATGTTAGCAATGCACACTTGAAGTTTCAACGGCGCAAATTTTTGACCTTGAGAATAATGCAAACCCTGTCTTATGCTACAACTTTAATTTTGAAGGGTTTCATCTCTTAAATATACGTAGATTTGTTCACAGATCAAGGTTCCACTTGGAAACATAACTAGCAAATTTAGTGTGAATCAAATACTCGAAAGTGTGTTGTCGTTCTGTATGATCATGGTTTGCTCGAAAGTGTGACCGTAAAAGTGTATAAATAGTTTTAGCTATACATGGAGATGGAAGCGAGTAGGAACTCAGAAGTCATGTTTTTCAGCCAAAGTTCTATCAGTTTTGTTCACTGTCTTTTAACCTTTGAACCTCAAGGAGAACCATGTATAGCAGTATAATCTGATCTGAATGTTGAAGAGTTAAAGAAGAGTGATTTGTCTCTAGGCTAAAGGTTTCGCGTTACAAGAACGTGTGCATTAGTGGGTGTTCTACTAGCATTAAGAAAGCTTGTCCTTGATAATTCAATAAACTTCTGAGTTTATTTCATCGGAATGCATCTTATTTGTGCGTACTGATTCACGAATCTCGTTTGACAAATGATGGGTTATGAGCAATGGCTTTCCACATGAAGCCAAGTATTAGTGTCATTAAAGCACTTGAGAACAACACTTCGATCACTGCAGATGTCTCTTCATTCTGTCCGAGCCTTTCCAAAGACTTCAGTGATTACACTGTCACATCATCAAGGCAGACTTGAATAAACAAAACCCTTTGCAAATTTCCTTCTTTACGTGTACGAAGAGTGTGATGTCGTGGATAAACCTTGTTGCTTGTTTCGTAGGATGTTCCCCTTGAATAAATACTTCTGTGTAAAATGCTCGTACTGAAATAAATAACCATATTTTTTTCTTTCCTTTGTTTACTTCTTTTGATTTGCTTTGACATGACTAGCTTGACGGGGAAAAAAATCGACGGTGAATTCGATTTGAAACTATAGCTGAAAATGGAAGAAAAGAGGATTTAACGGTTGTCAACCTGCATTTGAAACTCTGTTTTGTGATGCAATTATGTTTAAGACAGACACATCATATGGACGCACAATTTTTTTTAAGTTAAAGTTTATGTTGGTTGTCTTCTGTTTGCACGACTTTAAAACCTTGATACTTCAATCACCCAATCTTTCAGCCGATGAGTTTCATTTCAAGATGAAAATCCCAATACAAATGCTATTTAAAAATTAGTACACTTGTAAAGCTTCCAACATTAGAACGAACTCTACATCATGCATAGAGAGGATCTACGTCACATGAGTTTGAGTTGCCTTGATAGATGTATCTTTCTCCATACATAATTTATAATTTCCCGAAAGTACATTGTGCGCACGTCGAGTTAATTTTACCCTCCTTTCCACAAACTTCTCGACATACATGATGAGCCCGACGTGAAAGGAGGGGATTGAGTGAAGAAAGGGAGGTTACAGGAAGTGACCACTGGAGGTGGATATCCAATGGCACATGCGTTTTCTGGCCTCCTCCATCAAAACTTTGGAGTGAACTTGTGGACTTGGGGGAACCCAAAATTGACCCAGTGTAAGAAAAATTAGGCAAAATATCATGGAGAATAAGCACTTTCTCTTGGGCTAAGAGACCATACATTTTGGTGCGTTTGCCGGGAAGCATATGAACTAGTACATATACAAAGGGAGGATTCCTCGAGGGGTAATTATGGGCTCCAGGTAATCCAATTAGACGGATTCCGAGGGATTTGAACAAAATAAAGTCTCGTATAATCACTTTTTCCTTGGGCATTAGAACCAAACATTTTGGTGCGTTTGCCAGGAAGCATATGAACTAGTACATATACAAAGGGAGGATTCCTCGAGGGGTAATTATGGGCTCCAGGTAATCCAATTGGACCAATTGCGAGGGATTTGAACAAAATAAAGTCTCGTATAATCACTTTTTCCTTGGGCATTAGAACCAAACAGTGATGCTCAAGCGTCGTAATAAGTTTGCAACCATCAGTAGCAGCATCGCTAATTAGCAAGCTAAACTACTGGAGAGGTATGCAAATCAATCTCATAGGTTGCGCAATGGATATAAAAACGTTCCTCATTGCGTCGATCATTTACTTTCTCTCATGTTAGAGACCAAAAGAGCAAGAGTTGTCCAAACTGGAAAGTATTTGTAGAAACTTCCTTTGAACGGGAGACCACAATAGGAGGGGGATGCCTAAAATCAAATGGCCATCTGCACTCGCCAAAGGGATAGTGGGGGCCTTCGTATTCTGGACATTGGGTGAATGGCCAACAAACTTGTGGCAAAAAGCATGATTAAGGTGTAGTGTAATGGGGAGACTTCATGGGCCAAACTGATCTTTAGAAATAAGAATGTGTTGACTTTTGTCGGATTCTCGAATAGGAAGAATCTCGATATTCTGACCCTCTTATTTTCCTTGATGTCGGTTTTCCCAAAAGGCTCGAATCTTGTGTGCTCCCTATGGAAGATTTGGAATAAACTCAAAAGCTTCATAAGAATCAATGAAGGCTAGAAGTGGGTGGCTCGCATGAGACAAAATGGCTCTTTTTGTTTTATGATCTATGGCATAAAGAACGTGGAATTTTGGAACATTTGAAGTGTGAAGAGGCTCTGGAAAAGGGCTTTAGAAAATGGAAACATCTCTAGAAACAAGACACCAATCAATGGATCTACTTCGAGGATATTGATCCCAACATCAACATTACCTATGAAGAATGGAATATTTTTCAAAGCAGACATCTCACCTGGGACCACTCTAAAACCCATCCTCTCATGGGGCACGACTCTCCCTGTGTGTTGGGTCTCAGATGGCATAATAGTAATTGCCTAACAAAAATCTCGTATATCAAATGAAACATTCATTAGCAGGTCAACATCAACAAGAAGTGGTGCCTATCATGGACGTGGCTGCAGTGGGAAATGAAGTTCATGAATATTTAGCACACTCATAGAAAATAAAAATTTTGTCCTTCTATGGCAAGTTCTTCATCAAGGAATTTGGACTAACCTAAAGGCTAGTAAAATTTGTGGGGCCTCTCCGTGGTGCAAGCGTTGTTGTAAGTCCATTGAAGATGTTGTTCGCATCTTCTTTACTTATCCCAACTCCAATAGGCTCTGGCAGATTGTTGGAAATAAAATTAGTCTTCAGATGCATATCAGCTGGAAGCAAGCTCTACTCGGAGAAGCGATCAGGTGCTTGGTGAATCTCTAGAGTACAAGGCAGGTCCTCTAGAAGAGTTTAGGGGAAAGATGTGTTATAACTTTTGCGACTCCCCCAAAGTGTGGTCGATTCAGAAATTGATATTCCTCCTTCGTAAAAGGATAGCCAACTATAAGAAATCCCCCCTTTCAGGCATCATAAAGTGCTCCTTCTGATAAAAAACAAGCTTAAACCCAAATGGGTGTTGCATGAGGGTGATTAACCTTCTTTCTAATGCCATCTAAACTCTATAAGATCTACCGCTGCTCTGTAGGGCTCGGGGAGTCCTACAACCATGAGAAAGTTACGAAGCATCAATCAAAGTTCTTGGTTGTCAATTGATGAGAGAATATATCCTATACTTTAGGATTCACTTTTAGGTAGACCTCTTTGGATTTGGATTCAAATATTGGCTCCAATTATAACTATAAAGGGAGGATGACATGACACACATGATATCTAGATTCTATGAGATCATTGTGAGGGGCATCTATTGTGAACTGTGAGCTCATCTCATAGCTCATTGACGTCTCACACATTGTGCAATATATGATTGCCAATGACATTGTATTTGTATAGGATTTAATATACATGTTATCATTACATTCTCATTTCACTTCTCTATTATGACTACATCAGAACAGTGACTTTCTAAAAGTTTGTTCTCAGTGTGTGATTCATCATTTGTCATAATTTAAAGCATGCTAGATTTAGCATACTGTCTAGGATATGATTACAAAGTCTCATCATCATTGCCTCTCTAGATCGTGAGATATCAACACATCTCTACTCTTTGGTCTGTTGACTGTTGCATCCCATAATCGTCGGGAAGGCTTTGTGATTTGCTAAAAATCTTTCTCACTGTGTAGTCCATGATTTTTTATGAAATCATCACTCATGATTGGTAGCTTAAAAAGATAATTAGATATCTTCAAAAGGAATTAAGCTAATTTTTGTTGTGCTTAGAAAACTGTTCAAAACATTGAACATGTGTATAGACAAGAATAACAAGTTCCTTAGTAACTATTTGTTTTGACCCATTGATTAGTGGATCATGTTCCAAGAAACATATGTGATTATTTATGATCATTAACTAGCTAAAGAAGCCCACTACACTCTCCAACAATCATTTTTGGCAGATGTGAAGCAAGATCAAGCAACACCACTTCATCTCTTAAGACTATCCACCATCTCCTCCAATAGTGGTATCAGAGCAAAAATAAGCAAGATGGGAGATGGAGATGCAACCAAAGCAAGGCGTGGCTGATAATGTAACCAAGATGAAAGATGTAGTTGATCATCTTGCAAGCATTGGAGAGGAGATAGAAGAAGAACACATAGTAAGGTAGATCATTAATGGCATCAAAGCTAATGATAAGTGGGAGTCATTCACCACAGCAATGGACCTCTACGTGGATATGCAAGTACCTAACCTCAATACCTTGATGGGGCAACTCATCACCCATGAGACAAAAGCTCAACAAGAATGCTAACAATTCAAGAGGTTATCAATCTCCTGCCCTTTATACAGATAAGAATAAAAGTAAAGATAAAGGTAAACTCATGAAGAATGAAGATGAGGCTAGTACCTCTCAAGCCAACTACACAAGTAGAGGAAGAGGTGCTAGAGGAAGTGGTAGAGGAGGAAACCAAGGCAAGGTGAGGTCCTACAACAATCCACCTTGCAATATTTGTGGTCTTACCAACCACACTATAGAAGAATTCTTCAAGAACACAAGGAATCAAAGGGGAAGAGGCTTCCATAAAGGTAGCTATGGACAATCTAGAGGCAAATACAACAATGGAGGAAGCAACTATAATCATAACTACAATAAAGGCTACAACAAAAACAATTATCAAGGAGGGTTCAGAGGAAGAAGACATTATAACAACTACATAGAAGACCAAGAGGACTCTCTACTCATCATGAATATGATATCCAAGCAAGGTAAAGATGATGAACATCTTTTCTATATTGATTCATATTTTTCCAATCATGTAACTAGAAATGTAGCTTTATTATCTAATCTTGAAGAACCCAAATGGAAGCATGATGTACAGATTGGTGATGACACTAAACACTCAGTCAAGCAAATTGGGAATGTCAAGACATCTGATGGTAACATGAACCTCTAGATATGGCACAAAAGGCTAGAACACATGGGAGAAAGAACACTAAAATAAATATGTAGGGATTAGAGTGTGCTTGGGATTCCCAAGGTGACCAAGCAACACATGATATACAAATGTGGAGCATGTCAATTTGGCAAAGGTCACAGGCAACCATTCAATAGAAAGGGGTACATGCATGAAGATTACTTGGAGCTTGTACACATTGATGTATGGGGCCCTAGCAAAGATCCATCAATCTCAAGTTCAAGGTACTATGTTTTATTTATAGATGATTACACTAGATGGAAAATGCTTTATTTCATGAAGCATAAGGATGAAGTATTTACATGCTTTAAAAAGTACTTGGCACTAGTTGAGAACCAACAGGTAGAAGCTTGAAGAGGATCAGATCAAATGGAGATGGTGAATATTTTTCACATTAATTTGATTAATTTTTTATAGGCCAGAGGCATAAAGAGGGAAGTAACCACAAGATATACTCCTCAATTCAATGGAGTAGTAGAAACAAGAAACAGGTTAATAGTTGAAGCTGCTAGATCAATGTTGAATGAAAAGAAGCTACCTAATTACCTATGGGAAAAGGCCGTTTCCATAGCCAAGTACTTAGTTAATAGGCTCCCATCCAAATCCTTGGATGGAATGACACCGTATGAATCATGCAATGGTAGGAGACCTTCTCTAGACCATTGCAAGATATTTGGGTGCATTGCTTATGCACACATTCCCTCACAGATTAGAGGGAAGATTGACCCTAAAGCTAAAAAATGTATATTCATTGGGTATGATCAAAACCCAAAAGGCTACAGGCTATACAATCCCACTAACAGAGCATTTATAGTTAGAAGGGATGTAGTGTTTGATGAAAATAATTCATGGTTTGAAGATGATACAGGAAAGTCAAGTTACTTTATGATTTGGAGAGTGATTTTCAAACACTCACTCAAGAAGATCAACAATTACCAAAAGATATCGATTCTGAGGATGAAGAGCAAATGGACTTCAAGGCATGGAAGTCAAGAGACAAAACCAAATTCAAGCAATTGGAGGGCATACCAGAGTCCTCCTTCAAGCACTCAAAATATCTCAAAGGGAAAGCAAAAAACCCATAAGGTATGATTATGATACATCATTAGTTACCAAGCATTTTGTGTATATCACCCAAGACTCTATGAGAGAAAAACCTGAAGAGGCTAGTAAGAGGAAAGAATGGAGAGAGGCCATGCATGAAGAAGTAGAATAACTTCAGGAAAACCATACTTGGGACTTAGTGTAAGACAATAGTTACGCAATATAACACAGGAGCTGTACCAGAGAAGATAACAGATATAGGAGAATCTCAATGATTTTCTACTAACAACAAGTACAAGGATGATTGCATTGTCCACCCTACGCTCTCAAGGTAGAGCTTAAATGGTAATCTAGACAACTCTAGATAGGGAGATACAAGGTAGAGGTATGTTGGCTCAATTCAATGTCTCAGGTAGTGCTGACGTCATGTATATAAAGGATCATGGGTGGCCTTCCGTGGATGGCTATACATGGGCGGTAGAGCATGGGCGGCCACCGCCCATGTAATTGCCATACACGACTTAGTCCGGTTGAACCGACCTAACAAATATAACTCATTTCTCACTCCGATAGGGAATATTCCATGGAATATTCCCTTTATTATCGTGCCAGTGGTGCTAACCCCGAACCCCCACCAAGGGGCCCGTTGGCCCCCTAGGACCCCCAACTAGGGGGTCTGCTAAGCTTGGTAACTCCCTTTCCTTACAATACCTTACATGGTCCAATATGACCTTCATCCAACATGCAACTTGGGATTCCCATCAATTGGGTAATGCACGATTGGCTTCTCCTCATAATGGGGGCCTTACAAAATGTACATACAATCATGAGGGGTAGTGTTTAGCCTCTTAGTCCAAGGAAAAGTGCCTATACACAATGATGTTTTACCCAAATCTCCTGATACTAGGTCAATTTTGGTTTCCCCTAAGTCCACAATTTCACTCCAAAGTTTTGATGGAGGAGGCAAGAAAACGCATGCGTGATTGGATATCCACCTCGAGTGTTCACTTCTTGTAACCTCCCTTTCTTCACTCAACCCCCTCCTTTCACATCCGGTTCTTGCGCGCTTAGGGGTGCACACAGAGTGCCAAGAAAATATCTCAGCTCGAAGGGTGTCAATAGCTAGGAGTAAAGAGGGTAAAGAACATGAAATATAAATGTTCTAAGGAAATATGAGATCACTCGCGATAGAGTGATATTTTTTTACTCTTAATGTCAACAATTGCAAGGCAATCGAAGATTTTCTAGTGGTAACTTTATACAAAGTTAACTTCTTTGTGTTGTCCACATATTCAATGAGTGTCTCTATTTTCTTTAAAGATTACTTACATAGACCTTCCCTCACAATGGTCACAACACACATTAGGAGCCCTTGTTCCCATGTTTCCTTCTCTTAAACTCACAACGGTTTGCTAACTTCCTTCATCTTATAAGTTTCGTTTTACTTCTAGCTTTAGAACATTTGAGAAAGTAAACAAAGTTCAAGTAAAACTTTAGGACATTTCAACAGCGGCAAATAGTTTTACGCATGTAACATGTTTAACATGACGTGAAAAGACTTAAAATACTCAATGAACATTTTGATTCACATATCAAGTAGAATAATGACTTCTTCCTTATTTTTTACTCACGAGTCCAAGTAATCAGTCTCTGACTACTTCAGGTTGGCCTCCGTATTGAAATATGGTTCCTATAGTATGTCAGGTTTCCCGAACAAGCAGCGTTGGTTTGCTCCCTTTCCCTCTGATTCTTTCCTTCAGGTAGGTATGGGTTTCTCATTACACAAAGTCCTAAGTAATCTTTGAATGGAAAAGATCCATAGAAGGGCCTTATCAAACTATGAAATGGTTTTACCTTAAAATAAATCACCCCTTCCTATGCAGTAGTACTTGATTACAGGTTTATCAATGATTGTGCAATGCATTTCATGCATCAGTCAAAGATAATTCTATAATTCTGCTCATTGAACTAATCTTGCACTGTTTGATAAATGAATCTTTGCAGCGTAATTTCTTATGTTTCTTCATCGATAAAGCATAACGAATGTAACACTATCAAATGTCCATAACTCATTCTTTTTGGATGCAGAATGAGCATAACTATTTTGAAAACGAACATCGCAATTGATTTGTTAGCATCACACTAGCCTCTATCGAGTCGTTACGTAAATTCATTAACACTTAAAACAACCAGTAGATTTTACAGCCAGTACATTTAGTAGGCAGAACCAATGCTACACCATCAAATAGTGGAATCTTTCTTGCCGCAAACTCAAGTGCACATATGATTAATAGCCATCATAAGCTATGGCGCAAAATTTCTCAGTCAAGAAAATCAACTCAAACTATTTACTATCATGCTTTATGCACTTAACAGATACATAATTCATGAAACCTCACCTCTTTAAACACTTTCTCAGCGCATTCACCTGAGAATGCAAGAACGATGCCAAGTCTTCAGTCTTGATCACAAAACCTTATGGCACTATCCTTTCCCCTCATCAGGAACCCCGTTGTGATTTGTTGCAAACTCTGTCATATGAAATCCGCTCGCTTACAAACAATCTTGCCAGCACCTCGACGCTTCATAATCTTTTCACCGCTTTCAAGTGAGAAACACTTCAGAATAGTTTCTCAGAATCTGCCAGTTGTTGTTGCTTCACCATTGAAATTAGAACTCTAGTGAATTCTACAGAGAAGATAAGTCGTCATCATCCTTCCGTTCTCCCTCGGTTCTTGCACCTCCCTTTTTTAGGAACCTGCGCTCTCATGCACGTGCATACCTTCCAGTGAGGTTTCTTCTTCTTGATTCTTCTTTCTCACAGAAATACAATAAACCTGAAAATAGAAGACGCCCTTGCCACTATGAAGATGAACTCCCCAGACTTCTCGTGTTAATCGTTTCTGGGGCCTGCCCTCCTTGAGAAATGCGAAGCCAAAAATTCAGCTGACAATCAACAATCTCTCTCTTATCAGATCAGCACAAAAATCCCATTCTTCATTTTTCTTCGCTTTGTTATCGGATGGCATCAGCGCCTATAATTTATTGATTGAGATAAATGTTCTGTAGCGAGCGAGAGATTGATGGAGCTGCGATTCTTTAAGGGCTCTTGGTTCAGTACAGACATCATGTTCCTCTATCAAGAATCCTCCAAATGTGACGTCGTGCTTCTACTGTGGTCTTTCAATACAGACTTACTCAGTACTTTCACCATGAAATCCTAAACGTTGAGGGCAGAAGAAGTTCAGCAACGCTGTCGACATTCATGAGGGTTACCAAGGCAGATAATCGCATGAAAACTGCAACGCATGCTTAGACTCCCTTCTGATCCATTTTTTCAAAATCAGAGAGAGAAAAAAAACTAGAAATCGGGAGAGCCCTTCTGAAAGATGCCGCCCTCTCCTTCCCTCGAAAAAAACAGAGAGTCCCCCCCTTGATGAATAGTCACCTCTTCCTCTTTGTCCACGAGCGAGATCCGTAGCTACTTTCCTTTCTTGGTCACCTGTCTGAGAGAGCCCCAGAACACTGCATTTCTCTCCTGAGCGCTTCCTACCCTGAATGCCCTCCCCCCCCCAAACTTTCTCACAGCGTCCTGCACAAGAAGCTGAAAACCCTGCCCTTCGATGCCTACCCCTCAGAACCACACCAAAAAAAAAACCGAGATAACCTCCCCCTCTTGACTTCTCTCATGGTCTACACCTTCACACAGGAGAAAAAAACAAAGCGCGTCCCCCATGAATGGCCTCCTTTTTCTCTTTTTTCAAGCACACTTAGTCCTCAGTCCTCATTGGCCGTTCCCCTCTCTTGTTTTTTTTTTTCCTCTACGAATCTGCTCAAGGGAACCACAAAAACCCGTGTATTCACTCTCCTCCACACATCCCCCTCAGCCATGAAAAAGTGGAAGGGATCATAACCCTTATCCTCCCAGCCAACATGTGACAAGAGGTAACAGAATTCCTTGTCACACTCTCCTGCATTTAATAAAATTACAGTCTATTTTCAGAACATTGACGAATAATGCAGAATGTACTAAATAAGGCATGCCAGCTTTGCCCCAGTTTGGTACTCGGATTATTTCTTCACTGTTGTCTGACACCCCACGCATACATCATGTGTTGTCTATATACGGAGTCATGCTATGTGAAACTCTACGTACATCCTTCTTTTAACACTCTTAAAATAGCCAATATATTTGCCGTCACACATGTAGTGGATGGCTAGGTGTACAAGGGTGCCTGTAGCACAAATGGACCCTTTGGATCAATCACGGGTTTGATCTTGCCACTTTCTAGGTATGGTTTGAGTTTTGAAAGAATTTCTCCCTCTGAAGTCACAGCAAAGTGAAAACCTCACTCTATCCTTTGTAGGAAAAGAGCATTCATAGACATGCCTCCATTCGGATGTGTTACAACAGCCCCTGGTAATGGCTCTTCCATGAATACCCAGTTTCGAGCGTTGTTGATGTGTATTATATGTAATCTCTCCCAATGTATGATACACTATGAGCAAGCCATCATATGATAAAGACTATTTGCAGCATATACTTCCAGTTAAGAGTCTCTCCAAGTTATCCTTGAAACTTTATTCCAGCCCCTAAAAATTTCTTGCTTCATGACTGACAAGGAAAGGAGCAGCTCATATTCAAAGAAGTTAATGTTTCCATCATTGAGCGGAGAACCAGTAATGCAGCTCCTTGATCCCCCACAAGCAACAATCTCTTCACCATGTCCCAATTCGGCATATCCTCCAATCAAAGTGTTCCAGGAAGCAAAGCTTTGGACTTTGAGTTTGTCAAAAAACACTCTGCAATATGAACATCCTCTCTGACCAAGAAGTCGTCGGGTAGCCCCAAATACTTCCCATCAATCATCAAATCACTCTTCAAGTGCCTGAAATCAAACATATATTCTACACAACAAAAGCATATTAGTGCATAAAAATCAACCAGCTCATGAGCTAACATACTCCCCTCTTCTTATTTGCGAAGTCGTCCTCGACGAGCCACTCTCGCTGCAATATAATCAAAACAGCCATGAACATGTCAGTGTACAACTAGTTTGCATACTTTTCCATCGAGCCATTACTCCAACGGAACCTGCACTCATTGAAGCCATTAGTGCCATAAAAATCAATCATGAATACATACAAATCATTCATTTCCAAAATGATCCAAGAACATGCACATATATGCAACTCCAATTCCAACATGCATCAAATTGCTCATGCATTCCATTATGAAAATAGTCTCAACCAAAATAACACATGCATACCTTTCCATGTTTTACACACACAACTGTCATTGCAAAAAAACAGAGACGGAAATACCAAAATAAACAACAACGAATCAAATGAATTCAACAGGAGATGCAACATACCCAAAATGCATACCCCTTTTATTGACCTACTATTCGCTATGTACACATATTCCATGACCAGACACTCCCTAAGAATTCCCATCGTCGTCCCACAAAAGCCATCGAGACCCGAGTACAAGTCAAGACCCACATAAAAACCCTAGAGTGCTCCACACACTGGAAAACCCTCGGATAGAGCATACAAGTTATAAAGCAAGACCGTTGTATTACCTCGCTAAAGGCCTCATCTATAAGTACATATATAGTATTCGTGCCTTTGAGAATGTTGATTCAGAGTGAGCTGATCTGTCGCAAGCCACCATATAACAACCACACAAGCAAATAACGTTCCCTTCCAGGCGATTGTCGCCTTCTCCTCTCTCTCTCTCCCCCCTAGGAGTGGGGAATAATTTCATACGTAAATTTTATTTATATTCATACATTGGCCTACGTTGACATTGGATGCGATTGGTGGACCTGACCACCCGGCCAAGTTGATTCCACCCATCTACCAATGCAACACAGCGCACAACACACAAACACATAACGATAGACAAGTACATAAATCAGCTAGCCCATAACGAAGCTGGATGCGGCTCGTGGTCGTGACTACCCAGCCACGATGGCTCCACCTACCTACCAACCCGTTATGGCGCGTAGCTAAGACACAAACATGTACATCCCAAGCCTACGGTGAAACTAGCTGCGGCTCGTGGTCCTAACCACCCGGCTAGGATAAATCCACCCACCTACTAGCTCACCATAGCGCGTTGGTACAATCACAACAACACAATGTTTTTTCTTTTCTTTTCTTCTTTTTTTTTTTCATAGTTAATTAATTTGCCCAGTCCTGAGAATTAGGGAGAGGAAGAAAGGGATTTTCCCACTTTTCCCACACATGCATGCAAACATATACACTCTAGCCTTTCACAGATCAACCATCTCTTTACTCCATTCTCTCAATTACAGACACTACATATGTATTCATCGATTTGACTTTTCACTAGGTAACTACAACCGGCTATGCCTTGGTCCCTCGTATACCTATCCTTAGATGATCTAGAACGTGGGTCTCCGGGATGTCTCATATAGCCTCACCTCGTACTCTAAAGTGATTCGATGGTTATACACCACAGTGCGCTCTCCTTCTTGAGAGCTCCACGACGATATGCTCGGAGTAGAAAACCGAGCACCTGAGGCCGCACACAATACTCTGCACAGAGGCTATAGAATACGCAGAAAACACAGTACTCAGGGAGCACAAAAACAGACTTCTTAGGTCTTACAAATGCGGTCGAACTTACAGTCTGTGACTGACCAGGCCACTATATGTTTTATTAAAGAACATATACAAAGAAGTGCAGACTGATCTGAATGGACATTCTCTTGAACATCCCTATGTGCAGCATTTTTATGCATGCTAACCGGAGGACTAGTATCCTCAAACACCACTCTTCTCACTTCGACCTCCTTAATGGGTTGTTTATGCATCTTAGACTCATTAAAAATGACATCACTACTTCTGATCACTGACCGTGTTTCAGGATCCCATAAGCGATATCCAAATTGTCCTTCTCGACCATATCCAAGAAAAATGCATTTCTTTGACTTATGGTCCAACTTTTGTCTAAGATTCTTGGGTATATGAACATATGCTTAACACCCAAAAACTCGAAGATGATCATAATATGGTGGTTTCCCTGTCCATAACTCTTGTGCCACTTTCAGACCTTTGGCAGTACTAGGTGAAAGGTTAATCACATGAACTGCAGTCAATGCTGCTTCTGCCCAAAAACCTTGTGAGAGGTTTGCATGATGCAACATAGAGAATACTCTATCTTGAATAGTTCTATTCATCCTCTCAGCTACACCATTCTGTACTGGGGTATAAGGAGCTGTAAACTCTCTACGAATCCCTCTAGACTGACAGAAAAGGTTGAATTCATGTGAGGTATACTCACCCCCATTATCTGAACGTAAAGCCTTAAGCTTAGTTCCTTTTTCAGTCTCAACTGAAGCAAGCCATTTTCTGAAAGTAGGGAATAAATCATCCTTTGATTTGATAGGATATACCCAGACTTTTCTAGTAGCATATCTATGAAAGTGACAAAGTAAAGAGAACCACCTAAGGACCTAGTGGGCGTAGGACCACACACATCTGTATGAACGAGATCTAAAGGCTGAATTGAAGAGTCAATGTGCGTTCTATGCACATTTCTGGTTTGCTTTCCATATTGACAATGCTCACAAAATGAAAAATCAGAGAAAGATAACACAAGTAAGTAGCCAGAACAAGAAAGATTTTCCATTCCACTATGAGATATATGGCCCAAAGGACTATGCCAAATACAAACAATAGGCTATTCAGTAATAGCTAACAAGTGTTCTTTATGTGATACAAATAAAGGATAAAGTGAGCCAACTTTGCTTCCTTTTGCAATAACCATATTGCCCTTTGATATACGAAAGGACTGAGCATAGAAGACCACCTTGTAACCAAGGTCATCAAGTTGACCAACTGACATCAAACTGCGTGATAACTAAGGTACATGGCGTACATTATGCATAGTAAATTTTGAACCATCAATGAACTGCACAACCACATCTCCAATCCCCACAACATCACACTGGTAAGAGTCACCAAGTCTCACAGTACCAAGAGACTTTGCTGCATAATTAGAGAACCATTCTCTATGTGGTGTCACATGGAAAGAAGCACCAGAATCTAGAAGCCAGGTGTGGGAAAGAGAATCAGCCATAAGTGCCTCAGATGGCACAGTACTATCAAGTGTTAGCACATCAGCATCATCAGAAATAGCATTAATTTCTTCAATCTTCACAGTCAAAGTAGATGGTGCAGGTAACTGTTTAACATGCCCATCAACATTCTGTCCTTTACCTTTAGCATTCTTTAATGCATAACAGTCTTTCTTCATGTGTCCTTTCTTATGAGAATAATGGCATTCGATATCCCTCTTCCTTGATTTACTTCTACTCTTATTCCGTTGACCATTCCTTTCCTTGTTCTTGCTCCTGCCACGTTGTTGATTCTTTCCTTGGTAAGAATCACGAACATTATATGCATCTCCACTCTGAGTGCCAACCATAGATTTTCTACGAATCTCCTCACTCAAGAGTGCTCCACATATGTCATCATAAACGAGTTTACCACCAGGTGCACTATTGCTAATAGCTGTGCAAAACGTATCCCATGATGATGGCAGGGTGTATAACAGCAATACTGCTTTCATTTCATTATCCATATCCATTTTCTGAGCCTCTAACTAGGAGAATATAGCATCAAACTCATTTAGATGAGCAACAACACTATCTGTGTCCTTCATGCAAAGGTCATATAATTTTCTCATCAGATACACTTTATTTGATGCCGTCTCTTTTTCATATGTATTGCATAACTTCTTCCAAAGCTCCTCTGCACTTTCACACTCTAATACTGTAAAGTAAACATTATCTGTCAGGTGCAAGCGAATGGTAGACCTGGCCATTTCATCTAACTCATCCCAATCATCTTCATCCATGTCAGCAGGCTTCTTTGAAATCCCATTTACTGGCTTCCATTGCCTCCTTTGAATCAGCACATCTTTGATCTGATTCTTCCATAGAGCAAAGTTTGTGCCATCAAATTTTCAGATCTCAAAATGGTCTTTGCCCTGCAAGTTATAGCTCCTCCTCGGAACACTAGCACTAGACCCTGATCCACCGGATGTGCCTGAGACCTCTGATGCCATGATCGTAGAGAATTGAATAGAATGATAATGGAGCTAGAAGAGTCCAAACACCAACAAATAAGTGTATCAAGGAGTAAATCGACCACTGTATAGTTGACTAAAACAGAAATCTAGAAAAATTTTGCCAAAGTATCCTCTGCAAAATTAGCATATGACCAGTGTCAAAGTATCATAAAACTGCAAGTACTAACATGTCTACCTGCATAGTGAATCACTGGCTCCACTGCATATATATCAGTTACCCAATAGAAGCCAACTAGGCTTATCGAGCACCTATGAACAACTATCATACATCTCCTATGGCGAGGCTGGATAAGTCTTCCACTTGCATCACCGAAGAGACCCCGACATCTGGGTGTCTCCCAGTTAAGAAAACCTCACCACGACCCTCTTTATCAAATGTAAAAGGCTTTATGCAAAGAGTGTAACCGCTATATTAATGACCACATGGACGTACATAAGCGGTATCCACAGAAGCGTACATGGTGTGTATGTGCTCAATATATGCAGTAAAATGACACTAAAAGGCTGAATATACAGCCCAAAAACTAGCCAATAGCACCTGCAAGTGTCTGTCAACTCTGATGTTTTAGGCTTTAAAAACCTGCATAAATTTGCAGTGACTGCTCCCATCAAAACTAAAAACCCCTCGAGAAACTTGTAGTTTTACGAGTGTGGCTGAAAATACAGCCCCAAAGGTTGATACTTATTGTCTGAGAAGTACAAGGAACACTCTTCTTGATGTTCTTGGACCTGTGCAAAGAGAACTATTTACGAAAGTACTCAGAAATGGCTCCAAAAACACCCCAAAATTGCTTCAGAAATAGGCTTTGAAAGCAAAAAATGAAGCTATGAGGGACCAAAACTTGTTCAAGGTAATGTCAACCTTAGTCTTTCCCCTTCTTCAAACACCACAAGAGTGTAGCTTAGTGGCAAGAGATTGCCACGGTTAAGCGAGCTCTGGGGGGAACAGTACTGGGATGTGTGACCTCCCGGGAAGTACCAGGAACCTCTATATTCCTTGATCGTTGAGGTCCTCCCTCGCGCGCAGCCAATGGCGCCAACCGAGCCAATGGTGACTTCGGTGACTTGGATGACAAGGTATGCCAAGGTCTATGCCTTGGTCGACGCCTTAGTCGTAAGCCTTGGGGAAAGCCTGGGGGAGGGGGGTGCGAGCGAAGTACTCATGGAGCACGAAAACAGACTTCTTAGGTCTTACAAATGCGGTCGAACTTACAGTCTGTGATTGACGAGGCCAATATATGTTTTATTAAAGAACATATACAAACAAGTGTCCGGTGGCCATTTGGCCTTTCACATGGACACTAACGGTAACATACTCGTATCCTGAAAACTTCTCTAGGGCGAGCGAGGCTCAACTTCCTGAGCCCCGTCATCGCTACCTATCGTTAACACATCTGCCCGAGCCCAAGTGATATCGTTCTCTTCGTTAGGAATTTCCCTCGAAGGGTCGAAAATAGTAATATCGATCCCCTGCCCATCCTACATGTCGGATCAGGTATGTTTCAAACCACTCAATATGAAATATAACATCCAAAACCTGGTTTATGAAGCATACCAGCTAGTGCACTTGCTCCACATCATATTCGATCTCAAAGTCGTCGACCTCTATGTCCATGCGGTCAAATGTCCGGTCTAAGAAATATATCCCCAGCTCGTACAAATAGAGTTGAGTTATTTGATCTACCATTTTGTTACTTAGCTCCTAACAGTCTCTGCGCAACACCAAAAAAAAATAATTAGAAGTCCAAAATTCTTGAGCTAACAAGGGATAATATTTATGACAACAAAAATTATAGCTAACATATGTGCATATATATATATATATATATATATATATATATATATATATATATATATATATATATATATATATATATATATATATATATATATATATATATATATATATATATAACTATACATCTATGTACAAGGAGTCTACTACGTTCTTCCGCTTGGATCTCGTCTAGCTTCTCCCGTCCTAATGCTACTTGAAATATGGTTTGACTCGAAGCGCGTTAACCTTCACGGGAGCACATTCTTCTCCTAAATCCTGAATTTGCATGGAACCATTGGAGTTGAGTTCCACCACTTTAAACGGTCCTGCCCATCTTGTCTGTAGCTTTCCTGGGAATTTGTAATACTTGCTATCATAGACTAGCACCAAATCCCCTTCTTGAATCGCATAGGTCTTGAGATTCTTGTCGTACCTCTCCTTACGTCTTCTCTGAATAGCTTCCAAACTTTGCTGTGCAATGAGTCTCTTTTCTTCTAGCTTGAACAATTGTATGTACCTCTCCTTCAATGACTCTTCCTCTCCCAGTCTGGCCTCAATGGCCACTCTTAATGTCGGAACTTCTCGCTTATGCACAGCTACTGTCTTTGTCAGAATCTGTTCAAGGACCTTGTTGGTAACCTCCACTTGTCCATTCGCTCTCGGGTAATATGGAGTGCTTTTCCTATGTTTGATCTTATACAATTCCATTAATTCCTCGATCAGTTCGTTGACAAAATGTGTTCCTCTATCACTCACTATCTCCAACGGGCATCCGAATCAGGTGATAATTTGTTCATACAAAAATTTAGCTACATCAACAGCTCGGTCAGTCTTTAGAGCTTTGGCTTCTACCCACTTGGTAACATAGTCAGTGCAGACCAAGATATACCTATTGGATCTACGTCTTGAGGGAGGATCAATAGGCCCCACAAAATCAATTCCCCATTTTTCGAAAGGCTTAAGAGCCAGCACCGGCGAAAGAGGAGCTGCATGTGCTAATGTTGGTTTGCCCATTCTTTGGCATTTGTCGCATTTCTTGCAGTATGTGTGAGAGTCTTTAAACAGCGTTGGCCACCAATACCCAGCCAATAAGATCTTTCTTGCCGTCAGCTCACGAGCAAAATGCCCACCGCAGGGTTCATCATGCAATGCCCTCAAAACTAGGGTTGCTTCTTCTTCCTCGAGACACCTCCGATAAATGCTCTCATGGACAAAATATTGATAGAGCTGCCCCCCAATGATGCTATGGTGTTTTGCCAATGCTAATAGTTTTTGCTTCTCTCTCTTGCTTGCTCCCGGTGGGTATTTAGTGGTGCATAAGAAATTCACCAAGTCGGCATACCAAGGTACCTTAGCATCAACCTGAAATAGATGTCGATCAGGAGCATCATCGGGCACACCAGAGATTGGCTCCTCATTAATAATTTGAGATAAATGGTCAGCCAATATGTGCGCTTTGCCTAGTTTGGTTACCACTGTGAATTGAAATTCTTGTAGGAGTAGCATCCACCTCATCAATCACCCTGATAGCTTGGGTTTATTAATGATATACTTTAGGGCTTCGTGATCCACATAAAACGTGAAATGCTTTCCCATCAGGTAATGCTGATACTTGTTTACCGCAAAGATCATCGAGAGGCATTCCTTTTCTGTAGTTGTGTAGTTTCTTTCAGTGCTATTCAAGTTTCGACTTGCATAATAAATAGGGTGGTCCAATTTCCTTTCATCGGCTTGACATAGCACTGCTCCAACCGCAGTATGAGACGCATCTGTATGCACATGAAATTCTTTTGTCCAGTCAGGTGCTACCAAAATCGGTGCATTTATCAATCTCTCTTTGATCAAGTTGAATGCTACTTGACACTCTCCAGTCAATTGATATTGTTGGTCTTTCCTCAAAAGATTCGTCAATGGTGCTGCTATTGATGCAAAATTTAATATAAAACGTCGATAATAATTAGCATGCCCCAAGAATCCTCTGAGTTGCCGCAAGTTTTGAGGAGGTGGAAGTTGTCCGATTTTTTCTACTTTATCTTTGTCAACCGCGATCCCTTTTTCGAAAATAACATGTCCCAAAAGCAATCCTCTTCCTACTCCAAATGTACACTTTTCAGGATTTAATGTGATGCCCTTTTTCAATGCTTCTTCTTAAAATAGCTTCGATCCTCTCCATCATGTTTTCATCGTTGCCTTTGATCGCAAAGTCATCAAGGAATATCTCCATCCAATCCTGCAAATAGTCTCGATATGAAGCTATCATTGCCCTCTAGAATGTGGCCGGTGCATTGCATAAGCCAAATGGCATCACACGATATGCGTATGTGCCCCATTCCGTGGTGAAAGTAGTTTTTGATTGATCCTCTTCATGGATTTGGATCTCGTTGTACCCACTGAAACCATCCAAAAATGAGTACAATTTATGGCCAGCCACTCTGTCCAAGATTTGATCAGTAAACGGCAAAGGGAAGTGATCCTTTTTTGTGCGCTCGTTTAACTTCTGATAATCTATGCAAATGCGGATTTTCTTATTTTTTTCGGAACAACTACAATTGGTGATACCCATTCGCTGGATGCGATGGGATATATAAATCCTGCTTCCAATAACTTAGTCAATTCCATCTTGATCAATTCCGAGTAGAATGGATTTGTCCGCCTAAGTCGTTGACATATTGGTCGGGCGCCTTCCTCCAAATCCATATAATGTTGGCAGATTCGGGGATCAATTCCTCTCAGATCACTGTATGACCATGCAAAGGCCTTGCTGAAATTTTTGAGTGCCAATTTAATTCAATCTGATACTCCATCTGGTAGCTCTGACCCCATGCTCAAGAACTTTTCTAGAAAAACTCACCATTTTTCCACCTGAGCTTCTCGCGAATATTCCTTATTCCTTGATGACGCTGTGATTGGAAAGTGCTCCCTGATCACGCGTGCATGGTTGGCCAGTAAATCATTGTTTTCTTTTGTTTTGATTGGACCTAATTTCTTTAGTTCAGCTTTTGCAATGGCTTCCGACACTTTAGTCTTACTCTTCGCTTCCTTTTCCGATTCTCGACTTCTCCTTAGAAGCTCTGCTTCTAGCACTCTAACCCTTTCTCTCAACTGTTGTACTTCCATTGTCAGAGCTAACTCCAGCTTCAACTCTTCTTTTGAAGTTCCCTTCTCCAGGGATTGGGTAGCTTTGCTTTCCTTTGCATCTATACTGAACGTGTAGCACTCAAATTCACTTGTATGTGTCAACCATCCCAGCAACTCCTGGTCTGAGTCATCCTGGTAACATAGTGGATCTTTGTACTCGCCCACTTTCGCGTGTTGGAGGTTGCACAATTGCAAGTTAAATCCATCCTGTGAAAGGTCCTTGGAAGTCTTCATGCGCAAGGCAAATCTTACCCGCGCCATTTCTTTTCTAACCTTTTCCTTTGCTTTCTGCTCCCTTTCCTCATCTGTTGTTGATTTCTTGTCGGACAAGCTTGGAGACACTTGAAGTTGTATTCGATCGCCCTTCGGTCCAATTGTGATAAATCATGTGCGCCAATCGTGCACACATTTGGCTTGCACCAGCCATGGCCGTCCAAGTAGGATCGAGAAGGTGGCCTCTGAGGTCCTTGGTCTTACTATCAGATAATCAACTTGAAATTCTAGACTGCCCACAACTGTGCTTACATTCTTCAAAAGACCCGCAGGCTTCACTTGTGTTTGATCTGCCATTCTCAAGGACATTGGAGTGTCCTCCACGTGGTTGAGGCCCAAAGCTTTCATCATGTACTCAGTCATTAAGTTGACTGCGGCTCCACTATCTAGCTGAGCACTGGGGACTGCATATCCTTTAATCTCGACTGTCACAACTGGAGCATTTGAACCAATTTGCGTCCTAATACTTTGAATCATACCTTGGACCTCTTTATCTTGTCTCTTTTTATCTCGAGCTTTCCTCGGCTTCTTAATATATTCGTTGTAGAATTGTTTCCTATATGCAGGTGAACATTTCAGCAATGTGCCAATGTCCAGCGTGACTTCCGTGTCAGCGAGCAGCTTTACGATGTCCACTTCCTCCAAACTTTGTCTTTCCTTCCTACACTTTGGAGCCCTTAATCTTTCGAGAAATGGTGCTATGCCTGGCACAAACTCCTTGGTCACTGGTGGAAGAATCTCTATCTCTTCCCCATCCTCAAACTCTTGCTGCTCAGCAAATCCTCCAACTTGGTTTTCTACCTCTCCATGCTCAGCTATCTTCTCTGATCTCGCTTCTTCGTTTTCGCCTTCTCGATGTTTCTTTGAATACTCTTGGGTCCTTGTGACTACTGCCACAGTGGGCTCTTTATGTGGTTTCTTGGCCTGGTAAGCATCCACGAAGTGCATCGACGAGCTAGGGCCTTCTTGAGGGTTCGGTGTCTTGAACACTACTCCGATCGTAGGAATGTGCTCTTGAGCTCTCGTTGTGGAATGCATCTGAGTATCAACATAATTCGAGGACCCTACTGGTCCCTTATCCTTGCCAGTGGAAGCTCTTCATTTTGGACAATCTTCATCAAAGTGGCCCTCTCCACTACAGTACCTACATAGTGGGGTATAATCAATTGGTTTCTTTTCGTTTGGACATCTAGATTGAGTATGGCCAAAGCCATGGAACCTCCAACACTGGATTGGACCGTCTCTTCTTTGATCGCGTGCAGCCCCTCTTGGGTAGTCTCCTCCCTGACCCTGAGCACCATATCCATAAGTCGGTCTATTTTCCCAACGAGATGTAGGTGGGACACTTTGAGCGGGCAATCCCGTGTAGGGTCTTTCTCTTGTATCTCCCAATTTCATGGTCCTCTCTTCATAGGCTCTCTTGTTGTAGCATCGGTCCTTCGTGTGATTGGTCCTTCCGCAAAAAGTGCAACGCATTCTAGGTGGCGATCTTTCTGAGAATACTCTTGAGACTGTACGGCATTCTGAAGCCAAATGGCCGTAACCATGGCACTTTCCACACCATGTATTTGATCGAAACACTTGATTCGGGTTTGTAGTTACCTCTGGTTTTACTGTGTATGTTTCCTGGGTCATTGTGGCAGCTTTTATAGCTTGTGTGACCAACTCCAATATTCGTTCTTCAGTTAGCGCAGGCTTTACCTCGCCTGGCATACTAGTGGCAGCTACAAAAGCTGGGGTCATCAATGCGGGACTTCCTTGGCCAGGATCTCTCATCGGTATGTTTCCTGGGCCTCCCATTGGCTCGTATAAGAGCTCCATCTTCCTCTGTTGACATAATTATACTTCCTCCTAAAGCCTTGCTTGTTCCTTAGCATCTATTAAAGTTGCAGGTCTTGTCAGGCTGATATGCTGCTGCGCCATAGGATCTGTCAATCCCGCAATGAATCTTCTTTTCAATGTCTCATCGTTCGGGGCATTCGCGCCCATCTTTCTTACCAAAGTTTCCATTCTCTGAATGTAGTTATCAATGCTCTCATTGACTCCGTGTCGCAGGTAATCCATCTGTTGGGCCAATCTATCTTGGAAGCCTTGTCGTCGAAACTTTGCCAAGAAGGCTTCCTTGAGCATCTGATAAGTTCCACGCTCTTGTGGTGTCAGATTCCCATACCAATTGGCTGCCTCATCTCGGAGAATAGCCGGAAAAATCCTCAACCTTAGACCCTGGTCAACTACCTCATTGGCCTCACAAGTAACCTCAAATAGCTGGATAAAACTATCCGGATCCTCGTCCGAAGCACCTGAGAACTTGGTGAAGTCCCCCAAGTGAACCGAAATCCGCAGAGCCATTTCAAACAGAGGTGTGATGTCAATATCACTTCGATCCCAAAAATTTAGTGCATGCGGCCTCAGGATCCCTCCTTCAAACTTTTGCACTTGATTCGCGACTCTTCTACGGGAGTACACGTTTTTGGCAGATTTCTTCGAGCTAGTCGAGGTTGACTCACCTTGCGATTCCCACCTCTTCCTTTCTCTTTCAAGGGCTCTTCTCTGAGCGCGTTCCTCTCTTTGCGTTTGTGTTGCTCCTGAGGATGAGCTCCCCTCCCTCATGTACTAGATCTGGAGTCTGCAAGCTTGGCCAACATGTGGCGCTAGGCGAACCTATGGCACTCTCTTATAGAGACGTGCCAAGCAAATTCCCGGCAGACGCACCAAAATGTTTAGCCTTTTAGTCCAAGGAAAAGTGCCTATACACAATGATGTTTTACGCAACTCTCATGATACTAGGTCAATTTTGATTTCCCCTAAGTCCACAATTTCACTCCAAAGTATTGATGGAGGAGGCGAGAAAACGCATGCGTGATTGGATATCCACCTCCAATGGTCACTTCCTGTAACCTCCCTTTCTTCCCTCAACCCCCTCCTTTCACGTCTGGTTCTTTCGCGCTTAGGGGTGCACATAGAGTGCCAAGAAAATATCTCAGCTCGAAGGGTGTCAATAGCTAGGAGTAAAGAGGGTAAAGAACACGAAATATAAATGTTCTAAGGAAATATGAGATCACTCGTGATAGAGTGATATTTTTTTACTCTTAATGTCAACAATTGCAAGGTAATCGAAGATTTTCTAGTGGTAACTTGATACAAAGTTAACTTCTTTGTGTTGTCCACATATTCAATGAGTGTCTCTATTTTCTTTAAAGATTACTTACATAGACCTTCCCTCACAATGGTCACAACACACATTAGGAGCCCTTGTTCCCATGTTTCCTTCTCTTAAACTCACAACAGTTTGCTAACTTCCTTTATCTTATAAGTTTCGTTTTATTTCTAGCTTTAGAAAATTTGAGAAAGTAAACAAAGTTCAAGTAAAACTTTAGGACATTTCAACAGCAGCAAATATTTTTACGCATGTAACATGTTTAACATGACGTGAAAAGACTTAAAATACTCAATGAACATTTTGATTCACATATCAAGTAGAATAATGACTTCTTCCTTATTTTTGACTCACAAGTCCAAGTAATCAGTCTCTGACTACTTGAGGTTGGCCTCCGTATTGAAATATGGTTCCTATAGTATGTTAGGTTTCCCGAACAAGCAGCGTTGGTTTGCTCCCTTTCCCTCTGATTCTTTACTTCAGGTAGGTATGCGATTCTCATTGCAAAAAGTCCTAAGTAATCTTTGAATGGAAAACATCCATAGAGAGGCCTTCTCAAACTATGAAATGGTTTTACCTTAAAATAAATCACCCCTTCCTATGCAGTAGTACTTGATTACAGGTTTATCAATGTTTGTGCAATGCATTTCATGCATCAGTCAAAGCCAATTCTATAATTCTGCTCATTGAACTAATCTTGCACTGTTTGATAAATGAATTTTTGCAGCGTAATTTCTTATGTTTTTTCATCGATAAAGCATAACGAATGTAACACTGTCAAATGTCCATTACTCATTCTTTTTGGATCTAGAATGAGCATAACTATTTTGAAAACGAACATCGCAATTGATTTGTTAGCATCACACTAGCATGTATCCAGTCATTACGTAAATTCATTAACACTTAAAACAACTAGTAGATTTTACAGCCAGTACATTTAGTAGGCAGAACCAATGCTACACCATCAAACAGTGGAATCTTGCTTGTCGCAAACTCAAGTACACATATGATTAATAGCCATCATAAGCTATGGCGCAAAATTTCTCAGTCAAGAAAATTAACTCAACCTATTCACTATCATACTTTATGCAGTTAACAAATCCATAATTCATGAAACCTCACCTCTTTAAACACTTGCTCAGCGCATTCACCTGAGAACGCAAGAACGATGCCAAGTCTTCAGTCTTGATCACAAAACCTTATGGCACTATCCTTTCCCCTCATCAGGAACCCCGTTGTGATTTGTTGCAGACTCTGTCATATGAAATCCGCTCGCTTACAAACAATCTTGTTAGCACCTCGACGCTTCATAATCTTTTCACTGCTTTCAAGTGAGAAGCACTTCAGAATAGTTTCTCAGAATCTACCAGTTGTTGTTGCTTCACCATTGAAATCAAAACTCTAGTGAATTCTACAGAGAAGATAAGTCGTCATCATCCTTCCGTTCTCCCTCGGTTCTTGCACCTCCCTTTTTTAGGAACCTGCGCCCTCATGCACGTGCATACCTTCCAGTGAGGTTTCTTCTTCTTGATTCTTCTTTCTCACAGAAATACAATAAGCCTGAAAATAGAAGACTCCCTTGCCACTATGAAGATGAACTCCCCAGACTTCTCGTGTTAATCATTTCCGTGGGCTGCCTTCTTTGAGAAATGCGAAGCCAAAAATTCAACTGACAATAAAAAATTTCTCTCTTATCAGATCAGCACAGAAATCCCATTCTTCATTTTTCTTCGCTTTATTATCGAATGGCATCAGCGCCTATAATTTATTGATTGAGATAAATGTTTTGTAGCGTGCGAGAGATTGATGGAGCTGAAATTCTGTTAGGGCTCTCGGTTCAATACAGACATCATGTTCCTCTATCAAGAATCCTCCAAATGTGATGTCGTTCTTCTACTGTGGTCTTTCAATACAGACTTACTCAGTACTTTCACCATGAAATCCCAAACGTTGAGGGCAAAATAAGTTCAGCAAGGCTGTCCGCATTCATGAGGGTTACAAAGGTAGATAATCGCATGAAAACTGCAACGCATGCTCAGACTCCCTTCTGATCCATTTTTCCAAAAGCAGAGAGAGAAAAAAAACTAGAAATCGGGAGAGCCCTTCTGAAAGATGCCGCCCTCTCCTTCCCCCGAAAAAAACAGAGAGTCCCCCCCTTGATGAAGAGTCACCTCTTCCTCTCTGTCCACGAGCGAGATCCGAAGCTACTTTCCTTTCTTGGTCACCTGTTTGAGAGAGCCCCAGAACACTCCATTTCTCTCCTCAGCGCTTCCTGACCTGAATGCCCTTCCCCCCCCCCAAACTTTCTTAGAGCGTCCTGCACAAGAAGCTGAAAACCCTGCCCTTCAATGCCTGCTCCTCAGAACCACACCAAAAAAAAAAACCGAGATAACCTCCCCCTCCTGACTTTTCTCGTTGTCTACACCTACACACGGGAGAAAAAAACAGAGCACGTCCCCTGCAAATGCCCTCCTTTTTCTCTTTTTTCTAGCACACTTAGTCCTCGATCCTCATTGGCCGTTCCCCTCTCTTGTTTTTTTTTTCCTCTACGAATCTGCTCAAGGGAACCACAAAAACCCGTGTATTCACTGTCCTCCACACATCCCCCTCAGCCATGAAAAAGTGGAAGGGATCATAACCCTTATCCTCCCAGCCAACATGTGACAAGAGGTAACAGAATGCCTTGTCACACTCTCCTGCATTTAATAAAATTACAGTCTATTTTCAGAACATTGACGAATAATGCAGAATGTACTAAATAAGGCATGCCAGCTTTGCCCCAGTTTGGTACTTGGATTATTTCTTCACTGTTGTTTGACACCCCATGCATACATCATGTGCTGTCTATATATGGAGTCATGCTGTGTGAAACTCTACGTACATCCTTCTTTTAACACTCTTAAAATAGCCAATATATTTGGCGTCACACTTGTAGTGGATGGCTAGGTGTACAAGGGTGCCTGTAGCACAAATGGACCCTTTGGATCAATCACGGGTTTGATCTTGCCACTTTCTAGGTATGGTTTGTGTTTTGAAAGACTTTCTCCCTCTGAAGTCACAACAAAGCAAAAACCTCACTCTATCCTTTGTAGGAAAAGAGCATTCATAGACATGCCTCCATTCGGATCTGTTACAACAGCCCCTCGTAATGGCTCTTCCATGAATACCCAGTTTCGAGCGTTGTTGATGTGTATTGCATGTAATCTCTCCAAATGTATGATACACTATGAGCAAGCCATCATATGATAAAGACTATTTGCAGCATATACTTCCAGTTAAGAGTCTCTCCAAGTTATCCTTGAAACTTGATTCGAGCCCCTAAACATTTCTTGCTTCATGACTAACAAGGAAAGGAGCAGCTCATATTCAAAGAAGTTAATGTTTCCATCATTGAGCGGAGAACTAGTAATGCAGCTCCTTGATCCCCCACAAGCAACAATCTCTTCACCATGTCCCAATTTGGCATATCCTCCAATCAAAGTGTTCCAGGAAGCAATGCTTTGGACTTCGAGTTTGTCAAAAAACACTATGCAATATGAACATCCTCTCTGACCAAGAAGTCATCGGGTAGCCCCAAATACTTCCCATCAATCATCGAATCACTCTTCAAGTGCGTGAAATCAAACATATATTCTAAACAACAAAAGCATATTAGTGCATAAAAATCAACCAGCTCATGAGCTAACAAGTAGACATTGATCATTTACTAACACTTACTTCCCAAGAAGCCAAGCATGAAGGTAATAGGATCTAGGTGGATATGTAAAATAAAAAAGAACTCAAATGGTTCTATAAACAGGTACAAGGCAAGATTAGTGGCAAAGGGGTTTGATCAAACCCATGATGTGGAATATGAAGAAACCTTTTCACCTGTGGAAAGGATGCAAACAATTAGGGTTTTGGTAAGTATTGCTACTTCCAAGAATTGGAATCTATATTACGTAGATGTCAGGAATGCATTATTAAATGGATGGATATCAAAAGAAGTGTATATGGCACAACCACCACGATTTAAAGATAAAGGTAAATCAGGGTTTGTATGCAAGCTAAGCAAGGCACTCTATGGCCTAAAGCAAGCTCCTAGAGCTTGGAACGATAGGCTTGTTATTTATTTGCAGGATCAAAGCTTTGTGGCTAGCAAGGCACACTCTTCTTTGTTTATAAAGAAGACCAACTTAGAAGTTATCTACTTATGCATCATTACAAGAAAGGATGCTAATGGTATCAAGCAGGTTAAGGATCAACTAATGGAGGATTTTAAAATCATTGATCTTGAGTTGTTAACATATTTTCTTGGAGATAGTTTATGGAGTAAATACATTGAGTCAGTTTATGCATGCACCAAGGAAGCCTCACATGGAAGCTACCAAAAGGGCGCTTAAATATCTAAAGGGTACCATGAATGAAGGATTATTTTATCCCTTCACTTCTGACTTAGACATAAAGATGTATTCAGATGCACATTGGACTAGCTCCAAGGATGGTAGGAGAAGCACTTTAGGGTACCTATCTTTTGCAGGTTCAAAGCTTATATCATGGTCATCTAAGAAGTAACCAACTGTGGCCTTATCATCTACAGAAGCAGAATACAGAAGTTTGGCTAATGCAACTCAAGACGTTATGTGGCTCAAGCAACTCTATGCATATTTGGAGTTACACTCTTACACTCCAATAATCTTTGGAGAGGACACTGGAACAACGATAAGTAACCTATTAGGGTTATGGCTGTTTATACAATATGGGGAAAAAAAACCTCGTAAACAGGGAAAAATGTGCCTCAATGGTCATAAGTGTGTTAATACACATCACTCCCAAAATATATCAATGAACTCCTCCACAGAGTGATGTAATGAATAAGGAGCTTCCACTCATGTACAAGGAAGTGCCAAGATATGTGGAAAGAGATCAATACATAAAAGGAAGTAAGCCAAAAGCTCTACGAAAAGCTTCAAACTTCTCCCTAGATAGAGCCTTTGTGAAAAAATCTACAACATTAACTTGTGTGGGCACATATACCAAACTGATCTCTCGAGTAGAGGTCCTTGCTTGACATAATGATAGTGCATCTCAATAAGCTTTTTGTGAGAATGGTATAGATGACTCCTTGCAACTTCGAATATGATCTAACTATAAATGAAGATAATGGTGGCAAAAGATTGACTAACACTCAAATCAGCCAAAAGGCATCTGAGCCACACACACTCAAAAATTTCTATGAAACATACCCTATATTGAACTTCACAACTAGAAGCGGCCATTGCTCAGCAAAGATATTCATAAGCTAGCAAACATGAAGCAAAAACCACTAGTGGACACATGAGTGAAACCAATCGAGTCTGAGTCAAAAAAATTTTTTAAATATGGCGTTAATGATCCCTCTTGGGATAAAAAAATCCAATTAGTAGGGTACCACTCATGTAGAAAAAGTTTGTGTAACCACCTACCAATGCTTGAAACCTTAACAATGCATAAACTTGCTCATAAGAGAGATAGTAAACTCAATATCAAGCCAACATATACATAAATAAATTAAACATCGAATAGTCTACTAGTAGAGAAAAACATCAAATGCATCTCTAGTATGATGAAGACTCAGTAATGTGTTTCCATAGGAGTGGCAATAGTTTTGCAATCTTCAAGTCCAAAACAATGCAATAATATGTTAATATATCTGTTTAACACAAAATTACTCTCCCATCAACTTGCATAAATAGAATGCCCAAATAATGATGCAAAATCCGAGAAGAGGCAACGAAGTTTCATACACATGTCTAGAGCTAATTGAAGTCTCCTTTGTACATGCAATTAATGGCTAAATTGAGTCTTCCACAAAAATAACATCACGATTAACGAGAGTGCGTAGTCTGTAGATAATAGAGATGATACAATTTGCTTTGAGACCTATATCTATTAGAAATAAATTTAACGACACCCAGTCTCCTACATTGTTGTTTAGGCACTAATGCATATGCCAGACAACCAAAGATACCCAGATGAGCATAAGTGGGCTTGCAACCATGCCATATGGGGTAATCGATTGTAGTGCTTAAGTAAGACACTTGTGTAGTACATATGTTGCACACATAATATCCTCAAGACAAAAACTATATGGTAAAGCCGAACTTTTGACCATACACCTTGCCATCACCATGAGTGACCTATTCTTACTTTCAACAACTCCATTTGTATCTAGGTGTATATGGCACTCTACAATGATGTTTTATCCCACCCTCAGCCAAAAATGCATTAAAATCTAAAGACATATGTTCACCCCCTCGATGAGAATGGAGGGTGCTCAATGTACATGTTGACAGATTTCAACAAACACCAAAAAATTTTTGAAGCACATAAACACTTTGGACATTGCTTTCTATTGATACACACATAGATGCCTCAAGTAGTTAGCAATAAAACTCATAAAGTAAAGGTGGTTCCCAAAAGAAGGTGTTTGTATAGGACCACAATCATCACTATGAACAAGTTGCAATTTATGAGAAACTCAAACTCAATCATCTTTTGGAAAGGAGGAATGTTGCATTTTGCCCGAAATACAACCTTGGCATACAGATTTACCTGCTCGATTCTTGGCTGAGAAGACATCATTTGAGATTTCCACAGACATAGTGAGCTAGAGAAATTCAGATGAACAAAGGGTGCATACCAAAGCTTTGCATCTGGGATATCCTCTAATCTTGAAGTGCATATGATAAATCATTCATAGATTTTGATTTATCATAGATTTTGCATGTTCTATAAGCTTATACAACCCACAACATAAAACGGCAAAAGAAGGAATAACATAATGATTTGAGAGATAGTGAATTATACATCTGTCAATGAACAAGTTTAACAACCAAGCCAATCTTAGCTAATGATGAAAATCAAAAGATATTTTTCTTCATCCCTCGTACATTAAAAGCATCTAAAAATGTGAAATAACTAACATCAATAGTAGGAAAAAGTAACTTACCAACTCCCATTATAGGATAAGAGGATTTGTTAGCATCTATGGTGGTATTCCTTGTAGGGAAAGCTCAACTGAACTGGAAAAACTTTGTTGTGAGATAATATTTTTAGTTTCCCACTATCAAAGTGCCTAAAATTTGAATATACTATAGGCATATACTACTCCTGAGAGAATGGTTCATAGCTGCATACAATATTAAATGGCCATTCTACATTTTGAAAAATATTACCACACTGTGTGTTAAGCGTTGAGGCATGTGCAATAGCCATTCTAGCCTCTTTCTTCTTTGCATGCTTTTCAACCTTTTTTGAGAAACATTTTATGACATGATCATTTACCTTACACTATGGACAAAAATATTTCTCTTTTTATGATTTCCTATCATCGTTTTCTTCCTTCTTCCATTGTGCATCATTGCAAGATTTTTGCTTACTAGTCGATGAGCTCAATTTACCTTTTCCCTTCTAACTACCTAGGAAAGCTTGATCTCCAGCATGCATAATGGACTTTTTACACCTTGACTAGTCTTCCTACAACAAACCAAGACTAAATCCTCAAATGTTAAGGCATTTGGAATGACTTTCATCGTGAGTTGAAGAGTAGATTCAAAACTCTAACATGAATCTAGAAGACCATTATGAACAATCTGCACATGTGAACTGTCTAGCAAGAATTCATTAATAGAATTCAACTCCTCCTTCAAATCTTTGATCTTTGTCAAAACATTTTCCATAGAATCTCCTTCATTCATAAGCACATGCTCCAAGTATCTAGTGGCAAGTGTATCCAAAGCATCCTTTGCTATTTCTCGAGAGCAAATGTGAGAGATAATGGCATTTTTTTCTACAGAATGCTATCAATGCATCTACCTAATCATCTCTGCCATCCCAATGAAATTGCTCTATAGTAGGTGCATTAAGAACCATAGCACGAACAATAGTTTGAAGATTATCATCTTCAATGCCATCTCCATCACCTTCAATAAATGTATTTGTAGGTGTAGCAAGACATTTTTCAACATCCTAAACAATATTCCACAGTCCTTTTTCTATCAATATGTGAGGCATCATATATGCCCAAAATGGGTACTTAGTGCCATCCAACCTATCCTCAACAATCAACATATAGAATACAACATTTCTTTTAGCCATGGACATTATCAAAATAGCTTGAAGTAGAAAAATGATTGTCTATAAAAAATTGGAGCATAACCACCCTGTAGAGCTCTACTAAACTTGTACTAGACTTCAACGTAGTTGTACTAGAGAACCAAAACCTGTATATATGTTTGGAATAAAAGGATGACATTGCCCTCAAAAGTGCTATGATAGTGCATTTGGAGGCCGAAATGTGCTAAAGTCAAAATTTTGAAAGCACCAACATAAAACCATTTTGAAGTCCTAATTGCTCTAAGTTTGTTCACCAATTTTCATGCGATTATGAGAATGTGACTTGATAAGTGTTGAGGACATCCTAAATGAAGTGAAGACTTGGTTTGATACTAATTTTTTGAGTTCCAGGTCTGCAAAAGCACATGAAGATCACAAATAAGAAGAAAAATTCTTGGATCACATCAGAATACTAGATGAATTACCAATTTAATGAGGAGAGATAAGTTAGTTGTTAGGGTTATAGCCATATATACAAGCCAAGGGAGAAAAACCTCCTAAAGAGGGAAAAGCCCCCGAGCATATATAAACCTAACTAGTTTGAAGTTATATTGCAACTCATTATGTATAGTTCATTTTTCTTTTATCTCTCCAATATATTGACATTTTATGTTGAGATAACCTAGGATATCATTGAAAAATTCTCTTCTAGTAATATGAAGAAATTCTCCTAGATGTAGAAAAGGCAATACTCTTTAAAACTCTCTCATACAGCTCACAATCCAAACAATTTTCTCTCTTTTAAGTTCGAATATTAACTAAAAGGCACGGTGTTTCATAGACTCCTTCTTTTCCTTTTGAGCTAGGTTCAAAAGTATTGTAATCTTTGCTTGAATTTTCATTTTTACCTAATACATTTTTAGGGTCTTACCTTTCCTTTTATGAGTCTTCTCTTTATTTCAACATTCACCACATGAACAAAGACCACACGAATAAATGGCAAGTCTAAGTTCTTCTTTGGATCTTCATTTATATATAGATTGAACCTAGACTAGCAATTCCTATTTTCAATATCATTAAAATAAATTCATGAACCCTATTTTATTAATTACATATGCAAATTGGTTGGGTAATGTTACAAAATTCTTAGTACAAATGTGAGAGAATGACTTGTGACTCTCCAATCAAGCTATGATTATGTAGATTTGTAGAATCACCATGACCTTTTGAGAAATAGGTTCTAGATATGCATGTGCAACATCTACCACTACATTAGCCCTAAAACTAGGTCTACTCATGTTGGATTATAGAAGCACTTGATTAAGGCATCGGTGCACTCGCATTAACTCAAAATACCTTGAGTGCGAGCTTCTAGAAGGCTCCACAACACCTAGGGATAAAAACCTTTCCCCATGATCCCCATGGGGGTTCAATTCAATATGTGCTCATGTCCATTCATGACACTTAACCACTGGGCTAAGATCTTACCTTCTCTTATGTGAAGAGAGATGGTGGATGCAATCCAAAGATGAGTAGGTGCCGCTACAACCAGCTTCACACCAGCCAACTGAGACTTCAGAGTTGATTATTAGACCCTTTGAGCTTCCTAAATCCACCAAAATATCAGCCAAGTACTTTGGAACATGTATCCCAAAAGTTTAAGTCAAGACAGACTAGTTGCGAAATGACTAGCTCCCAAAACTTGCTATTTTTGGACATACACCTGCTGGAAAAAATGAACAGTGCTCTCAACCTGGTAGGAATTAGAAAAATTCCTTTTGGGCATAGCAAATAGACTTAGCAAGCTTCCCAATCCAAGTTAAAACACTTCAAATGATGGACTGAGCACTGAGAACAAGTTTCATCAATTTCTGGAACATTCCCACAATTCTCGGGGCTCTGCAGAGATAGACCAGTAAGCAGTAAAATGCAGATATCTCCAAAAGTATTAATCCAATGACCTTGAAAATTTATATGCACAAAGTAGACAGTACAAGCTATCCAACGCAAGTTAAATCACTGAAAACGGATCAGTAGAACTCGAGATATGACCTTCTGAAGGTACTGCTCTGAGTGAGTATAGCAGAGAACAAAACAGAGAAGTAGATGATAATAAATGTATAGATTCACATATGATTACAACCACATTGGCAATGAATTTTTGCACAATGGGAGTAGAATGATAGAGCTATGGAGTAAGCTCTTCAATCTCTACAAAATGACATGAAGTGGTCACGTACAAGGCTTGCTAATCGCCTCTTCCTTCTTGCTCCTTTTATAGCTATTCTTGGAGGGAGTTTTGAATTCGAATTCGAATGGCTCCACCTAAAAGTGATCCCCAAAGTTAGGAGAGATTCCCTCAGCTCAAAAATTCGTGATTTTGGTAGTTGGAGCCACGAATTTGCTTTTACATCATGGATGAGGTAAGCCATCCTTTTCCTTTTTTCTTTTTCCATTTACAAGAGATAAAATGTATTCTTTTACAAGAGGTGTTCACATGACTACTCATGTGACTTACAAATGAGGATAATATCAAATATATCAAGCATGTAGGCTTGGGTAAAATGCACCAACAGCTCCCCCTCAAGCCTAACATGCTTGGCCCCCAAATAAGTCTTCAATTGTCCTTGATTTCCTGCAAGCCAATCATCAACTTGAATCTACTTAGCTTCATACCATCAAGAGCTTTAGTCAACATGTCGGCACATTGCATATCTGTAGAGACATAAGATAGTTGAATATCTTTGCTCATTAGCTTCTCCCTTACGTAATGGTAGTGGACTTCAATATGCTTGGTTCTAGCATGGTATACCGGATTAGCTGCTAGATGTAGTGAGCTTGTGTTGTCTCCAAAAATATGAGGTGTTGAAGAATGAAGTCCAAGATCTGTGTACAAAGACTTTAACCACATGATTTCTTGAGTTGCATTAGCCAAACCTCTATATTCTGCTTCAGTAGAAGATAATGCCACGGTTGGTTGCTTCTTCGATGACCAAGAAATGATTTTTGAACCTGCAAATGATATATACCCTGATGTGCTTCTTCTATCATCTTTAGATCCGGCCCAATCTGCATCTGAGTAGACCTTTAGCTCAATATCTGAAGTATATGAATAGAACAAACCTTCATTCATGGTCCCCTTTAGGTACTTGAGGACTCTCTTGGCCGCTTCCATATGTGGTCTTCTCGGCTTATGCATAAACTGACTCAATATGCTAACACTATAGCATATATCCACCCTTGTGAGTGTTGCATAGTTCAAACTTCCAACCAAGCTTTGATAGCTTGTGATGTCTTCAATTGGCTCTCCTTCATAAGTACTAAGCTTATGATTTTGCTCCATAGGTGTACCTGCACACTTGGTATTTTCCATCTTGAACTTGACGAGCATGTCATGGACATACTTCCTTTGTGTGATGTATATACCTGAATCTGTGTAGATCAACTCCAATCCAAGAAAATAAGTGAGTGGTCCGAGGTCACTTATTTTGAACTCCTCCTTCATTTGACTCTTTACCTGTTTGATTCCTTCAAGATCATTGCCTGTGATAATAATATCATCAACATACACACATAAATAGATCACTTCAGATCCATTCCTCTTTATGAACAAAGAGGTATCCGCCTTGCTAGCTTTGAATCCTTGGTCCTGCAAATAAGTCACCAATCTGAAATTCCAAGCTCTTGGAGCTTGCTTCAATCCATACAAAGCTTTCTTTAGTTTGCATACATAGTTAGGATGATGTGCATCCTCATATCCAGGAGGTTGTGCCATATACACTTCCTCAGAAATCCATCCATTCAAGAAAGCATTCTTTACATCAAGTTGATAAAGATTCCAATTTCTAGATGCAGCAAGACTAATGAGAACCCTAATTGTAGGCATTTTTGCAACAGGAGAGAAAGTCTCCTCATAATCAATACCATGGGTTTGAGCAAACCCTTTAGCAACTAACCTTGCTTTGTGTCTATTTATACTTCCATCTGGATTCCTCTTGATTTTGTATATCCATCGAGATCCGATTATCTTCATAGATGGCTTGTTAGGTACAAGCTCCCAAGTGTCATTCTCCTTCAAGGCTTCCATTTCTTCATCCATTGCATCTCTCCAAGCTTTCTTGCTTTGTGCTTCTTCAAATGTGGTAGGTTCTTCATTGGTTGAATCCTTTGCAATGTAGATTGAGTGCTTGGTGACCAAAGAAGTATCATAACCAAACCTCTCTGGTTTCTTCTTTTCCCTTGAAGACCTTCTAAGTGGTTGATGTGAGCTCTCTGGTCCATATGTAGCATCCTGCATCTTTGCTTTACCTTTGTTCTTCCATAGCTTTAGTCTTTCCAAGTCTTCTAGGTCAATCTCCGAATCACTTTCTTCAAGCTGCTTTGGTTCCTTTGGTTGAAGTGATGGAAAATCTTCATCCAAGTCATACGGCAGCTTCACTTTCCTGTCATCATCAAACCATGATTTGTTTTCATCAAAAATTACATCTCTACTCACAGAAAATCCTTTATTGGTTGGATTGTACAATCTATATCCTTTTTGGTTTTGATCATAACCAATGAATACACACTTCTCTGCCTTGGGATCCAATTTCCCTCTTACTTGAGAAGGAATGTGAGCATAGGCTAAGCATCCAAAGATTTTACAATGCTCTAGACTAGGTCTTCTTCCATTCCATACTTCATATGGAGTGGTTCCATCTAGTGACTTAGATGGAAGTCTATTTATGAGATATGTGGCTGTCGACACAGCCTCTGCCCATAGGTAGTTCGGCAATCCCTTTTCGTTGAGCATGGACCTTGCAGCTTCGACAATAGCTCTGTTCCTCCTCTCTGCTACACCATTGAGTTCGGGTGTATACCTTGTAGTGACTTCCCTTTTAATGCCTCTTTCATGCAAGAAGGCATCAAATTCAGAAGAGAAGTATTCTCCTCCACCATCTGATCTGAGTCTTTTCAAAGTCCTACCTGTTTGGTTTTCAACAAGAGCAATATACTTCTTAAAGCAATTAAACACTTCATCCTTGTGCTTCATGAAAAACAGAATGGTCCACCTGCTACAATCATCTATGAAAGACACATAATATCTTGAGCCTGATATAGATGGCTCCTTACTTGGACCCCACACATCTGTGTGCACTAGATCCAAAGGATTTTGATACATATATCCTTTCTTATTGAAAGGTTGTCTATGAGCCTTGCCGAGTTGACAAGCTTCACACTTATAAATCATGTGTTGCCTTGTGATATTAGGCAAACCAAGTACACTTTGGTCCCTGCAAATCTGTTTGAGTGTCCTCTCACCAATGTGAGCAAGCCTTTTGTGCCATATCTCCAACTCTGTTAGAGTTTGAGATCCATAGCTAAACAAAGCTATGTTCTTTGTATCTTCCACTTCAAAAGTGAAAAGTCTTCCTGTCTTTTCTCCTTTGGCAATCCTTCGAAAGCCTTGCCTTGGGTCTTCAACATATGCTCCAAATCGATTGAATCTAACCTGCAATCCTTTTTCAACAATCTGTCCAACACTTATTAAATTTTTGGTAATTGTAGGGACATACAAGACTTTGCTTAAGAGGTTCATATTCCCATCTGATGTCTTCACATTACCTATCTTCTCCACTGAGTGCTTTGTGTCATCTCCTGTCTGCACTTCATGCTTGTTATGAGGATCTTCCAAATCAGAAAGTAAAGCCACATTTCCTGCTACATGGTTCGAGCATCCAGAATCAATGTAAAATATGTGATCATCATCCTTACCCTTCTTCGCTGATAGATTCATAATCAATAATGAATCTTCTTGACTTTGGTCCTCTGCATAGTTATTGTAATCTCTTCTTCCTCTATGGCCACTTTGATAGTTGTTGTTGTTGTTGTAATTGTTGTTGTAGTAGTTGTTGTTGTTGTTGTAGCCTCCATTGTATCTACCTCTATTTGATCCATAGCCACCTCTATTGAATCCTCTTCCTCTTGAGTTCCTTGGATTCCTGAAACATTCTTCAGTAGTATGGTTAGATAAACCACATATGTTGCAAGGTTGAGATGATTGGAATCTCCCCCTGCCTTGCTTTCCACCTCTGCCTCTTCCTCTAGCTCTTCCTCTACCTGCAAAGTTTGCTTGGAAAGAGCTTCCTTCATCTTCATTCTTCCTATTCTTTGACTTGTCCTTGACCTTAGCTTTATCAGAATATAAGGCAGAAGTTTGATTACCTCTTGAGGACTCACCACCTTTGCTAATCTTTGCTTCATGAGTGAAGAGTTGGCCCATGAGTGTGTTGAGGTCGGGTACATGCATATCCATGTATAAATCCATGGCTGTTGTGAACGACTCCCACTTGTCGTCTGCTTTGATTCCATTCATGATTTGTCTAATGATTTGCTCCTCTTCAATTACCTCTCCAATGCTTCCAAGCTGGTCCGAAATCTCCTTCATCTTTGTGACATAATCAGTCACATTTTGCTTCGGGCTTTTCTTCATTGTTGTGAACTCCATCCACAATTGGTTCTTCCTTGCTCGAGTGTTGGAAGAGAAGAAAGAAGCAAGTGCATTCCAGGTTTCTCTTGATGTCTTGCATCCCTTGACATGAGGTAAAAGAAAATCAGAGATTGAGTTTAGAATATAGGACCTTGCAAGTGCATCCTTCGAACACCAATTCGAAAGTCCTTCCACTTCTTCATGTGATGGTTGCCCTTTGTTCCTCATGGTTGGCATTGCTTCATCTCCGGATATGAATCCATATAGATTCCTCCCTTGAAGGTAAGCCTCCATCCTTAGAGACCATGCCGGGTAGTTGTTTCGATCCAGTTTGTCAATTGTTGATGGAAATCCATCTCCCATGTTGCTTGACTATGCTCTGATACCACTGTGAAGAGAGATGGTGGATGCAATCCAAAGATGAGTAGGTGCCGCTACAACCAGCTTCACACCAGCCAACTGAGACTTCAGAGTTGATTATTAGACCCTTTGAGCTTCCTAAATCCACCAAAATATCAGCCAAGTACTTTGGAACATGTATCCCAAAAGTTTAAGTCAAGACAGACTAGTTGCGAAATGACTAGCTCCCAAAACTTGCTATTTTTGGACATACACCTGCTGGAAAAAATGAACAGTGCTCTCAACCTGGTAGGAATTAGAAAAATTCCTTTTGGGCATAGCAAATAGACTTAGCAAGCTTCCCAATCCAAGTTAAAACACTTCAAATGATGGACTGAGCACTGAGAACAAGTTTCATCAATTTCTGGAACATTCCCACAATTCTCGGGGCTCTGCAGAGATAGACCAGTAAGCAGTAAAATGCAGATATCTCAAAAAGTATTAATCCAATGACCTTGAAAATTTATATGCACAAAGTAGACAGTACAAGCTATCCAACGCAAGTTAAATCACTGAAAACGGATCAGTAGAACTCGAGATATGACCTTCTGAAGGTACTGCTCTGAGTGAGTATAGCAGAGAACAAAACAGAGAAGTAGATGATAATAAATGTATAGATTCACATATGATTACAACCACATTGGCAATGAATTTTTGCACAATGGGAGTAGAATGATAGAGCTATGGAGTAAGCTCTTCAATCTCTACAAAATGACATGAAGTGGTCACGTACAAGGCTTGCTAATCGCCTCTTCCTTCTTGCTCCTTTTATAGCTATTCTTGGAGGGAGTTTTGAATTCGAATTCGAATGGCTCCACCTAAAAGTGATCCCCAAAGTTAGGAGAGATTCCCTCAGCTCAAAAATTCGTGATTTTGGTAGTTGGAGCCACGAATTTGCTTTTACATCATGGATGAGGTAAGCCATCCTTTTCCTTTTTTCTTTTTCCATTTACAAGAGATAAAATGTATTCTTTTACAAGAGGTGTTCACATGACTACTCATGTGACTTACAAATGAGGATAATATCAAATATATCAAGCATGTAGGCTTGGGTAAAATGCACCAACATCTTATACTCTAAGAGATGCTAGTGTTATCTTAATCTATACCTTGCTAAAACTATTTTATAAAATTTTCCCCAAATAAAGAACATTTTTCTTCAAAAACATATTCTTCTAGTTGGAACTTATATAAAAGCATTCCCTTGAGCCGATGGTCTAAATGAGAAGCATTCCCTTCAGCCCATGGCCTAAATTAGAAGCGTGGTTTTTCATCTCTTTTATTTGGTTTTCTAATGATAAGGGATATCTATCTTATAGTAGATCCAAAAGATGGGAAATTCTATGTGGAATCATCCCTTTCATTTAACCTTAAGGGTGATTAGAAGACATATGTTTCCCATTTCACTAATTCTTGTCCCTATCTACGATCTTAGTGAAAAGGTTGGACCTTGAATAGAACTATCCACATTTTTGTCTTGGTACATTTATAGGCACTACTTGTGCATGGTGTAGGAAAAATGGGTCGACTTTCTAACTATATCAGGACTTTAAAAATTCTATTTGAAAAGATGAGGTTGAGCCTATTCCCGCTAAGTACTTCAACACATACCACCATACACACTTTGATCATACCACAATTGCACCATCATGCTATGATTTTCACTTTAACAAGATGTTCTTTGAGTTCAAAGCCTTCAAAGATTAAGATTAATAACAAACATGGCTATAGTCGTAAACCCATTTGAAGAGGGTTTAGCGCTGATCATAAAAATACACGTTGGTAGTGATAGCAATCTTCCACATTATCTAAAAGCTCCTTTAGGGTTAAGCCTACAGTCAAGTTTTCTATTACCTAAGAGTTTAAGTTAGACTAGCGTTTACCTTAAAGAAACTCAAGGTTTAAGATCAAACAAGAAATAGTATATTCTTTGTTCCATAGAATCATACGAAAATGTCAATGTTAGACTAGGGTTGTTGCAGCATAAACGCCCAAGTAACTAGAAGTTGAATAGTGTGTCAATTTCTATTTACTTAATCCTTTTTTTCCGCACCCTACTCCAATGTTGAGCTCTCCTTATTGTTGATATATTCCGGTCATAATGTGTATGAACACACTAGGACTGTCGAGGCACTTTTTTTACCTCTTTAGGAGTTTTCCACTCTCTTGTATTTTCCTATAACTCCAATGGGTTACTTATCTTTGTACATTCTCTTGGTAATAAGTTCAATATTTTGCATTGTGCTCCAAGCTTCGTCTTCTTCCTTGTGTTGTTCATGTGCTTCCAGAGACCACAAACTCCAACAATTGGTATCAAAGCAAGTCACCGCTTCATCTAGGGTGTCATCAACACCCCTCTGATCACAATCTCAGAATCCCATGAAACTTGGTGAGCATACTTAGGGCAATTAGAAGTTCAAAAAAGCTTCAATATGTGGTGTCAAAGTTGGGATGTGATATAAGCTCCTCGACATATGCTACATATTTAGCAGAACTTAAGAAGGTAGTTCTGTTCAACTTTTTGAGATATAATAATTTTTCTCCTTTAGGGTATTTTAGTCCATAGCCATGGATAAAAGCAGTGATGTATTTTGTATGTTGATTGTTGAGGATACATTGGATGGTACCAATTTCCCATTATGGGCATATATGATGTGTCATGTATTGTTCAGAAAAGGACTATGGAATATTGTGCAGGGTGTTGAAAATGCCATACTACATTTGCAAATACATTTATTGAAGGTGATGTGAAAGGAGTTGAAGATGATGTTCTTTGAGTTCTTGTTCATGTTGCAGTTCATACTGCACCTAGTACAAAGAAACTTCATTGGGATGGTAGAGAGAGGAATGAGGCTCATGTTGCTTACCTCTGAAAACAATTGTAGAGCAAGCACATGAATGCAAGAGATTCCATGGACAATTTTTTGACAAAGATCAAATACTCAAAGGATTATTTGACTTCTACTAATGAAGTCATGTCAATTAGTTCACTTGTGCGGACTATTCTAAATGCTCTTCTAGATTCATATCAGAGTTTTGCTTCTACTCTTCCATTGATGATGAAAGGAAATCTAAATGCCTTAATGTTTAAGGAGTTACTCTCTATTCTATTTTAGGAAGATCAATCTAGGCAAAACAGGTCCATAATGTGTGTTGGAGATCAAGCTTTTGGCTAGTCCGAAGGACAAAGGTAAATGGAGCTCATCAATTAGTAAGAAAAAATTTGCTAATTTTGCACAATCAAAGAAGGATGACAAATATGAAAAGAAAAAAGAACAGAAAAAATTGTTTTGCAAATACTCTACAGGAAATGATCATGTTAGAAAGATTTGTCCAAAATTGGTTGCGAAAGAGGCAAAGAAAAAAGAGACTGGATTGGTTGGTGCACAGTCCTCCATACGCAAATGAGAGTCTATGAATCTTATGTAGAATGAAGAATGGGCAATAACTACTGTTTCTAGTTATGACCCATCTTATCATGAATAGTGTATGTTTGCAATAGACTTAGATGTTTTGTACTTTGATAGTGGGGCAACCAAGCATATTTCCTTGCAACACATTTTCTTCACTTCACTTGAGCTTGCACATACAAGGAATACTATCACATGTGCCAACAACTCCTCTTATCCTATCATGGGAATTGGTAAGATCATTCTAACTATTCTTGATGGTAATTCTTTTACATTGTGAGATGCTTTATTTATGCCAAAGAGCAAGAAAAATTTGTTATCAGTTTCAAGATCAGCCAAGATTGACTTGGTTGTGAAATCTATTGATGATAGGTGTATAATTCATGATCTGTGAAATGAAGACATTATTATTGCTTATGACATTTTACATTATGGACTATATAATCTCATAGATTATACAAAATCTATGAATGATTCAACGTGTGCACTTCAAGATTCTTAGGCTACGTCAGATACACAGCTTTGGCATCCATGCTTTGGTCATCTAAATTTTGCTAGTTTGTTACACCTGCAAAAATTTCAAATAGCTTCCTCTCAATCCAAACATGATGAACAATGTAGACATGTTTGTGAATGCTATATTTTTGGAAAAATGTAGCATTCCTCCTTCCCAAAAGATGGTTTAGTACGTGATACTCAGAAATTTCAGCTTGTTCATAGTGATGTTTGTGGTCCTATGCAAACATCTTCTTTTGGGAACTACCTTTAATTTAAGACTTTGATTGATGATTTTTCTAGGCATGCATGGGTATATCCATCAAAAGAAAATTCCAGAGTGTTTATGTGCTTCAAACGGTTTTTGGTTTTGGTTAAAAATCTCTAACATGTAAAATGGGCACCCTCCATTCAAATCAAGGGGGGAATATATCTCTTTTGATTTTAATGCATTTTTGGGTGAATGTGGGATAAACATCAGTGTAGAGTGCCATATATACATCAATAGAATGGAGTTTTAGAAAAGCAGGATAGGCCACTCATGGAGATGGCAAGGTGTATGGTCATGAGTCAGGTGTTACCACATAGCTTTTCGCTTGAGGATATTATGTGTGCAACATATGTACTTAAGAGGTGTCCCAATAAAGCATTGTAGTCTATCACTCCATATAAGGCTTGGCATGGTCACAAGCCATTTGTTGCTCAAATATGTGTCTGTGGTTGTCTTACATATGCATTAGTGCCTTAACAACAATGTAGAAAATTGGATGGTAAAGAAGTGAAATGTTTTTTTTTTTGTATATAGTTCTAAACGAAAAGATTATCATCTATATCATCCATAGACTAAATGCATTTTGGTTATCCATGATGTTGTTTTTGTGGAAGATTTAATGCAGCCATTACTTTCATGTACTAAGGAGACACCAATTAGTTCCAAAGATGTGTATGACAATTTCCTACCTCGTTTTAGAGGTTGATAGTCTAGTGTTGGTCCAAATAAGGCAATCTATTATACTTTGCATCTTCCACATGATGATGCAGTTCATTCTGGTTTTTATGAAAATTTACATGATCCACTTCTTGATGAGAGATCTGATATATAGTAGGAAAAAGCTATGCCTAAATGGGTAGTGCAAAAGTTGCAAGATAGCAAATTAGACACACCTCTCTCATATCGTACTTGCTCAAGCTCTGAAAGTACTTCTTTTACATAAGATTACTATGTTATGACTGCCTCTAGTCTTGTTCAATGTTATGGAGTACAAAAAAACTATGTCTAGATCGGTAGTGAAAACTTTGCAAGATAGCAAATTAGATGCACTCTGTGATATCATACTCATTCAAGCTCTCAAACTGATTTTCGTTTGATGAAGCACAACTTTCAAAAAATTAGATGGATATTATGCAATCAAAATATGATGCTATTATGAAGAATGGTATGTGGTCTTTATGTGACACCTCCTTTCAAGAAGGCCATTGGCACTTACTCGGTATACAAGTTGAACTATAAGCCTAATGGAAGAGGCATCAATTTTGATGGGACCTTTGCTTGTACATGCGGAATGGCTAATGTTTGTAGCATATGTGCACTTAGAATGCGTCATGGTTGGAATTTTCATTAGTTGGACATTAAAACTACATTTTTGAATGGTGACTTGCATGAAGAAGTGTATGTTTTTCAGCCTCATGGTTTTGTGTAGAAACGGCATGAAAACAAAGTATACAAGTTGAAAAAGGAATTATATTGTTTGAAGCAAGCACCACATGCTTGTTATGAAGAGATACATGTCTGCTTGATTGCACATAGTTTTGAGAACAACCCAACTGAGAGGACCTTATATGTTAAGCATGCAAATGATGTTCTTATGATTGTTGTTTTCTTAACAGGGCATGATGTTTTGACTACAGAAAGATGAAAAGAATTATAAACTATTCAACTATTTGATTTGTTGATATATTTAGGTAGTGATGTGTGTGAACACATTAGGACCAAGGCACTTTTTTCCTCTTAAGAAAGATTTTTTCCCTCGGCTTGTATATACGCCTATTGCCCTAATGGCTCATATATCTTTGTACATTCTAGTGGTAATACATTCAGTATTGTGTGTTGTGCAGCAATCTTCTTCTTCTTCTTGTGTTGTTCCCGTGTTTCCCCAGACCTTGAAATCCAACAATTGGTATCAAAGAAGGTGTATGGCATCGTCAACACCCCTTTGATTGTAGTCTCCAAATCACATGAAATTTGGTGTGCTTACTCAGGTTGATTATGATATCAAAACAACTTTGTTGTGTGGTGCCAAAATCGCGATCTGAGCTCATTTCAGCCTTGGAATGCAGTATCATAGTGCTTATGTAGGCTACTTGATCTTTTTATGCCAAAGATATATATAGGTTTTGGTTTGCTCATATAACCATCTTGAAGTCTGCTACAAGTTTAGCAAAAATCGATAGGGTAGTTCTGTTCAACTTTTTGAGATACAGTCAATTTTTGCATCATGGTATTTTAGTCACTGGCCATGGTTGAAAGTAATGATGTATTCCGCATGTTGGGTACAAAGGATAAGTTGAATGGTACCAATTACCCATTGTGGGCTTATATGATGCATCATAAATTGATTGCAAAAGGAACGTGGAATATTGTGCATGGTTAAAAAAAAAATCCTATTTCACTCGCAAACATATTTGTTGAAGGTGATGCAGATGATAGTGAAGATCGTGATATTCTTCATGTTCCTGTTCCTGTTGCGATTTTTGTTGCACCTACTATAGAGCAAATTTATTGAGATAGCAGAGATGCTCAGGCACATGCATTGATACCCTTGTTTGTCAAACATCATTGCCATTTTTCCTCACATTTGCTCTTGCACAACAACTAAGGATGCTTGGGATACACTTACCACTTTATACGAGGAAAGGAATGAGGTTCATGTTGCTTACCTCCAAAAATAGTTGGAGAGTGAGCATATGAATAAAGGTGATTCTATGGATAGTTTTTTGCAAATGTTGCACATTCCAAGAATGAAGGCAAAGATGAGAAGAAATCAGAAAAGCAAAAATTCTTTTGCAAGTAATGTAAAGGAAACCATCATGTCATAAAGAATTGTCCAAAACTGGCTACAAAAGAGGCAAAGAAAAAAGAGGATAAAATAGTTGTTAGAGAGGCCTATACACCAAAAATTGAGTTTGCTAATCTTGTGCAGAATGAAGAATGCACATTTACTACTATTTAGAGTTTTGATCCGTCTTCTCATGAGCATTGTATGTTTGCAGTAGACTCAAATGTTTGGTACTTTGATAGTGGGGCAACCAAACATATTACCTCGTAGCGTAGTTTCTTCACTTCACTTAAGCCTGAGCCTATAGTGAATACTATCACATGCACCAACAACTGCTCTTATTCTATTATGGGAGTTGGTAAGATCATTCTGACTACTGCTGATGGTAGTTCTTTTACATTGTTAGATGCTTTATTTGTGCCACGGATCAAGAAAAATTTATTATCAGTCTCTGCATTAGGCAAGATTGGCTTGGTTGTGAAATTTATTGATGATCAGATGTACAATTCATGATTTGTCAAATGGCGACATCATTATTGCTTATGGAAATTTATGTCATGGGCTCTATAAGCTCATAGACTATGAAAAATCTATGAATGATTTGGCATGTGGAGTACACCATTCTTAGGCCATGTCAGATGCAAAGCTTTGGCATGCATGCTTTGTTCATTTGAATTTTGCTAGCTTGCTACAGCTGTAGAAATCTGAAATGGTGTCCTCTTTGCCCAAACTTGAGACACCCAATAACATGTATGTGAAGTTTGTATGTTGGGAAAAATGCTTAGTTCCTCCTTCCCAAAAGATGTTTCAATTTGAGCTATTAAAAAATTGCAGCTTGTTCATAGTGATGTCGGTGGTCCTATGCAAACACCTTCTTTTTGGAACTATCTTTACTTTGTGACTTGTAGTGATGATTTTTCGAGACATACATGGGTACGTCCATTGCACGAAAAATCGAAAGTATTAATATGCTTCAAATATTTTTTGGTTTTGGCTAAAACTCTGTCAGAATATTAAATAGGCACCCTTCGTTTTGATCAAGGGGGGAATATATGTCTTTTGCATTTAATGCATTTCTAGCTAAAACTAGAATAAAAAATAAATTTAAAATTTTGTATACACCTCAATAGAATGGAGTTGTTGAAAGGGAGAATAGTTCACTCCTGGCAATGGCAAGGTGTAGGGTCAAGAGTTAGGCTTTACGAGATAGTTTCTAGCTTTAGGCTCTTATGTGTGCAACATTTGTACTTAATAGGTGTCCCATTAAAGCACTGTAGTCTATCAATCCATATGAGGCTTGGCATGGTCGAAAGCCATCTCTTTCTCATCTATGTGTTTTGGTTGTTTGCCGTATGCATTAGTGCCTGAACAACAATGCAAAAAACTGGTTCATAAAGCAGTGAAATGTATTTTTGTTTGGTACACTTCTGAAAGCAAAGGCTATCATCTATATCATGTATAGACTAAATGCATTTTGCTTAGCCATGATGTTGTTTTTGTGGAAGATGCTATTCACTCATTACTTTCATGTACTAAGGAGACATCTGTTAGCTCCAAAGACATATATGATAGTTTCTACCTCTTTTTATAGGTGGACAATCTAGTGGTGGTCCTAATGGGGCAACTTCTAAACCTTGAAGGTTTCATGTGATGATGTAGATCATTCCTTTTTCAATGCAGATTTACATGATGCACTTTTTGATGAGAGAGATGATATTGAGAAGGCAAAAACTATGCCAAAATGGTTGGTGCAGACTTTGTGTGACAGTAAATTGGATGCACCTCTATCATATCATACTCGATTAGGCTCTCATAGTGCCTCTTTTGCATGATATTTCTATGCTATGGCTACCTCTAGTCTGTATGATGAGAATGAGTGTGTTTGGTTTGATGAAGCAAAAAATTCTGAAAATTGGATGGCTGATATGCAATCAAAATATGATGCTATCATGAAAAATGGTACCTGGTCTTTATGTGACTTGCCTTTTGGAAGGAAGGCCATTGGCACAAAGTGGGTATACAAGATGAAGTGTAATCCTTATGGAACATTTGGCAGCTATAAGGCTAGGCTTGTTGCAAAGGGTTATGCGTAGGAAAGAGGCATTGATTTTGATGAGACCTTTGCACTTACTTGCCAAATGACTACTGTTCGTAGCATCTATGCACTTGTAGCGCATCATGGTTGGAATGTACATCAGTTGGACATTAAAGCTACATTTCTAAATGGTGACTTGCATGAAGAAGTGTATGTTTTTCAACCCCATGGATTTCTGTATAAAGGGCATGAAAACCAAGTGTGCAGATTGAAAAAAGTGTTATATGGTTTGAAGCAAGCACCAAGTGCTTGGTATGAAAAGATACATGCCTATCTCATTGCACATTGTTTTGAGAACAATCCAATTGAGGGCACCTTATATGTTAAGCGTGCTAATGATGTGCTTCTGATCATTGTTTTGTATGTTGATGACATGTTGCTCACTTGTCCTCAAGACAAGCATATTGCTGATTTTAATGCTGATTTGCATGCGTCATTTGATATGTCTGATTCGGGGCATTTGCATCATTATTTGGGCATTTAGTTTATGCAAGTCGATGGCAAAATAGCTTTGTGTCAAACCAAATATATTGACACATTATTGTAGTTTTTTTTTGCCTTGAAGGTTGTAAACCTATTGCCACTCCTATGGAGACATGTTTACGATTGAGCCTTCATAATGTCAGATTTACATGCTTTTTCTAACTCTCATTAGGCTAGTTGTCATGACACTCATGTGTCCACTAGTGGATTTTGTTTCATGCTTTGTAGCTCATCTATATCTTTCTTGAGCAAGAAGCATCCTATTGTGGCCAGTTCCATTTGTGAGGTTGAGTATAGGGTATTTTCATATCGACTATTAGTGTGTATGGATGAGATGCCTTATGGCTAATTTGGGTGTTGCTCATTCTTCTACCACCATCTTTAGTGATAGTGAGAGCAGATTGGCAGTTGCAAGGAACTCTGTGTTCCATGCTCGCACTAAGCCCATTGAGGTGCCTTATCATTATGTTAGGGAGAGGTTCTCTACAGGAGAGATTAGCTTGGCATATGTGCCCACGTATGAGAACATTGCAGACCTTTTCACGAAGGCTCTGCCTAGGGAGAAGTTTGAATATTTCCTCAAAGCTTTGGGCTTACTTCATTTTCTGGATTGATTCAACATAGCTTGGCACTTCCTTATACTATGAGTGCCATCTCCTTGTTCATTGCATCACACCTAGGGGATATTTGTTGATATATTTTGGTAGTGATGTGCATGAACACACTAGGACCATCAAGGTGCTTTTTTCCCTCTTTAGGAGGTTTTTCCCTCGGCTTATATATACACCTATTGCCCTAATAGTTCATATATCTCTGTACATTCTAGTGGTAATACATTGCATATTGTGTGTAGTTCATTAACCTGTTCGAAACCCCCGAAACCCAAACTTTCAACCTTTGAAAGCTGGCTTGATCCTTTAAAAACCCATATATTTTTTATAAACCTTGAAAAACCATGTCACTTTCACCCTAAAACCCTATGAAACATACAAAATAACCCTTAAAACTTGGTTCTTAACTTTTGCATTCCTAGTTTTGATCCTTAGAATTTAACTTAAACCCATAGAAACCCTAGGGTTCTAGCCCATAATGTAAAATTGAGGTGGAGTAGCCCTACTAAAGTGAAACCCTGGGTTATCCCTGATAAAAGACCTACTTTGGAACCTGAGAATCATAATTTTATTCTAACTCTCACCCCTTAATTTCATTAAATTTTTACACAATTACTGTGTTAGAGGGCGAAGCGGCTAGGGTTGGATCGAGCCCTGGTGTGTGCACGCATGTGTCACATCACTCCTCTTTGGCGGACGGGTTTCGCGTGTTGGGCACCTCTTCCTGATGACGAATAAGACTCCGAGGCTCTCTATGGGTCAGAATAGAGAAATTAAATAATTACATATTTTGTGGGTAGGACATCGTTATGGATGCACAAGGTTGCTATATAATTGCATAAAGTGTCGCAACAAGCGTCAAGCACGGAACATTGGTTAAAGATGAAAAATTCGATGTTCTTATCAAATTGTTGAGTTAGAGGCATTGCAACGATTACATTAAGCGTTTCTAAAGCAACGACATAAAAAAGTGTCGCATAAGCAATGCTAATTTGCATCCCATAACCGACGGTAACTAGCATCGCTTATGCGATCCTATCTCAACAAGAAATTACTATGCTTTACCATTAGTTACATGATGTTTTTGTGATGAAAAAAATAAAAATGTTGGAGGCTCTTCGATCGGCATCTACACACATCTATTAAAGAGCTCTCACCGTTCACAATTATGCTATGCTTACGAGCTAAAACAATCACTTGCTGAATTGTTGTTTTGTCTTATCTCTATCTTATTGTTTCTCTCTCTCTCTATTTCTCTCCTTTCTACCTCTTTCTCTCTTTGATATATATATATATATATATATATATATATATATATATATATATATATATATATATATATATATATATATATATATATATATATATATATATATATCTATCTCTTTATTGCAGGTTATTAGAGAAATTAATCAAGCAAAAAAATATGGCTAACTATTGGAAGTACAATTTCCATTCTTTGTATATCATTTGAATTGTGTTATTTTCATTAATTAGCATACTCACACTTATTGATATGCACATATACACTTATACATGAAGATGCACATTCACAAATATACACATGCACATACACACACATATATACGCACACATATGTACGCACACATATATACACACACATACATGTGCACATACACTTACACATACACACATACACATATGTGTGTATGTGTGTATATGTGTGTGGATGCATGTGTATGTGTATATATGTGTGTGGATGCATGTGTATGTGTGTATATGTGTGTGGATGCATGTGTATGTGTGTGTGTGCAAATCTGTGTGTGTATGTGTCTATGTTTGTATGTGTGTGTGTGTGTATGTGTGTATGTGTGTGTGTCTATGTGTGTATATATGTGTGTATGTGTATCTCTCTTTCTCTCTCTCTCTCTCTCGTCTCAATCTGAACACAAATGTGCTGGGAGAAATCAATTTTTTTTAAACATTTCAGAGCGTCACTTATGCGATGCGTTGATGTGTAAATGTCGCTTATGCGATGCTATAACATTGCAACCAGTTTTCAAACATCAGTAATTAGCGATGCTATCTACGATGGTGCCAATGAGCATCACATACTCTACACTTTGCATCTCTTATGCGACGGGCCTTCTTTTTTTTAAGAATAAAAAGTAGTGTCATCACGTATGCAACACTCTCGTTGCATAAGCGACAAGTTTCACTTTATTTTCAATGGTGGGTGTCACTATGCCCCCCGTTCCTAGTAGTGAGATAATAATTGTGGTCTTCGATACAAAGACTGAATCAAATGTATACAATGAGCTTATACATCATGTTTGATCAGGACATAATTGATCAGAATATCTCTATACAAAGGTGAATGTGATGATACAATGCTAAAATCTAGTATTCCACTACAATGCGGATGTGAAACAATAAACTTTGGTCTTCTCAACTGCAACACCAGAAAGATCCTTCTCTTCACTCTTCACTTTCATCTTCAAAGCTTCTCTTCACTTCAACTAATATCTGAAAATTCAATGGGGGAGAACCCAATGAACAATTGACTCCTTCTTGTAGAATTCTAAGCTCCCATTCTTAAATTAGAAGGTATCACTCTTGAAATGACACATAGCACTTCTAAGGTTTTTCCAGTTATGCCCTTCGAGAAGTTAGATCTTTCCTAATTTTCCATTCTAATTTGAAATTATCTTCTTTTCCTTCCTTTCCAATTTTGGAAAATCCAATTCTTTTATGTCTTTTTTTATTTTTCCTTTAATTTTTATTTTTCTCTTTTTAATTTCTATTTTTATTCCTCTTCCTTTTCCTTTTTATTTTTGACTGAGGTTTCTTTTCTTCTCATACCTACGTACAAATTTAATGAAATTAAGGGGTAGAGTTAGGATAAATTATGATAATAAGGTTCCAAACTAGGTCTTTTATCAAGGATAACCTAGTGTTTTACTTTTCTATGGCTAATCCACCTCAAACAATGGGTGTATTTACATTATGGACTAAAACCCTAGGGTTTCAAAGGGTTTAAGTGAAATTCCAAAGATCAAAACTACAATTTGCAGGGTTAAGAACCGAGTTTTAAGGGTTAGTTTGCATGGTTTCTAGGCTTTTAAGGTGAAAGTGAAATGGTTTTTCAAGGTTTATAAAAGATACATTGGTTTCTAAATGATGAAGCCAGGTTTTGAGAGGTTAAAACTTTGGGTTTCAGAGGTTTAGAACATATTAATAAACTTTATACAAATATATAAGTCTAATGTACAAAAATGAAATCTTTTCGCATCACATAAATAATTAAATCAATCAAATACTTGAACAATTTATAAGTCTTTTCATTTTTCTACATTCAAAACATCATATCATGGTCAGAAAAACAAAAAAAACTAAATTTTGAAAAAATTTCTTGACACATAATCCTTGAGGGATTTCATCTTGACATCCATCCCCGCTAAACCTACACATCGTCTCGATGGGCCAACATGGAAAATTCAATAGAATTGTATCAAGATTCTTCTAAAACTCTTTTTAGTTTTTATGTTTTTATTTTCAAATAATAAAACATGATCTTCTTACACATATGTAGGTCCCAAGTAAAACAAAGATTATTCTAAAGTGTGTAAGTCATGATCGAAAAACTTCTTCCATGCAGTTTCTTCACTTCACTCAAACCTTCCCCTACAGGAAATATTATCACATGTGCCAACAACTCGTCTTATCTTGTAAAGTGAGTTGGTAAGATCATTCTCATTAGTACTGATGGTAGTTCTTTTACATTGTGAGATGCTTTATTTATGCCAGGGATCAAGAAAAAGATGTTATGTGTTTCAGCTTTAGACAAGATTGTCTTGGTCGTGAAATTTGTTGATGAGAAATGTATAGTTCATGAGCTATCAAATGGTGGGGTCATTATTGCTTCGGGCATTTTATGTCATGGGCTGTATAAGCTCATAGACTCTAAGAAATCTGTGAATGATTCAACATGTGCAGTACATGATTCTCATGCTATGTTAGATGCAAGCCTTTGGCATGCACACTTTGGTCATCTGATTTTTGCTTCTTTGCTATGCCTACAAAATTCTAAAATGCTATCCCAAACTTGAGGCACCTAGTAAACATGTCTCTGAAGGCTTTATTTTGGGCAAAATTTAGCGTTCCTCATTCTTAAAAGATGCTTCTGTTTGAGCTACTAAAAAATTGTAGCTTTTTCATAGTGATGTCTATGGTCCTATGCAGACACCCTCCTTTGGGAACTATCTTTACTTCGTGATTTTCATTGATGAATTTTCTAGGCATGCATGGGTATATCCACTGAAATTCAAAGTCCAAAGTGTTTATGTGCTTCAAGTAATTTTTGGTTTTGGATGATAATGTGTCAGCATGTAAAATGGGCACTGTGTACCTAAGTCGTAAAGTCTTAGGGACTTATGTCAAAGAGACTAAATCTCATTTACCCACAAGTGCGTATAGTGGTGGATCAATACACATTTAATTATCAATCCGAAGAACCAAATGAACCAAGTGTATGAGGACGTGTGCACACATGATGGAAAGTGAAGTGGCTCAGCTATAATGCATGTGAAAAGTCTAAACTAACTCTCCAACTCACTAAACCTCTGGAAATGTTTGTCGCGCTTACAATAGTAAGCACAAATTGGAATGTTTCTCCAAGAAACATGGCCGATAGTGGATTCATTTGGAAGCTCTAGATTAGACACATCTATTGGTTGTATTTTCAATTGAATCTGATAGCCACTCTTCATGTTATGGGAAACATAGTGAATGGTGGGAAACACCTACACTCACTGCACAACTCGTATTGGCTCACACACACCATACAACTAATCTCTAACTTCCTACTATTTTACATTATGTTACAATGATTTGGGGTCTATGCATCTAGAGGACTCCTCTAGTGCATTTACATAGCTTCGAGGGAATTTTCTAGGATTTTAAAGAAGAAATTTATGCCCATTAATTTGAAAATTTTGGGGCTCCTCTTTTGTGTGACTCTTTTCTCAGCAAGACTCTCCCCCTCTTTGTCGCTGCTGTCCCTTGACAGGCTTTGCTTCTTGTCTGCAGCTTGTTTGTGGCTCCTTGTACATGCACCTAGTGGTCGAAGAAGCAATAAGGATTGTCACGCAATTTGTTACTTTATCTGAAATTAGTCCTTTGCTTCTCTAAGCCCCTTGGTATTCCTTATCTCCATAACTCTAGGTTTTTGTATTAAGTCGGGCTACCATGCACGCCATCAGTGGCTAATAATGTGTTGCTTGGAGCTTGTTTACTTTTTCCATTGCAAACCTTACTTTGCAGACCTTTGCTCTCTTCTAAGTTAGCATTACCTTTCAAAGGCCCTGTTCTTAAATCTTCTTTTTCATCTTCTAGGACCTGATGCATTTCTTTCTCTGTTCATTTCTTTTCCACAGTAGGCACCTTTTAGATGAGGAGATAGTTAAGACCTTCAGACAATTGGTTATCTTATCCGATGAAGAATCCTTTGTGTATTGTCTCCCTTCGAAAGAGCCTGATGCCGTGCTTAGCCTGTACCTTTCTTTTCATTGCATGCACTTGGTGGATGCGCAAGCTGTGTGCAAGCTCCCATGAAAAGTCGTGGTTGTTATCTTTCTTTATTTCCATTCCTCAGGACTTGGTTCTTTGGTGTTGTTGCCTAATGCGTGCCCCTACCGAGCTTTGGGTAGAGGGTTGTTCTTTTCTTTATGAGCTTTTTCTTTACTGAGCCATTTATTCTTTGATCTCCTTCTTCTTCTCTTTTTGCTTGATTCCTCCTCCACACATCCCTCCTCCTGAACTCTGTCGTCCCCGACAAGCTTTTTGTGGCCATGTGCATATGTTTGTATGAATTTCTGCTCTTGATGGTTAAGCGAATTTGCTTGAAATATCATCAATTCTTTCCATTCGCTCGAATTTACTCCATCATCTGGTGCCTGTCTATGATCTGCAAAGAAGCTTAATTCATAGGCCACCAGTCATGCATTTAGGTTAGAAGATATTTTTACAAAAAACTCTGAGTCCATTTCAAAAAATCCTGTAAAAAATGCCTCTTCAAATGTCTGTATATATGGACTTGGAAAAAACATAAGTCTGGAATATATGGCCATTAGTGTTAATCAACTTGGGATAGTAGATGGATCGAAAACAAGGGCATCCGATCCCTGGTTATGATGATGAAGTTAAAAAATGTATATTGCGCATGTTGAAACACCTTTATTACTGTAAGTAACATACTCAAAATTTTGTTAGTCATTTTTTAGGTACTAAGGCATATCTGGCAATCCAAAATTCAATTGTCTTCACCATGTCATTAGGGAAGAAAATGAACCCTGCATGGGCCTTTTAGATTAAGGGGTGATTAGTGATGGACCAATGAGAGGAGGGTGGTGGCCACACTCTAGAGCCTCAACCAAGTAGGCTTGGCCTAGGCTTCCATGGGTTTGGAGTAGTCAAACCACTAAAATCTGCAAAAAAATTCAAAATTTCCTCCCTTGCTAGTTCCTGGAGCGCAAAATTCGAAGTCGTTGATCATAGTTTGATCTCTACCCTTGGATATTGAGGATATCCAATGGTGGAGGCAAACACGCCTTTACTTGTGCACCGTCCGATGGGCTATCGATCCAAAGCATACGATTGTCCTTGGAGAAGATTGAGAATCTTTTAATAGAGTCCATTGGATATGATATTCATCGGATGGCTCTCAGGCCATGGCATTAAATGTAGGAAAAGTTTGTTTTAAGGCCATTAGATGTTCAGAGATCCAATGGTTGTATTCTACTTCGAACCACGCAAAATCTTAGATGAATGCCATATGTCCGATCTTCATGCATCGAACGGAGGATAGAGAATCTACTACTAATTTCGGTACTCTCTCTCTTACTTTCTCCCCATCTCCCTCCAATGATGTGACTCTTTTTTTCCTCTTTTGCCAGACCCAAACTTCAATCGCATGCGTTCCTGAGAGAAATCCGACATCCGTCAATTAACAACGAGTTCGAATTTCTTTTCCTCTCTTTCCCACATCTTTCAACTAATGAGATTGCCTTGTTTTGTCATTTTATGCCAGACAATTAGTTATCAATCGCATCTGTCCATGGAGAGCATCTAACGGCCTCAAATGCCCACGAACCAAACACACTGAGCACTCTATTTTTTCCTTTTTTGCCAGACAAAACTTGGTTAATCTCATGCATTGATCAGTAATATCCAAGAGCTATTAAAAGTTGCGAATCCAACAGCTATTAAAAGTTGCGAATCCAACAGAACAAAAAACTCAATTATGATCCCTTCGAAATAGTATTTTTAAATTAAAAACCATTGGTGGTTTTTTTTTCTTCCTCAATACCGCACAAGATTAATTTTAATCCCTAAAAATTAGGGATCCTTACAAGGCCCATGTAGGGTTCACTTTTTCCCCTAATGTACTCTTCGGTTGGTAAGTAATTACGGGGGGGCCTTGATAATAACGGATAGTTTAGCCATTGATTATTCAGGCTTCCTTGGTGTTGTGCTTCCCAAAATTGCATCCAGGAGCGTCTTCAGGGTACTAGGCAGAAGGAGGGATTGACTTGAAGAGCATACGGTGAAGATTCCCAGTGTAGCCATACCATAGGATTCTTTTCCAAACTTTTCACCTCTAGATAGGAACTGCTTTGTCAAATTCCTCTTGTGTATAGGTAGATGAGTGCATGTTGAAGTGTAGGTTGCTATCTAGATCTTTATTGGTGGTCATCTTTATGTATTGGTGTGTTTCTTCTTTGAGTAACCCATACGGTACATTGAAAGGCTTCATAATCTCTTCTAAATTCCTGCTTTCAATCTTTGATTCTTTCATGACTTTGACCACTTGTTCTTCAAATTGTTGAGTAAGATGGGACACCAGTAGTGCCTACTCATTTCAGCTTAGATATGAAATAGCCGGAGTATGTCTTTCAGTGTTGGTCCCTGTTTCTGAAGTATTTCGATGGCGATGCACCACACTGTACTCTCCTTCTCGAGAGCTCCACGATGATATGCTCGAAGTACAAAACCGAGCTCCTGACGCCATGCACAGTACTCCGCACAGAGGTTGTAGAATACGCAGAAAACGCAGTACACAGGTGCACGAAGACAGACTTCTTAGGTCTTACAAATGCGGTCGAACTTACAGTCTGTGACTGACCAAGCCACTATATGTTTTATTAAAGAACATATACAAAGAAGTGTCCGGTGGCCATTTGGCCTTTCACATGGACACTAACGGTAACAATCTCCCACTAAAGGCCAATATGGCTAGAGTAACTATGGGAGAAAAAGAAAGAATGATAAAGAATACCTGAGTGTAAGTATACAAACTATACCTCCCACCTAATGGGCATGTTACACAGTATACAAGTGACTGCATAAGATCAAGAATCAAGTAACCCCCATCAAGTGACAACAGTGTCGAAAGCTATCCTGCGGTAGAGCTTTAGTCAAAGCATCTGCAGCATTATCTCGAGTGTGAACCTTCTCAAGAATAATGCTCTCAGTGGCTAAGCAATCTCTAATGAAGTGATACCTCACCTCAATGTGCTTGGTCTTTGCATGATAGACCGGATTCTTAGCCAAAGCAATTGCACTCTGACTATCACTGAGCAAGTGAGGTACATGCTGAGGCAAACCCATATCACAAGCAAGACGAGAAAGCCACAATGCTTCCTTACATGCCTCACTTGCTGCAACATACTCTGCTTCTGTGGTGGAAACAACTGTACATTCTTGAAGAAGAGATCTCCAAGAGATAGCACCTCCAGCAAAATGAAAAATGTACCCTGATGTAGACTTACGATTGTCTACACAACCAGCATAGTCAGAATCTCTGTAACCAATAATGGATGCTTTCCCTCTACCTAAGCATAGACACTTGTCCTTAGTGCCACTCAGATATCTCAAAATCATTTTGACCGCTTCCCAATGTTTCTTGCCAGGATTAGACATATATCTGCTCACAACTCCCACTGCAAATGCAATGTCTGGTCTCGTAGCTACCATATCATACATGAGACTACCAACAGCAGACTGATAGGGAATTTTGGTCATGAATTCCTTTTCCTCATCTGATTTGGGGCAGTCATCCTTGCTCAATTTCACATATGTGGGTAAAGGTGTACTCAATGCCTTTCCACCCTGCATATTGAATCGATGAAGTACTTTGGATATGTACTCACTTTGAGACAAGTATATGCATCTTTTACTCCTATCACGAGTAATGCGCATGCCAAGAATATGTTTGGCATCCCCCAAATCCTTCATATCAAATGTCTGACTCAACTTCTTTTTGAGAATTGACAAATCATAAGAGGACTTCCCAGCAATCAACATATCATCGACGTAAAGTATCAAGTATACCAAGCTGCCATCAGAACATCTCTTTGTGTAGAGACAATGATCCTCATTGCTCCGAGAATAGCCTTGGGACTTCATAAAAGCATCAAACTTTTGGTACCATTGTCTAGGAGACTGTTTAAGTCCATACAAGCTCTTCTTGAGCTTACAAACTAGACTTTCCTTGCCAGGAAATACATAACCCTCTGGTTGTTCCATATAGATCTCATCTGTAAGATCTCCATGCAAGAAAGCTGTTTTCACATCCATTTGGACTAGCTCTAAGTCCTCCATTGCAACGAATCCAAGCAACATGCGCAAAGTAGTCATCTTGACCACTGGAGAGAAGATTTCCTCAAAATCAACACCATGTTGTTGCTTAAAACCCTTGGCAACAAGTCGTGCTTTATATTTTGGAGAAGCACTATCTGATGTGAATTTCAGCTTATATACCCATTTACATGGTAAAGCTTTCCTGCCCTTTGGCAAAGGTACTAAGTCCCAAGTACCATTCTTGTGAATAGAATCCAACTCACTCTTCATGGCACGCTCCCACTTGACATGATCCTCTGTCTGCATAGCCTCTTTGTAGCAAGAGGGCTCACCAGCATCTGTTAGCATAACAAAATCTAGACCTGGAACATATCTATCAGGTGGATATGAGACACGTGTAGAACGTCTCAATGGTTGCTGAACAGGAACATGTGCAGACTGATCTGAATGGACATTCTCTTGAACATCCCTATGTGCAGCATTTTTATGCATGCTAACCGGAGGACTAGTATCCTCAAACACCACTCTTCTCACTTCAACCTCCTTAATCGGCTGTTTATGCATCTTAGACTCATTAAAATTGACATCACTACTTCTGATCACTGACCGTGTTTCAGGATCCCATAAGCGATATCCAAATTGTCCTTCTCGACCATATCCAAGAAAAATGCATTTCTTTGACTTATGGTCCAACTTCTGTCTAAGATTCTTGGGTATATGAACATATGCTTCACACCCAAAAACTCGAAGATGATCATAATATGGTGGTTTCCCTGTCCATAACTCTTGTGCCACTTTCAGACCTTTGGCAGTACTAGGTGAAAGGTTAATCACATGAACTGCAGTCAATACTGCTTTTGCCCAAAAACCTTGTGAGAGGTTTGCATGATGCAACATAGAGACTACTCTATCTTGAATAGTTCTATTCATCCTCTCAGCTACACCATTCTAACTAGGGTATAAGGAGCTGTAAACTCTCTACGAATCCCTCTACATTGACAGAAAAGGCTGAATTCATGTGAGGTATACTCACCCCCATTATCTGAAAGTAAAGCCTTAAGCTTAGTTCCTTTTTCAATCTCAACTGAAGCAAGCCATTTTCTGAAAGTAGGGAATACATCATCCTTCGATTTGATAGGATATACCCAGACTTTTCTAGTAGCATCATCTATGAAAGTGACAAAGTAAAGAGAACCACTTAAGGACCTAGTGGGCATAGGACCACACACATCTGTATGAACAAGATCTAAAGGCTGAATTGAAGAGTCAATGTGCATTTTATGAACATTTCTGGTTTGCTTTCCATATTGACAATGCTCACAAAATGAAAAATCAGAGAAAGATAACACAGGTAAGTAGCCAGAACGAGAAAGATTTTCCATTCCACTACGAGATATATGGCCCAAACGACCATGCCAAATACAAGCCATAGGATGTTCAGTAACAGCTAACAAGTGTTCTTTCTGTGATACAAATAAAGGGTAAAGTGAGCCAACTTTCCTTCCTTTTGCAATAACCATATTGCCCTTTGATATACAAAAGGACTGAGCATAGAAGACCACCTTGTAACCAAGGTCATCAAGTTGACCAACTGACATCAAACTGCGTGATAACTGAGGTACACGGCGTACATTATGCATAGTAAATTTTGAACCGTCAATGAACTGCACAACCACATCTCCAATCCCCACAACATCACACTGGTAAGAGTCACCAAGTCTCACGGTACCAAGAGACTTTGCTGCATAATTAGAGAACCATTCTCTATGTGGTGTCACATGGAAAGAAGCACCAGAATCTAGCAGCCAGGTGTGGGAAAGAGAATCAGCCATAAGTGCCTCAGATGGCACAATACTATCAAGTGTCAACACATCAGCATCATCAGAAATAGCATTAATTTCTTCAATCTTCACAGTCGAAGTAGATGGTGCAGGTAACTGTTTAACATGCCCATCAACATTCTGTCCTTTACCTTTAGCATTCTTTAATGCATAACAGTCTTTCTTCATGTGTCCTTTCTTATGACAATAATGGCATTCAATATCCCTCTTCCTTGATTTACTTCTGCTCTTATTCCGTTGACCATTCTTTTCCTTGTTCTTGCTCCTGCCACGCTGTTGATTCTTTCCTTGGTAAGAATCACGAACATTATATGCATCTCCACTCTGAGTGCCAACCATAGATTTTCTACGAATCTCCTCACTCAAGAGTGCTCCACATATGTCATCATAGACGAGTTTACCACCTGGTGCACTATTGCTAATAGCTGTGCAAAATGTATCCCATGATGATGGCAAGGTGCATAACAGCAATACTGCTTTCATTTCATTGTCCATATCCATTTTCTGAGCCTGTAACTGGGAGAATATGGCATCAAACTCATTTAGATGAGCAGCAACACTATCTGTGTCCTTCATACGAAGGTCGTATAATTTTCTCATCAGATATACTTTATTTGATGCCGTCTCTTTCTCATATGTATTGCATAACTTCTTCCAAAGCTCCTCTACACTTTCACAGTCTAATACTGTAAAGTAAACATTATCTGCTAGGTGCAAGCGAATGGTAGACCTGGCCATTTCATCTAACTCATCCCAATCATCTTCATCCATGTCAGCAGGCTTCTTTGAAATCCCATTTACTGGCTTCCATTGCCTTCTTTGAATCAGCACATCTTTAATCTGATTCTTCCATAGAGCAAAGTTTGTGCCATCAAATTTTCGGATCTCAAAATGGTCTTTGCCCTGCAAGTTATAGCTCCTCCTCGGAACGCTAGCACTAGACCCTGATCCACCGGATGTGCCTGAGACCTCTAATGCCATGATTGTAGAGAACTGAGTAGAATGATAATGGTGCTAGAAGAGTCCAAACACCAACAAATAAGTGTATCAAGGAGTAAATCGACCACTATATAGTTGATTAAACCAGAAATATGGAAAAATTTTGCCAGAGTATCCTCTGCAAAATTAGCATATGACCAGTGTCAAAGTATCATAAAACTGCAAGTACTGACATGTCTACCTGCATAGTGAATCACTGACTCCACTGCATATAATCAATTACCCAATAGAAGCCAACTAGGCTTATCGAGCACCTATGAACAACTATCATACATCTCCTATGGCGAGGCTGGGTAAGTCTTCCACCTGCATCACCGAAGGGATCCCGACATCTGGGTGTCTCCCAGTTAAGGAAACCTCACCACGACCCTCTTTATCAAACGTAAAAGGCTTTATGCAAAGAACGTAACCGCTATATCAATGCCCACATGGACGTACATAAGCGGTGTCCACAGAAGCGTACATGGTGTGTATGTGCTCAATATATGCAGTAAAATGACACTAAAATGGCTGAATACACAGCCCAAAAACTAGCCAATAACACCTGCAAGTGTCTGTCAACTCTGATGTTTTAGGCTTTAAAAACCTGCATAAATTTGCAGCGACTGCTCCCACCAAAACTGAAAACCCCTCGAGAAACCTGTAGTTTTACGAGTGTGGCTGAAAATACAGCCCCAAAGGTTGATATTTATTGTCTGAGAAGTACAAGGAACACTCTTCTTGATATTCTTGGACCTGTGTGAAGAGAACTACGTGTGAAAGTACTCCGAAATGGCTCCAAAAAACACCCCAAAATTGCTTCAAAAATAGGCTTTAAAAGCAAAAATGAAGCTTTGAGGGACCAAAACTTGTTCAAGGTAATGTCAACCTTAGTCTTTCCCCTTCTTCAAACACCACAAGAGTGTAGCTTAGTGGCAAAAGATTGCCACGGTTAAGCGAGCTCTGGGGGGAACAGAACTGGGATGGGTGACCTCCCGGGAAGTACCGGGAACCTCTATATTCCTTGATCGTTGAGGTCCTCCCTCGCGCGCAGCCAACGGCGCCAACGGTGACTTCGGTGACTCGGATGACAAGGTATGCCAAGGTCTAGGCCTTGGTCGCCGCCTTAGTCGTAAGCCTGGGGGGGGGGGCCTCGCTTCGCTCGCACAAAAGGAACAAAGCTTTCTTTTGCCTCGAACAGGCTCTGATACCAGTGAAGTACTTCGATGGCGATGCACCACACTGTACTCTCCTTCTCGAGAGCTCCACGACGATATGCTCGAAGTACAAAGCCGAGCTCATGACGCCACGCACAGTACTCCGCACAGAGGTTGTAGAATACGCAGAAAACGCAGTACACAGGTGCACGAAGACAGACTTCTTAGGTCTTACAAATGCGGTCGAACTTACAGTCTGTGACTGACCAGGCCATTATATGTTTTATTAAAGAACATATACAAAGAAGTGTCCGGTGGCCATTTGGCCTTTCACATGGACACTAACGGTAACAGTTTCCTCCCTTGTCGGTGAATGATGCATGGGGGGAGAAAGAGGACGTACCTCAGTTTCCTCAGTAGCCACTGTGGAGTGTGGAACTACTGGTGTCCCCACATTTACCTGCTCTTCTAATTGAGCTTTCAATGTAGCTATTAGTCCATCCTTTGCTTTGATTTCTTCGGTGTCTCTCGTGACTTCTTCTTTGTTCTTCAAGAGTTCCTCTCTTATGGCAGCAAGTTGATTAGCATCTTCATTGCATTGTACTAAGAATTTATTCTCTACCATCTTCCACTTTCTCCTAAGTTCATTAATGTCGTCCATATATCTTTTTTCCCATTCCGCTATGATGGCTTGCTCCCTCTTCAGCTGATCTTCATACTTTGCTATTCAATCCTCCAATGCTTTTGTGTTGCTTTCTGTCATTTCCAGAGCTTCTATAGGTTGGTTGCATAGTAAGGCCATCATTAGTTCTTTGTTCCTGGTCCTCCGATTATCAGTTTCATCCATGTATACCTTGATTTGAATGAGTTTACTTCTAGCATTCATTCATATTTTTTCTGCTTCTCCAGCCTCATATTTGCTTTGTAGTTCTCTTAGTTGTTCTTGGAGCTTCTTATTTTCCGTTTCCAATGTGCTGCATTTATTCTTAACCTCATTGGTTTCTAACTCTTTCTCTAAAATTATCCTTTGTGCTTGAATTAATTTGGCAGATAGGTTTTCACCTATTTCCTGGAATTGATTCTTCTCCCACATTGCCTTGTCGTAGTTGGAATCATCTTCAAGCATTAGTTGTTGAGTATCCATAGCAGTTTGTATCATTTGTTATACTACAGGCTGGAGCTGAGCTATGTCCACATTCAACCATGTTTTCGGGATGCTTGGTTCTTCCCCCGTTTGTACGTCTCTTCCTTGCTCCACATGTCTCGTCTTGTTGTGTGGTTGTCTTATTTGGAGATGTACTTCTTGGTCGCTTCTTTCCTCTTCATTATTGGTCGATTTGGTAGCACTCCCTTGAAATGTGACATCCAACAAAGAGGGTTCTTCCACTACCCTTATTGGTGTAAAGGGTTTGGACTCTTTTACTGTGTGTTCTACTTTTTCTTCCTTGGGGTTCTTTATCAAGACCTCTCCCACTAAAGGAGTCTCTTTGATTTTAATGTTCGAAGCTTCATTCAATTTGATTATGTGAATGCCTTCTTGAGATGCTTCCTACCTTGTAGTGCCCTTGATAGTGTTGTCAGACATCTGATCGATCTTTGTGCCTTGCACGCCAAAGTCATCATGTACTTGATTCAGTTCCTCCCATTGAACATCATCCTTTGAATCACTTTTAATGTCCACATTTAGCATAGATGTTTCTTGTTCTTCTAGCATGCTTGATGATGAGCTAGTTTTCATCAAGCCCAATTCTCTATATCTATGAGCTTCTTTCTGGTTCCGATTGTAATGAAGAGAATTCATTGTTTCTCCTTGTCTCCGTAAGATGAGTGACTTGTATCAGTTTAGACTTTTCTAATTCCCTCATTCCATCCTTGCAAACCTAGTGTAGATTAGCACTTCCTGGGTGTGATAATCGGATAGTAGACTTCCATGTGGATGGTCTTCCCTTGTTGTAGGTAACTTTAGGAGCGTTGTCTTCAGAGTCTCTCTTGGATCCACCGTTCGTGGGGGATGAAGGCACCTCATCAACTGATTCATTGGTATTGGTAGTCAATCCTTTCTTAGGGTGCTCCTTTGGTAAACTTTTGATGGAGTCATTTGCTAACTCCTCTTCTAGGGTTTCTTTCTCATGGTTGATGGTTTCATGCATGTGAGGGAGTTTTTCTTCTAACACGCTAAATATTTCCTTCTGACCTATTATGGCTGAGATGTTCCCTTGAGATAGATGAATGCTCACTTCGTTCTCAATCATCCAATCTTGCCCTAGGATCATGTTCTCTATAAGATCCTCATCTTTATAGACCATAACTTGTTGCTCCATAGTGGAATTTACTAGGTGGAGAGATATCGTGGATTCTCCAATGCATTCTATGACTTGGGCCCCAACGCCTATCATGTGTGCTTTAGTTGGTTTTATGATCATCTAAAGATGAGTAACAATCGTCATTCGTATGCAATTGAGTGTTGCTCCTGAGTCTATCAATGTATCTATTAACTCGTATTATGTAGTTCCAATCCCTAGATTTAAATATGGTTGGGATATGTTGAGATTGGTTGTGTTGGCCTGGTGATCTTGGTAGTTGGCCATTGGAATAGGCTCCTCTCCTTGTAAATATTGTTCATTGCTTTGCCTTATCCACTCTTTTCGTTTCTTGATACGTTCTAGGGCTTCTTGCCTTGCCTCTTCTCTAATTCTCTCTTCCTCTTTTTTCTATTTTGTGCCCCTACAAGTCCTACTAACGTTTGATCCATCAATGGCTCCATGTAATGTTTTACTCGACAACCACTATTGTAATTAGGAAGTAGAGGTTCATATCTGCGTTTCTGTAACTTCTTGGCATGTTGCTTCAAAGTATACACCAGGACTAAGTCTCCTTCTTTTAGTACTTTTTCTTTGATGTGTGCATCATAATATGCTTTTTTTCTTCTTTTCGCCGCATAAATTCCCCCAATAGCATGTACTCTAGTCTCGTGTAGCTTCTCAATTTTTTTGAGTTGCTTGGACAACTCATGCCCATTCCATTCATACTATTGTGCTACTCTTAAAGTAGGCACTAAAAGATCGATTGGCAAGACGGTATTTTGTCCATACACTAGGTTAAATGGTGTAGTTCCAATGGCTGTTTTGTAAGCCACATGGAAGGCCCAAATTGCATGATGTAATTGTTTGTCCCAATCTAACCTTCCATTATTGACTATCTTGGTCAATACAGCTTACAACACCTTATTGGAACTTTCTACTTGACCGTTGGCTTGAGGATGATATGGGGTTCATTTTTTATGAATCACTAAGAATTCATTCATCAAGTACTCTATTACTTCATTAATGAAATGCGTCCCTCGATCACTCACTATCTCTATAGCTAGTCCAAAGAGAGTAAAGATATGCTCAAAAAGGAACTTAGTAGTGGTCTGTGCATCATTTTTTTAGTAGATTTTGCTTCAACCCATTTAGTCAAATAGTCTATCGCCATGATTATGTACTCAACGTGTGATCCTTTGGCTGGTGGATTAATAGGTCCTATGAAATCAATACCCTTTTTGGAAAAGCCTCTCGTGCAAACCATATGTCTCAAAGGCATGTGATCACATCTGATAGGATATTTAGCTCTTTGGCATACCTCACAACTTTGTACGTAGGTGTCTGCATCCATATGTAGAGTTGGCCACCACAAGCCTGCAAAGAGGATCAGTTTTATAGTTCTTTCAATTGACAAATGTCATCCTCTGGCACCTTCATGTGCCATCTCTAATATGGGTAAGTACTCTCCTTCATGTACACATAGTTGAAGTTGATTATCCTTCTCTCTCTTGAATAATTGTCTCCCCATGATAACATAGTCCTTACTCATTTCTTCTAGGGATCCTTTCCTTGCTAAATTGATTCCATCCTCATGGTCTTGTGTCTTTATGAATTTCACTAACATCTTACTCCAGTTGGGTGCTATTGTAGAGAAAGGTAAAGATGTGTGATCACCGGGAGTGGCTTCCTGACATTCTGTGCAACTACTGACATACTCATGAACATCCTTAGGCATATCAGGCCAATAGACTCCTAATCGTTTCAATTCCCTTAGAGTTCCATGATTTCCCTTGTGCATTCTCCATTTATTTATGTGCGCTTGTTAAATCAAGTTCTTCTGCTCGTCTTCTTCTACACATCTAGACAATACACCGTTGGAATCTTTATGATACACACTTCCTACTACAATGTGTCAGTTATGTGACTGTAGAATTTCCTTTTTAATCTCCTTGTTAATTGAGTGTTGTGGTCCATGAGTGAGTATTGGAATTAGCTTTTCTGCCCACATAGGACATACTTTTAAATTGAACAGTTATGTCTCTGGAAAATCATTGGGTACTCCGCTAGGTGGTTCTAAGTGTGTTAATATAGAGAGATGATCGGCTCTCACGTGGGTATTTCCTTTTTTTACAATCACTTCACAGTCAAACTCCATTAACAACAAAAACCATCTCACTAGTCTTCCTATGTAACAAGGCTTATTGACTACGTACAACAAGGCTTGATGATCTTTAGCTAGAAGGTACTTTCTGAATTTCTTCACAATGTACACCATACCCAAAACTTCTCGCACCGTAGTGGTATAGTTTCTTTCCGCTTGATTCAGTTGTCTGCTTGCATAGGCAATAGGATGGTCCAATTTTCCCTCATCTATCGGTTGAGCTAAAATGCATCCTATTGCATAATTGGAAGCATCCACATGAATATGAAAGGGCTTGTTCCAATTAGGTGTTTTCAAAATAGGTGGTGTCGTGTCGCATTTTTAACTCATTAAATGCTTTCTCGCATTCATCCGTCCATGTGAATTGAGTCAACAATCCATACAATGGCTTGGCAATTATATCGTACATGTGGATAAATCGAAAAGAGTATCCACAATGACCCATAAATGTTTGCACTTCCTTTGCATTTTTTGGTCTTGGAAGTTCTAGAATTACTTTGATCTTGTCTTCATCCGTAGATATTCCATTCCTAGATATGATGTGTCCTAGGATTTTTCCTTGTCTCACCATAAATATGCACTTCTCAGTATTTAGACATACTCTATATTGTCGACATTTTTCAAATATTCTTCGCAATTCCAGAATATGTTCTTGTCTCCGATCTGAGTATGTACATAGGTTCTCTACGTATACTTCCATACTCTTTCTTAGGAATTCTTTGAAAACGTGACACATCAACCTTTGGAAAGTAGCACGAGTGTTAGTGAGTCCAAATGGCATCACTCTAAAAGCATAGACTCCCCATTCAGTAACGAATGCGGTCTTATGTTGGCCCTCAGTAGCAATAGCTACTTGGTTGTATCTAGATAATCCATCCAAGAAGCTATAGACTTCCTTACCTGCAACTCTTTCCAAGAGGTGATCAGTGATAGGTAATGGATAGCTATCACGGATCGTGGTTGCATTGAATTTCTTCATAGTAATGCACACTCTTAGTTTCCCGTTCTTTTTGGGCACAACTACTAATGGTGACACCCATTCGATATGTTCTCTCTTCTAAATCAATCGGCTGCTAATAGTTTGTCTATTTCTTCTTTAATTTTTGCTACATAAACATCATTATATGCGTATGGGCATTGCTTTGATGGTTTTGCATCAAGTGTCATTGGTATTCTATGAGAACAAATGGTGGGCTCCACATTTTTGAGGTCTTTGTAGGTCCATGCAAACACATCTCGATATTCTCAAATAAGTCTCATCAATTCTTCTTCCTCCTCTGGTGACACATCCTTTCCTATGTACATACATCTTTCTTCTCCATTTTCTACAGTCACTATGATTTTTTTCGTTTGTTCCTTGTTCTCGTATGCTTCTCCTTCTCTTGATTCTCTCTTAGGCATCTGAATGGCTATTTTCCTTTCCTCTACTTCATATCTTTTGAAGTGTTCTATTACTTCAAATAGATCCGGGGTTGGTTCGGTCTTACTTGTGGTTTCCTCATGGTTTGGTACTGTAGGGGCTGCTTCTATTGCTAACACTTTGGTTGTTCCATCCTTGTTCTCTGCTTGAATGGCTTCTAAATAGAGTTCCTCTGAGTCAAACTCTGGTTCTATCTCTATGCTCTCAGAATCTTCTTTCCATTCCTTTTCTAACACTTCTCTTGCTTCTACCTCCTGAAGAACTACCATGTAAAAGCTTACATCACAGCCTTCTTCATCTACACATTCATTCATGGTCTATACTTCTTCGTTTACACATACATCCAAGGTGGCTAAAATCTCCATTGAACCGTGTGGTTCGAAAGCTTCATCAGGAAAAATTTGAGGCGTATACATCGGGTCCTCTATGGGCCGATAATTTGGATGTCCTATGGGCCATAGCTGAAGTCTTTTATCCTCTCTCTCTTTGCTTCCTTACACATCCATAATTGGGCATCCTCGTGCATCCATGATTGGTCACTTGAATCGGCACTATGGATAGACAAATCATCTTCTTCCTTGTGTATGGGATTCCATTGTAGCGGGGGTAGATCCCTGTACGCAAAGGTATGCAAGTTTATCTTGGTAGTGTTTCCTTGATGTTGAAGGTATAATGAGTTTCTTCCCTAGTCTTGTACTACCTGGAGTTGTCTCATGAAAGGTCATCCTAGTATCAGTTCATAATTATTAGCTTTTCCAAATTGACATATAGCTAATGTATGCTCAAATTCAACTCCACAGGTGGTTAATCTAATTTTCTCCAATATTCCCCCCAACATACACAACAATGATCAGAAGCACATAATTAGCACGCTTAACATATAAGGTGCTCTCTGTTGGACTGTGAAATTAGGTAGGCATGTATTTTTTCATACCAAGCACGTGGTGCTTGTTTTAACCCATATAATGCCTTTTTCAACCTGCATACGTGGTCTTCATGACCTTTCTACACAAAGTCATGGGATTGAAAAATATACACTTCTTCATGCAAGTCACCATTCACAAATGTAGTTTTAATTTCCAACTGATGTACATTCCAACCATGATGAGCTGCAAGTGCACAAATGCTACGAATAGTAGTCATTTGGCATGTAGGTGCAAAGGTCTCATCAAAATCAATGCCTCTTTCTTGTGCATAACCCTTTGCAACAAGCCTATCCTTATACTTGTCAACTCTTCCACCAAGCTTACACTTCAGCTTGTATACCCACTTGGTGCCAATGGCCTTCTTGCAAGGAGGCAAGTCACATAAAGACCAAGTACACTTTTTCTTGATAGCATCAAATTCTAATGGCATACTGTTGGAACTGAAGGACTCACTAGACAAGAGAGAAGAGAAGGCACAAGCATACAAGGGAGTCAACGACGATCTGGCAAGTAGGCCAATAATTTTCTTCATGGAGAAGCAAGTACGAGCATTCACGCAGATCTAGCACTAAGGCAACCTTTAATTTTTCAAAACCCTTACACCAATTAAAAGTGATTCTCATCACTAACAACCCCTGTAAATACCATGTTCACCTTTTTGTGGCTCCATTTTGTGCAAGCCGAGGAGTCCTCGAGCTTGAGGAGCCTTAGAAGTACCTACATATCAATTTTCATATTTTTTAGACTCCGTTTAAGCCCTCAAATTGGCCCTGGAACCTAATTTTTAACTAGGCCGGACACTAGGTCTGGACAGGGCCAAAGCTAGTCAAAAACTATAAAAGGAGCTAGAGAGCTCATTTTGAGGGTAGATTGTAACTGAAATGAACTTGTAAGAGGTTTGTGAAAGTAATCCAAAGAACTCCATTGCTTCTCACTCTTTGTCTTGCCGTGTGTGTATGTGTGTGCATGTTTGTGTGCTTCTCACTCACGCACTTGTGCCTCCACTTGCTCGAGGTCTTCATACCATCCTCACGTCTTCCCGGATTGACATTAAAGGAGGTGCTACTCATCACTGAGCTACACCAAATTTTGGCGCCGTTGCCGGGGATCGAGCTTTGAGGACGAGCGTGTGATGGTAAGACGTAGAGTTGATGCGTTGGAGTTGTAGGTATTTTCTTCACTTTCATCTATTTTCTTCACCATCATCATCACCGTCGTCATCATCACCATCTCTCACCTCCATCTCCATCATCGCAAAAAATTCAGTTTTTTACTATATCTCCTTCCTCCTTTCATTTTCCTCATTTCACTTGGGAGAGAGAGCGAGAGAGCGATATTGCTTGCACTGTTTTTGCATGTTTTGTGAGCATTTTGTAGGTTATTGCTGAATCATCCCCTCCAGCACGTTGCGTAGGTACGGAATACTCAGAAACTGTCTCGCAGTCGCCGACCTCTGTCGATCGCGATCGACAGAAAATTCGATCATTTTGTAAAACAAGGTTCACCACAAGCACAAGCATGATGAGCACATCCCAAATCACCTAAAATAGTAGAAAAATTCCGTGCTTCTCTGTCAATCGTGACCAACAGACCCTGTCAATCGCGATCGACAGACCCTGTCAATTGCGACCGACAGACCCTGTCAATTGCGACCGACAGAACCCACGACCGACTGACTGCCACGTAGGACCCTGTCAATCGCGATTGACACCATCGATCGCGACCGACAACCACGACCGACACCCTTGTCAGTCGCGATTGACACCGTCGATCCCGACCGACAGAATTTTCACGATTGATTGACTTTTACACGTAGCCACGTGTCCATCGCGACGGACACAACGATTTACTGAAATCACGGCGAAAAACCCAGAAAAAGTGTCGATCGCGATTGACACCATCAATCGCGATTGACAGAACTCACGACCGACTCTGTCGATCGCGATTGACACTGTCAATCGCGACTGACATGTCGATCGCGACCAACAGGCCCCGACGGACACCTCTGTCAATCGCGATTGACAGACCTGTCGATCGCGATTGACAGGCTTTTCGGCCAAAAAAATTAGGGTTTTTATTCTAAGCTTTGGGGATAGTTTTTGGGCATATTGGTCTAGCAATTAGTGAATTGTGAGGTCCCTACACATGTATTTTTGAGAAAAATCATGTGACCTGTTGGCCTGTTGAACCCTGTTTTAGCACCAGAACCCTGAACGGTCATAACTTTTTCATACGAAATCCATTTTTTGAGCTCTAGGGCTTGTCAGAAAGCTCGTGGCATATACTACACGCCCTCAACTGTTTTTTATAAGAATAATGCATTGATTTCTAGATAGGGTATTTTGAAGTTGACCATACCCAAGGGGAACAAGACTCTCGGATTCCTAGAATTATTTACCATAAAACCAAAGGGCTAAATTGGTGTTTGAGTTACATGAATGGAAGTGCTTTGGGTTTTCATTTGAATGTAAGTATTGAGCTAATCTTGGGCTTTTTACAGGTCCTTTGAGAGCATCAAAGCGTACGCAAAGCAAGAGTAAGTGCAGGCTTGGGAACACGCGTCTTGAGCACACCAGGGCAACAACACAAGGAAAGGACTTCAAGGTTGGAAAACCCGCAACACCCTCTGTCAATTCTTAGTTTAGGCTAAGTGCGAGTAGTGTTAGAAGTAATTCCAGGCAACGATAGGCACGAGATAAATCAAAGACTATCTAAGAAATCAAGTTCAAGACAAGAGATAACCTCTGTGTGTGAACGACAACCTTAACTGAAAAGAACCTAATGTGAAACGACCAAACTAAAGTACGAAATTAAACTCAAGTATTCCTAACGACGTGATATCAGACAAGAGTATAAACACGATAATCAACAGAAAAAGGGGATTAAGTAATTGATACAAAGGACTCAGAAACGTGGTTGTACCTGGGAAAATTGGGTTAATCAGTTAGGCATATGAACCTTAGATCAAGGCGACATCTAGGGAAAGAAAAACAAAGTCTTAGGTCTTCAGAGGCTAGTGTCAACCATACTGCTAGGTCTTGGGCCCAGCAGTTGAGCCACCACTCGTACTACCCTAGCTCTGAGACAAGTGAATCAGAGATTTCTCAAGGCATGGATACACCTACGGGAAGTTCAGGAGTGCCATACTTGCACAGGGTAGAAGGCCCTTACAAAACGCAATTGGAATACCTTAGGACCAACCGATTGGGTGCTAGCATCTATGAGGACGGCCTATGAAGATCTGTGGTACAGATTAAGAATCCTGATCAATCCATTGGACTAGAGCGCCCAGCTGTCAAGTTCGAAAACGGAGTGTACTTAGACAAGGAAGGGACAATATATGTAGTCACCAGTTATCCCGATAGGACTGATGAATTTGGGAATGTAGTCCCAGAATCAGACTTAGATGACCTAGAGCAAGGAAACATGGGAGTAGAACCGAGGACCCCTCGAGGGAAATCTGTTCTTACGAGGATTATCACACCAGAGTGGATTCCCCAAGATAATAAGAGCATAGATCTTCTTCTGAACCGAGAGACCGAAGAAGCCTTTTGGAGATATAAATCTGACCGGCCATTTGATATAGGAACAATCATGATCTACGAGTTTAAGGATCCTGATAGCCCAGGCAGAGTGACCTACTTAGATCACGCCTCAGAGAGGATCTTCGTGGTGACAGAGAATGATAGGCATGCTTACACTTGGAAAGGTGAAATTATTTTCCCCCAACCAAGATCAAATGTGTCCTATGGTCACCCTGGAGCGGGAACATCCCAAGCTCATGGAACTCAAAGAGACAGAAGTAGAGATAGGCCAGAAGTGAGCTTTGCCAACTCAGGGGGCAGAGAAAGAACGAGGACGGAAACAAATAGAGTAGAGCCTGAGGTACTTAGAGCTCACAGGAATCAAAGGAACGCAGATGAGTTCCCTCTACCACGACCTAGAGAGCACACCAGGACTTTGAGACCAACGCAGCTAGTTAAGTCCATGAAGAACTACTTCGATGGCACTGGAGATCCATACGATCATGTGGCTGAGTTTAGACAAGTCCTGAGAGCTGAACAAGTGGAGGATCTATTCACGCAGTACAATGCCTTTGGTCTAACCCTTAGGAACACTGCCCTGACATGGTTTCAGCCACTAAACGAGAGACAGTTCAGGAGCATAGACCAACTCCTAGAGGCTTTCATTATTGAATTCTCTAAGAGTGGCATAAGACATAATACCTCCTCATTGATTCACAGCTTCAAGCAAACCCCTCAAGAGACCGTGAGACTTGCAGGACGAAGATTTAGGCAATATCTGGAAAGATGCCCTGTCCCTGAGCTACCCACACCAGCTAAGCAAGTGGCTTTATTCTTGGATGGATTGCTAAGTACCAAATTAAGATCATATGTGTACTTGAAAGACCCTAGAACCATAGAAGAGTGCGTACGCATGTGCATTGACATCGAGGATAACCTAGGGGAGGAGTTAGAGCTTTCCAAGATATACAAAGATTCAGATAGTGCCTCTAGCCTCTCTTCCACGCAATCCACATCAATTGAGGAACTTGCAGAGTAAGTAGCTCAGAAATTAGGTGTCACTAGTAAACAGATCCCAAGGTTCGCCCCTGTGAAAAGATGCTACACTTGTGGTGGCGACCACATGGCGAATGTATGTCCCATTATGGCTCAACCCCAAGTAAATCCTAGTAGCCAGTACTGCACCATAGAACGAAGATACACAAATCACACAGCACAAGACTGCCCATACAATAAGCAAGCTGTTAGGAAAACCTACCCTCAGCCATACCCTCAACAAGGCAGATACCAGAACCAATATCCACCACAGCAGTATGCTAGGCCTCAACAAACCTACCAACCACAATATCAAGCCCAGCAAAGGCCTCAGCCGGTGTTAGCCCAACAACCTCCAGCTCCATCCAACGTGATCCCTGTAAAGTATGCAGCTGCAGAAGAAAACTTGAATAGAGCTATAGTCCCCGTAACACCATTGCTTTTAGAAAGTGATCCCAGTGACCATAGCTTCGATTCTACACATGTTGATAGTCCCCAGGCTTACTACATGCAGTCTCTTGAACATGGTGAGTCTTACTATAGTGAAGAGCCAAATGAATCTAGTTGGGAATCAGATTACACAAATGTCATGTATGCAAACCCCGACCCTAGACCCCAACCTAGACAAGTAAGACCCCCATTCCCTAGAGGACCATGCTACAGATGTCAAGGAGATCATCTCATTCGTGACTGCCCCTTGCCTCCACCTACACAACCCCAGTCAGTAACGATCCAGGGCTATTATCAAGAGTGTGGAAAGGAGCATCTCTTACGAGATTGCCCTAAGAATCCTAATAATATGCCAAAAATCACTCCTATTAACGTCATTGGGTTAGTAGTAGACTCCTCAGGGAGTGTGACTTCCACTGCTCCAGTACAGGTAGTGACTAGAGCTCAGGCATTGCAGCAGAACCAAGGAGTAAACCAGGATAAGAACCCAGAGGCTAGTGAAACCGAGAGCATGACAAAGAAAAGGACTAGAGCGTGGAAAGATAGTCGGGAAAGAATGAAAAGGCAATGGGCTAAAAAGATGAGTGAACTTGAGGAAAGCATAAGAGAAACCAAAGCCAAAATAACTGAACTCACATCTCAAACTCCCTCTCACACTATCCCACCACCACCATTCCCATCGCCATCCGACCCGCCACTTTCCAACTCACCTCATACGATTCCACCACCCCCTAGAGTAGGATCAGTCCTAGCAAATCCCACTCCCGAGGACCTTAATATGATGCTTAAAGCCTATCAGGCCAGAATCCAAGAAGGGCCAAACGTAACTGATCATGAAAAATGTTACCCAAGAGCAGAACTAGAGTTAGAACGAACCAAAATCTGTGCTAAGATGGTGGAACTGGCTCAGACCATGTTTGAAGCCAATCGCCTCTTTAACATCTCTAGTTCAGCAAAGACACAGTTGCACTTTGATGGACTATTGGAAAGAATAGAGCAGCTGATTGCACAATCAGAAAAGGAACCCGCCTCTCAACACAAGGACAAGGCAAGTGAAACTGCAAGTCTTCCTGCCCGGGAAGCCTATGTGCCTAAAGCCTATGAGCCTGAAGTTTATGTGCCTAACTCTACGGAGCCAGGCACATCATCTTCTATGAATCGATTCACACCAGAATTCCTACGCGAGATTCAAGAAGACAAATGGGCTAAGGAAAGTGAAGTCCCTCCTCCCATTGAACTTGTGGATGATGCACAGGACCAATTCCCACAAGACATCCCATCCATTTATGGGGAGCAGGAGAGCACCCACTCTCAGGAAGATTAGAATTTGAGTCTAATTCTTTACAAGAATTAACCCACTTCACAGGCCCATGGGAAGCTAAATCTACATGTATGAGAGCACCCACGGTCATGGTAAGAAACGAAGACTCGATCATACCTAGGAACACAGAGGTAGTGAAAAACACTAAAGTGTAGTGCAATCTCAAGTTAGAAGAGCTACTCAAAGTAAGGCCAGAACTATGGAAACATGTAGCCAAACAAGTACCAGAGATAGCAAAACCTCGTTCCCAGGTAGGATCCCAGAGAACAGTGCCAGAGATACCCTTGGATAAGATAGGAGACATGTGTGAAGGTGAAGAAGGGAACACCTATCTTCCCATTACCTACCAAGGACACACCACCAAGGCAATTTTGGACTCAGGTGCAGGAGTTGCAATTGCCACCACTTCCCTATGGAAGCGTTGGGGCAAGCCCGCACTCAGGCCCACAAGGATGAAATTGCAAATGGCCGATGGTCACATAGAGAGACCCTTAGGAGTGCTAGAAGGAATAACTCTCACCAAAAGAGGAAGAATCTTTGTTTGAGGTCCCAGAAAATTTTAGGAAGTATGAGATAGATGACAGGAGAGTCATGATCAGAATGCCTAAACGAGAGGCACAATCAGGGGAGGCCTATGATAACAAAGAAACCACCAAGAAAATTGTGGTAGCTCTGGAAGAAGGAGAGGAGAGATGCACGTACATAGGCCATGACCTGACAGAAGAGGAAGAACAAGAGCTAATAGCCTTGCTAAGAGAATACAGAGATGTATTCGCTTGGAGTTACAAGGATTTGAAGGGTGTAGACCCTGACATATGTTCACACACTATCCCCATGACCTCAGACGCCAAACCCTCTAAGCAAAAGCCATATACATATAACGATAATTATGCGGCTAAGATCAATGAAGAGATAGATAGACTGGTTGAAGATGGATTCATTTATGAAATTGAGCATACTGAGTGGGTATCCCCCATTGTAGTGGTGCCCAAGAAAAATGGAAAGCTGCGTGTGTGCATTAACTTTAAGAAGGTTAATGCAGCCACAATCCGAGATAACTATCCGCTTCCCATCACAGAACATCTCTTAGAAAGAGTAGCAGGCAAGGAAGTGTACAGCTTCCTGGATGGATTCTCTGGCTACAACCAAGTAGCCATAGCTCCAGAAGATCAGCACAAGACGGCTTTTGCCACAGAATGGGGCATATTTGCCTTTAGAGTAATGCCATTTGGGCTTACTAATGCACCAGCCACCTTCTAGAGGCTGATGTGCCATGTATTTAAAGAGTTCCTGAGGAAGAACTTAGAAGTCTATGTTGATGATCTTTGTGCTCATTCCAACATTAGGCAAACCCATATCCCTGAACTCAGACAAATCTTTGACAAATGTAGAGAATATCAAGTCTGCCTGAACCCAGAAAAGTGCGTCTTTATGGTCAAGCAAGGCAAGATTCTAGGACACAGTGTGTCAAAGAATGGCATATCCACGGATGAAGAGAAGGTGAGAGCCACAGCAGAGCTACCTAGGCCAAGGAATGTCAAGGAAGTACAAGCTTTCATGGGGCATTGTGGTTACTACCGCCGGTTCATTCACATGTATGCTGTCATTGCAAAGCCCATGTACGGACTTCTGACTAACTTTGAGTGGACGGATGAATGTGACAATTCCTTCCAGGAGCTTAAACGAAGATTATGTTCAGCACCAATCTTGACCACACCAGATTGGAACAAGCCTTTCCATGTTCATGTGGATGCATCCAATTATGCCATTGGGTGTGTGCTTGCTCAACCTACTGGTGAAGGTAATATGGATCTTCCAATTGCCTATGCTAGTAGACAATTGAATGCAGCTGAACGAAATTACACCACTACTGAGAGAGAAGGCTTAGGCATGGTGTATGCAGTCAAAAAGTTTAGACATTATCTGCTTGCAAATAAGTTTAAATTTTTTACTGACCACCAAGCATTGTTATATCTAGTGAACAAGCCATGCAATACAGGAAGATTAGTAAGATGGTTTCTCTTACTAATGGAATATGATTTCGAGGTGGTGGTAAGTGTTGGAAGCAGCCAGAGGCACAGACGACGCGGAAGCATGTAAAGACAGAGCAGGGAGCCAGTCGGATTATTTTGTTTTTATTATCTCTTCAAACATCCAACAGTGATCTTCATCACTCTTGTAACATATGTAATATAGACAAAACCTCATTTTGTAATTCATAGCTCCATTTTGTGCAAGCCGAGGAGTCCTCGAGCTTGAGGAGCTTAGGTAGAATGCTCGTACCAATTTTCGTTATTTTTAGACATCGTTTACCCTTCCAAATAGCCTCTAGGACCTATTTTTTAACTAGGCCGGTCACTAGATGTGAAACCGGTCAAAACTAGTCTAGAAACTATAAAAAGAGCTAGAGAGCTCATTTTTGAGGTTGATTCATTTTGGTTAGTGTGAGCCTAGATCTAGTTTGAGCTTGTAAGAGTGTTCTTGAGTAATAGAGCTATTTTCCCACCTTCCATTGTGTCTTGCTTGTCTCTTCATTGTGTGTGTGTATGTGTGTGTGCATCTTTGTGCTTCTCACCTTCACTCTCACTTCATCTCACGTTCACGATCTTCATATCACTCCTATCTCTTCCGCGGATTGACATTAAGGAGGTGGAGCTTCTTAACGTGGTTCTCACCATTGTGCTAGAGCAACACCAAATTTGGCGCCGTTGCCGGGGATCGAGTCTAGGACGAATGTGTGATGGTAAGAGTATAGCAAGAAGTGGCGTTGGAAGGTAAAAATTTCAGTTTTTGTTGTTGTTTTTACTTAGTTTTTAGTGTTTTTCACTTCCCCCACACTCCATCTTCATCATCGCATCATCATCTTCATCTCCAAAAAAATCAGAAAATTTACCATATCCACCCATTCACCTCATTTCCCCTCATTTGTGCATGCGAGAGAGCGAGAGAGAGTTTTTGCGCTTGTATGCACTTGTGTTTTCTTGAGTTTTCTTGCAGGTACAGAGCTTCAGAGCATCAGGAAAGCTTCCAAAAGGTAAAAAATGTACATTCTGTCAGAAATTTCCGACTGTGTCGGACCATCGCGATGGTCCGCCAAGTTCGGATTTTGAGGTAGGCGACCACACCACGAGGTAGGCGATCCTTGCGCACACACGGCACCATAGTTGCATTTCAAAAATTCGTCATTTGGTGGACCATCGCGATTGGCTCGGACCATCGCGATTGTGTCGCACCATCGCGATAGGCTCACGCCATCGCGACGGCTCGGCCGGACCATCGCGACGGTTCGCTTTTTCGGACCATCGCGACGGTTCACTTGAGCCATCGCGACGGTCCACTTGGACCATCGCGACGGTTCATTTGACCCCGGACCATCGCGATTGGCTTAGGCCATCGCCACGACAGTGCCACGTGTCACGATAGACCATCGCGACGGTTCAACTTTTGGACCATCGCGACAGCCCAAAATCGGACCATCGCGATTGGCTCAAGCCATCGCATCGCGGACCATCGCGACGGTTCACTTCGGACCATCGCGATTGTCCACCGTTGACCGTTGACCGCGCCATCGCGATTGTCCGCCCGATCACGCCATCGCGACGGTTCGATTTTTTGGACCATCGCGACGGTTCGACCTCACGCCATCGCGACGGTTCGATTTTTTGGACCATCGCGACGGTTCGACCTCACGCCATCGCGATCGTTCACTTCGAGCCATCGCGACGGTTCGCTTGGACCATCGCGACGGTCCCAGACCATCGCGATTGCCCACCCCCATCGCAAATTTTGGGCTCCAATTTTTGACCAATTTTGAGGGTATTTTTGGAAAATTTTTGGACCATTAGACTCATAGGAGACCCCTTAGCTCTTATTTGAGAGAAAATTGGATTGTTAGTTTTTACCCCCCAGGGCCTGAACGCTCATAACTTTTTCATCCGAAGTCCGTTTTTTGAGCTTAATAGCTCGTTAGAAAGCTCGTGACGAGTACTACGTGACCTCAACTGTTTTTTTCATAAAGAATACATCTAATTTTGGATAAGCTATTTTGAGGTTCACTCAGTTTGGGACTAGGAAGCCAGGGGGCACACATTGGAAATTTGGGCAAAAAGGGAAGGGATTTAAAAGATGTATGTGCTCAAGTGTTTAATCATCTTGTGAATTGGTCTAACATTGGAATTTTCCAGGTCTAGCAAGGGCAATCCAAGTCAAGCAAGCAAGCAAGGCAGTGGAGACAGCAGAGCTTGGGAAGCACGGCTTCTTGGGCAACAGGGCATCAGAGCAACCAGAAAAGCCGACTCGAGGTTGGAAGATTACTCAACCCCCTCAGTCAATTCTTAGCTTAGGCTAAACGGTAGTTGTGGATTAACGACGATAGGAACGCCTCAAGTTCAAGATACCTAATTCTATCAAGTTTAAGACTTAAAGTAAAGGTGTGTGTGACGCGAAAACCTAAAGAAAAGAACATAAGTCTGACGGAACGATAACTCAAAATCATAACGAAAGTCGAATTCCTGACGCATAAATTAAGACAAGGATCCAGAGAAAATTAAAAAGAACCAAGAATTAATCACAAAGAGCCATTGACGATCTAAGTGTGTAATTGAGTGAGCAAGGAAGGAAATTAATGAACCTTAGATCGGGCAAACATATAGGTAAGTCGGACCGACGAAGCCTTAGATCATCAGAGGCTAGTGTAAGAACCACTGCACGATCGTGGGCTCAGCAATTGAATAGTAATTACCCCTACGAGAGCTCAGACACCAGCGGATCTGAAATGGCATTTAGCACACATAGACCAGAAGAAGGGTCAAATGTGGCATATTTAGAAAAACCAGAGGGACCCTATAGGACTCAACTAGAGTTTCTCCGAACCAACCGATTAGGTGCTCGCATCTATGAGGATGGTTTGCAGAGGCAAGTGGTGCAACTGCACAACCCTGATCAACCCATCGGATTGGAAAGACCAGTGGTGAAATTTGAGAAGGACGCTTATATAGACAAAGAAGGAACCATGTACATCCTAAGTACACAGCCCAACGATACGAATGAGTTTGGCACAATCCAATTAGAGACAGAAGGGAAATTTCAAGGAAAAGAACCGTTAGAAGAACCTAGAACACCTAGAGGGAAATCCGTATTAACAAGAGTACTCATCCCAGAATGGATCCCTCAAGATAACAGGAGCATCGAGTTGTTTGTAAATAAAGAGACGGATGAAGCCTTTTGGAGGTACAGAAAGGAACATCCTAGTGAGGTAGGTATCATTACAATTTATGAATTCAAGGACCCGGATACACCTGGAAAGGTCGTATACCTGGATGAGACTTCAGAAAGAGTCTTTGTGGTGCCTGACCACGCTAGAAACACATACACATGGAGAGGTGAATTGGTATTCCCTCCATCTAGAATGAACATGAATACAAGTCAACAAGGGGCTGGAACATCATCAGCCTTTGGAAATCAAAGAGAAAAGAATAAAGAAAGACCCGAAGTAAGCTTCACTCATCCCGTAGGAAGAGATAGAACAACCACGGATAGACAAAGAGATCATGGAATACCAGGTGGTAGAGATGATTTTCCTCTACCTAGACCACGTGAACACACAAGAATGTTGAGACCCACACAGTTAGTGAAATCCATGAAAAATTATTTTGATGGGACAGGAGATCCCTATGATCATGTCGCAGAATTCAAGCAAGTACTAAGAGCAGAACAAGTCGAAGACATGTTTACGCAATACAACGCATTTGGACTAACGTTAAAGAATACCGCTTTAACTTGGTTCCAACCTTTGCAACAAAGGCAATTTAGAGATATCCATCACCTATTAGAGTCATTCATCACTGAATTCTCTAAAAGTGGGATTAGACATGACACATCTTCGTTGATTCATAGCTTTAAACAGACCCCTCAAGAAACAGTTAGACTCGCAGGACGTAGGTTTAGACAATATGTTGAACGATGTCCAATGCAAGAGCTACCCTCACAAGCTAAACAAGTGTCATTGTTTTTAGATGGCTTGTTGAGCTCTAAACTACGTTCCTATGTGTACCTAAAAGAACCAAGAACGCTGGAGGAATGTGTGAGAATATGTATAGACATTGAGGACAACTTAGGAGACGAGTTGGAACTCTCAAAGGTCTATAAGGACTCAGACTGTTCATCTCTAGCATCCACGAAATTGTCTAGCTCGATAGAGGACCTAGCAGAGAAAGTGGCCCAGAAACTAGGAGTTTCTAGTAAACAGGTGCCCAAGCTACCAGCGAATGTACGTTGTTACACTTGTGGTGGAAATCATATGGCAAATGTGTGTCCCAATGCACCACAACCACAAGCCAATCCTAGTGGCCAATACTGTACAATTGAAAGAAGATACACAAATCATACGGCTCAAGACTGCCCATACAACAAGCAGACCGTAAGACAGAACTACCCGCAAGCATACCAACAGCCAGGTAGATATCAAGGCCATTACAATGCTCAGCCTCATTACTATAGGCCTCCTCAGAACTACCCATACCAGGCTCAACAGAGACCTCAACCTGTCTTAGCTCAGCAGCCACCACCACCAGCGAATGTTATCACAGTCAAATATGCTGCTGCAGAAGAAAACCTAAGTAGGGCCTTAGTGCCTTCTTCACCTTTGATCACAGAGAGTGACCCACACTCAAACAGTTTTGACTCTACGCATGTAGATAGTCCACCCGCATATTACACCGAGTCACCAGAACACGGGGAGACATATCATTACGATAGTCCACCAGTAGAACCTAGTTGGGAGCCTGACTACGCTCATGTGATGTACACAAACCCAAACCCACGGCCCCAATTGAGACAACAGAGACCACAGGGCCCTAGAGGACCATGCTTTAGGTGCCAAGGAGATCATTTTATAAGGGATTGTCCACATCCTCCCATAGCAGGACAATCACAGTACTATAACATCCAAGGCTTTTGTGCCGATTGTGGCAAAGAGCATATAATCAAAGATTGTCCTAAGAACCCAGTTAATGCTTCGAATGTGACACCGATCAACGTGATAGGTATTGTAAATAACGCAGATGGATCCAAACCTACATATGTGCCTATACAAGCTATAACAAGAGCCCAGGCGCTCTTACAGAACCAAAAGCTTAATCAAGAGAAAGTAGCCGGAACCAGTGAAGTTGCAGAATCTAGCAGTAAAAAGACAAAATCTTGGAAAGATTCTAGAGAAAGAATTAAGAGAAAATGGAGTAAAAAGATAACTGAGTTGGAAGGAAGTTTAAAGGAATCTAGAGCAAAAATCCAGGAATTAACTTCGCAGGAATTGAATCAAGAGAATCCAGCTCAGACATCAGGATCAGTGTTAGCGGAACCCATACCAGAGAATCTAGACATGATGTTTCGTGCATATCAGGCTAGATTAAAAGAGGGACCTCAAGTAGCTGAAATGAGTAAGAACTACCCTCGAGCTGATCTAGAAATTGAGAGAACTAAACTTTGCATGAAGATGGTAGAATTAGCACAAGCTTTGTTCGAAGCCTCTAGATATCTTAATTGGACTAACATGGCAAAACCGGAGTTACACTTCCAAGGACTAATGGAGAGGCTAGAATATTTGATTGAAAGCAAAGAGAAAAAGGATCAGCATAGGAACCCTATTGTCCCAGAGACACAGGAAAGGAATGCACCATCCCTGTCTCAAGTACCCAATACAGAAAGTCAAGACAATTTGTCTTCTATACATAGGCACTCTCATGAATTTTTGAGAGAGATCCAAGAAGAGAAATGGAGAAAAGAACAAGGAACTCATCCTCCTATTCAAGAAATAGATGATTTGCAGGAGCAATTCCCCCAAGACATTCCCTCTATATATGATGATGTAGAGGAAGAACAACTGAGTGAACACACAGGCTTTGAATCTAATTCTTTACAAGAATTACCTCAGTTCACCGGACCTTGGGAAGCAAAGTCTATTAATATGAGAGCACCCACGATAATAGTGAGGAATGAAGAATCAGTAATCCCTAGAAACACAGAAGTGATCAAGAACACTAAGGTACAGTGTAACCTCACTCTAGAGGAGTTGTTAAAGGTAAAACCAGAATTGTGGAAACATGTAGCAAATCAATTCCCCGAGCTTGCTACTACTCCCTCACAAATAGGATCACATAATAAGGTACCAGAGATACCAGTGGAAAAGATCGGAGATGTAAGCGAAGGAGAGGAAGGTAACACTTATCTTCCGATAACCCATCAGGGCTACACCACGAAAGCCATCTTAGATTCAGGAGCCGGAGTAGCCATTGCTACCACCGCTTTATGGAAACGTTGGGGTAAGCCAGCACTCAAACCTACCAGGATGAAGCTACAAATGGCTGACGGGCACATAGAGAAACCATTGGGCTTACTAGAAGGAATATCTCTCACCACTTGTGGTGTAGAATTTGAACATACCTTTGCCATTTGTGATTTTAGTAAAAACCATGCATATGAGATGATATTGGGACGACCATTCATGCGTCAGTTGCAAATTGTACAAGATTGGGGAACTAATTCGTTGTACTTGCAACATTTAGGAGTGACTACCAAAGTCAATCTTAAAGACTATTCACATAGAGATGTACCCCCAATACAATGGAATACCATCCATAAGACACAAGTAGAAACAGAGTCCGTGCACTCATTAGAATCAGATCCTTCTTGGTTGCACGAAGATACTCATTTATGGATGTGTAAAGTAGCCAAACAAGAGGAAGAAAGATTAGAAGCAAGGACCTTAGGTGCAGAACAACATCCACGAAGCCTTCAAGATCCAGCTTACGCACCTGTAGTATTCCCTGACGAAGAGTTTGAACCCCATGGTTGGGCAGAAATACTAGCAACCATGGATGTAGCCATCAATGAAGAACAATGGACTCCCCACTGTGATGAGGATGGCTATGACATTTCAATTTTTACGATAGAGCCAATCATGTGTGATGCAATTTTAGAAGAGTGTGAACCCAACACTGATGCATTTGAGGATGCAAGCGATATTGATTTAGAATCAATTATCATGGACCCACCCTTTGCATCAGAGGAAGAATATTTTTACGAAGTAGAGACTCACACTCAGAGACACGAGGAAATTACGAATGAGGTGAGATTAGCCACGGAAGTGACTACTAAGAGTGAAGGCAAGAAAAGAAAGAAGAAAGAAACCATGACAGAAAAAGAAGAATCTTTATTTGAAGTACCCGAGAATTTCAAGAAATATGAAATCGACGATAGAAGAATCATGGTACGAATGCCTAATAGGAAGGCAAATGATGGACAAGTATATGATAACCGAGAGAAAACCAAGAAAATAATAGTAGCCATAGAAGGAGAAGAAGAAAAATGTACATACATAGGGCATGATTTGACGACTGAAGAAGAAGATGAGCTAGTTGCCCTATTGCGTGAATATAGAGATGTGTTCGCTTGGAGTTACAAAGATTTGAAAGGAGTAGACCCAGATATATGTTCTCATAGAATCCCTATGACTCCAGATGCGAAACCTACGAAACAGAAACCTTACACGTATAATGATAACTATGCTGCAAAGATTAAAGAGGAGATAGATCGGCTGATAGAAGCAGGATTCATTTACGAAATTGAGCATACCGAATGGGTATCCCCCATCGTGGTAGTGCCCAAGAAGAATGGAAAATTGCGTGTGTGTATTAACCTTAAAAAAGTTAATGCCGCCACAATTAGAGATAGCTATCCTCTTCCTATCACAGAACATCTATTGGAAAGAGTTGCGGGCAAGGAAGTTTACAGCTTTCTTGACGGATTTTCAGGTTATAATCAAGTAGCCATTGCTCCAGAAGACCAACACAAGACGGCTTTTGCCACTGAATGGGGCATATTTGCATTTCGTGTGATGCCATTTGGCTTAACAAATGCACCCGCCACTTTCCAGCGACTCATGTGTCATGTTTTTAAGGAATTCTTACGCAAGAATTTGGAAGTTTATGTCGATGACATATGCGCTCATTCTAATGTAAGACAGACACATATCCCAGAGTTAAGACAAATATTTGACAAATGTCGAGAATATCAGGTTTGTTTGAACCCAGAAAAATGCGTTTTCATGGTCAGACAAGGCAAAATTCTAGGACACATTGTGTCAAAAAATGGAATCTCTACGGATGAAGAAAAGGTGAAGGTAATTGCAGAATTACCTAGACCAACTAACGTGAAAGAGGTACAGGCATTTATGGGCCATTGCGGATATTATAGGAGATTCATACACATGTATGCAATCATAGCCAAGCCATTGTACTCTCTTTTAACCAATTTTGACTGGACAGAAGAATGTGAGAATTCATTCAATGAACTTAAACGACGTTTGTGCTCAGCACCTATATTGACTACCCCAGATTGGAATAAGCCATTCCATGTACATGTGGATGCATCCAATTACGCCATAGGATGTGTGTTAGCACAACCCACGAGTGAAGGTAACATAGATCTCCCCATAGCTTACGCGAGCAGACAATTAAACGCAGCAGAAAGGAATTACACCACCACGGAACGAGAAGGACTAGGGATGATCTACGCAGTAAAGAAGTTCAGGCACTACTTGTTGGCCAACAAATTCAAGTTCTTTACAGATCATCAAGCCTTATTGTATCTAGTCAACAAACCATGTAACACAGGACGATTGATACGTTGGTTTCTATTACTCATGGAGTACGATTTTGAAGTGGTAGTCAGGAAAGGAAAGACACATCTTAGAGCTGACCACCTTTCAAGATTAACATCAGGAGAAGCTCCTCAAGGAGTAATGGATGATCTACCAGATGCATATTTATTCAATCTTGAGGTAGCGCCAGAATGGGCTAAGTCTATAGTCCCTATCCTGACATATGGACCCAAGAACCCTAAGATAAAGATCAAAGAAGGAGAGATTACCAAGTCTCAAAGATACCAAATCTTAGCAGGAAGCATATATAAACAGGATAATCAAAAGATTCTTGCTTGTTGTGTCGATGAATCAGAACATGCAAATTGGTTGCAATTAGCACACGTAGGTGCCCTAAAGCAACACCATTCGAAACATCGAACATTACAGACTCTGCATAGACTAGGAGTATATTGGCCTTCAATGGAAGCAGACGTCTACAAGCTGTGTAAAGAATGCCATGTTTGTTGTGAAAGACCACCAGTAGAGCATGCTACATTATATCACGTGTCTCTCACACCAGACTGGAGTGAACCTTTAGTGACATACTTGAGGACGAACACATTCCCTCAAGGCATGACCTTAGCTCGACAACGCAGTCTAGAGCAGGAAGCTCAAGATTATTCACTTATTGGCGATAATCTATACAAAAGAGGACGAGATGGATATCTAAGACAATGTGTTCATGAAAGCGATTATCTGAGCATACTAGAGACTGCACACCAAGGTGTTGCAGGAGGTCATTTTGGACCTGATAGGATAATCAAAGCCATCCTCTTCGCAGGATTATGGTGGCCCACTCTTCACATGGATGCTCATACTTATGTTAAGAGATGTGATGTGTGCCAAAGAACTCAGTTTCCTACTCGCAGAGATGAAATGCCATTGAAACCCATGATGGGCGGACGTGCATTTTCTAAGTGGGGCATAGACTTTGTAGGACCCATTAACCCCCCTGCAAAAGGTACACATGCGGAATATATTATTGTTGCCACAGATTATCTTACGAAATGGGTAGAGGCAAAAGCCACGAAAAAGAATGATGCACACACAACTGCAAAATTCTTATTTGAAAATGTCTTTACAAGATATGGATTGCCTATAGAGTTAGTGAGCGATCGAGGAACTCACTTTCTAAACCAAGTCATTGAATATTTGTTACAGGATTTTATGGTGATTCACAAGAAATCCGCACCATATCATCCTCAAGCCAATGGTCAGGCTGAAAGCACTAACAAGATACTTTGTAACGTACTGACGAAACTCGTGAACAACAAACGTTCAGATTGGGACAAACAGTTACACCACGCTGTTTGGGCATATCGAGTGGCCTACAAGACCGTACTCAATGCAACTCCCTTTCAGATGGTTTTTGGTCAGAATGCAGTGCTTCCTTTGGACTTCTTGATACCGACCCTTAAGGTTGCACAAGAACATCAGTGGACCGGCCATGAATTATCAACAAGAATAATGGACTTGGAACGATTAGGAGAAACCAGGCTAAAGGCAGCAGCAGGAATATATGCAGCGAAGAAGCGACAGAAAGCGTATTTTGATGCACATGTGAAAGATAAAGGTTTAAAAGAAGGAGATTTAGTTCTAGTATATACGCTAAAGCAACACGCACGTAAGTTAGAAAAGCGAGGTTATGGACCTATGATCATTACCAGACTCTCGACAAGCGGAGCAGTACAGTTAGCCACCTTAGAAGGAAACATAATGCCTAATTATATTAGTGGCTGTAGAGTCAGGTTATATCAGGAACCTCTTACGGAGGATATGCTTAGACGACTCACGTTGGCAAAGAAGCGTAAGGAGGAAGAAAATAGAATACGAGCGGAAGCTCAGGCTGAAGCAATAGAACGCATTAAGCGCATGAAGTTAAGAAGACAAGGACTAGGGAGAGAACATTATAACTATCTGGAAACAACACCCAGATATCCCATGGCCATGTGTCAAGTAAAGTCAACCACTCATCCTAGTATAGTGGACAGGAGACCATTCATTACAGTTAGGCTAGAGCACGGCAACCCTTGTCAAGAGCTCAGGGCTTTAATTGACTCAGGTGCTGCGACTAGTGCTATTAGGTGGTCCCACTATAAGGATTCAGGAATAGAAATGCGGCCAATTAAGGCATACCTCATAGGGCTAGGAGGCATGGAAACCCCTTGCATGGGTGAAGTGGACCTTCCTATCCTCATTAAGGATGTGACCATGACAGCGAAGCTATTAGTGTGCCATGATGACGACCTGATAGAACCCCTAATCCTTGGCCAAGATTGGCTATACGATCACTCAGTGGACCTAAATCTTAGACAAGGCTCCTTACAGATTGGAACCTTAGAACAGAAGCGAGTGATACCGCTTGACTTCCCTAATGGCATTCCGACTGAGGTTTGTAACCCTAGACCCTATGAAATACATGCGATGGAAGACCGGAAGATCTTGAGTCAGATCAATCACGTTACGTCTACACCAACCCGCTCGGTCTTGGCTATGGACAATTGTCTATCAGAAGGACGACAGGAGATCTTCCCGGGGACTTCCTGCAAACTAGAAGCGGCAGCTACCCAACCGCTAGGGCAGATGGACACAATCAGCGGTCAGGTGGGTTGCATCAGCGGCCAAACGAGCACACCATCCTGCGGTGCTCATCCATATGTGGTATCGGGAAAGAAAACGCTTCCGCACCAATAGTGGTGGGAGCTTCTGCGGTTGTGGTGGGGGGTTCTGTGGTGGCAGTTGCCTGAGGTGCAACGGTACTAGTAGTGCCCTCTGTTGTCACTGGTCTGGACAATCGTATGCGAATAGGTTGTACAGTGGGAGCAGCATCTGTCTGTGGTCGCTCTGGAGAGGGTTGTGGTGATGGCGACTCTGGCACTTGGAGGCAAGGGATGGTGCCTCGCATGCGCTTACCTGCCCGTGTCCTACTGGGCTTCCTAGCTTTCTTCGCTGTGCTCTTGAATGCCTTCAATTCCTCTCCTGTTAATGCACGCTCGATGGGCAAGTCATAAGCCAAACACATATACACAATTCTTGTGAGTGCACAACATCCGTTAAGCACTTTTTTACGCTCCCATCTGTGCTGTGCCAGATACATTTGGTCTATGATCCAGCTTGCCAGATCAACTGTTTGAGGTCCCGTACATGCCAAATATAATCCGAACCATATTCTTTTGTGTGGCATGGTAAATCTGTCCTGAGCTGGAAATGCAAAATGTTGCATGCATATTCTTAGTGGCTTTGACAACTCAGGTGTAATGGCCGAAATCTCTTCCCACTTCGTGACATCCCCACGTTTCATCGGTTCTGGAATCAATCTCTCTCGATCTGTGGGAGTGTGGGTTCCATGAATCTTGATGGCTGCTCTGATTAAGTCCTTAGAGAGATAAAATCTCTTGTAAGGTGGATCATCCACTAGGGTAGGCAAGATGAAGGTTCCTGGGATGTCCTTATTCTCTGATGCCAGTAAGGTAGTGATCAAGTAATAGCACCTATAAAAATCCGGTTTGGGCAGAGGATCACTGAAATATTCTGTGAAGCCTGCTCTGGCCCAAACATGAGTTAAATCCTGGGTGCTTTGTAGGGCTTCGAATTCTCTGGAGAAAAACTGGTACTTTCCCCACGTGGATGATATTGCCGCGCACATGACTGTCAAAATCTTTGACATGATGCAGATGGTCTTTAAAGTCTTCCGACGTATCAAGGCTCCCCATGTTAACACCCCGGGCTTTGAGCATGGCAACTTTGATTTAGTCTATGATATGAGCACAACGCCATCGCTACGGGTGTGTTATGCCTGGCACTGCAGGATCAAATATCTACCGGCATGTTACAAACAAACCTTTGAAGAGATGTTCACCACCGGATTTTGGGAATACCATTCCGAGGTATTCATCAGCAGGCCCACACATTTATTGCAACTTTTTGCCTGTGAGCGAATGGTTTATTCCACGCATTATCAACTCCCGCCACCCGACGAACCGCAACCGATAGACTGGGAGAAACTCGAGGCTGATCTAGCCCGAGGTATTCGTGTATCAGAGCACACCCTCGCTCAAGACCTCCTACAGACTTACATCCGGCAGACCTCACAACAAGGTTCTGTCGAGGACGACAGAAGCGAGAGGGAGGGGGGTGTTGGAAGCAGCCAGAGGCACAGACGACGCGGAAGCATGTAAAGACAGAGCAGGGAGCCAGTCGGATTATTTTGTTTTTATTATCTCTTCAAACATCCAACAGTGATCTTCATCACTCTTGTAACATATGTAATATAGACAAAACCTCATTTTGTAATTCATAGCTCCATTTTGTGCAAGCCGAGGAGTCCTCGAGCTTGAGGAGCTTAGGTAGAATGCTCGTACCAATTTTCGTTATTTTTAGACATCGTTTACCCTTCCAAATAGCCTCTAGGACCTATTTTTTAACTAGGCCGGTCACTAGATGTGAAACCGGTCAAAACTAGTCTAGAAACTATAAAAAGAGCTAGAGAGCTCATTTTTGAGGTTGATTCATTTTGGTTAGTGTGAGCCTAGATCTAGTTTGAGCTTGTAAGAGTGTTCTTGAGTAATAGAGCTATTTTCCCACCTTCCATTGTGTCTTGCTTGTCTCTTCATTGTGTGTGTGTATGTGTGTGTGCATCTTTGTGCTTCTCACCTTCACTCTCACTTCATCTCACGTTCACGATCTTCATATCACTCCTATCTCTTCCGCGGATTGACATTAAGGAGGTGGAGCTTCTTAACGTGGTTCTCACCATTGTGCTAGAGCAACAGTAAGGAAAGGGAGGACTCATTTGAGAGCTGATCATCTTTCTAGGCTCACATCGGGAGAAGCCCCACAAGGAGTATCAGATGACCTTCCTGATGCTTACTTTTTAATTTGGAAGTGGTACCGCAGTGGGCTAAGCCACTAGTGTCAGTATTGACATACGGGCCTAATCACCCAGTAATAAACACACAGGATAGAGAGGTAGTAAAAGCCCAGAAGTATCACATCATGGCAGGAAGTATGTACAAGCACACTGATCAAGGAATCTTGGCTTGTTGTGTGGCAGAGGATGAGTACGCTAAATGGTTGCAATTAGCACATGTAGGTGCATTAGCGCAACACTACTCAAAGCGACGAACTCTACAAACATTACGGAGACTCGGAGTGCATTGGCCGACTATGGAAGCTGACCTCCAAAATTTGTGCAAGGAATGCCCAATCTGTTGTACTAAACCACCTATGGAACATGCCACTCTTTATCAAGTGTCCATAGTGCCAGATTGGAGTGAACCACTAGTATCTCTCCTGAGCACGAAAGCCTTCCCTCCAGACATGACTCTGGCTCGGAAAAGAAGGCTAGAACAAGAAGCCCAGGATTACTCACTCATTGGTGATAATCTCTACAAGCGTGGTAAGGATGGTTACCTGAGACTATGTGTCCATGAGAGTGAGTATCTCAAGATCTTGGACACTGCTCACCAAGGTGTAGCAGGAGGACACTTTGGACCAGATCAGGTGATCAAGGCAATACTATTTGCGGGCTTCTGGTGGCCAACCCTTCACATGGATGCACATACCTATGTGAAACGCTGTGATGTCTCTTAGAGAACTCAGTATCCTATACGTAAAGATGAGATGCCACTGAAACCAATGATGGGTGGATGTGCATTCTCTAAGTGGGGAATAGACTTCGTAGGTCCTATTAATCCCCCAGCTAAGGGTTCCCATGCAGAATATATCATTGTTGCCACAGACTATCTAACAAAGTGGGTAGAGGTAAAAGCCACAACGAAGAACGATGTTCAAACCACTGCTAAATTCTTGTTTGAGAATGTGTTCACTAGATACGGGCTACCTATAGAGCTAGTTAGTGATAGAGGCACTCACTTGGTAGTGCATAAGAAGTATGCCCCCTATCACCCTCAAGCTAATGGACAAGCCGAAGGCACCAACAAGATCTTATGCAATGTACTGACAAAATTAGTGAACAATAAACGCTCTAATTGGGACAAACAGCTACACCATGCTGTTTGGGCATACCGAGTCGCCTACAAAACGGTACTCCAAGCCACCCCCTTTCAGATGGTGTTTGGCCAGAATGCGGTGCTACCATTGGACTTCCTAATACCTACCCTGAAAGTAGCACAAGAGCATGAATGGACGGGTCATGAACTCTCCTCTAGACTTTTTGACCTTGAACGATTAGGAGAAACAAGACTGAGGGCGTCTGCAGGGATATATGCAGCTAAGAAACGACAGAAGGCATACTTTGATGCCCATGTGAAGGATAAGGGCTTGAAAGCAAGAGATCTAGTTTTAGTCTACACATTGAAACAACACGCAAGGAAGCTAGAAAAGAGAGGCTACGGACCTCTGATCATCAATAGGATCTCCACGAGTGGAGCAGTACAACTAGCCACATTGGAAGGTGATGTTCTCCCAAGCTATATAAGCGGATGCAGAGTCAAGTTATATCAGGAACCTCTCACAGAGGAAATGCTAAGTCGACTCAATATCGCCAAGAAACGCAAGGAAGAAGAAAAGCGGATTCGAGAAGAAGCTCAAGCAGAAGATTTAGAACACATCAGAAGGATGAAGTTGCGAAGACAGGGTAGAGATCAACCTAGAATAAATGACTATGCAGATCAAGGATATCATATGGCAATGTGTGAAGTCGCAGGAACGAGCCCCCATAGAATAATTGATCAACGACCTTTTGTGACCATAGAGGTAGGACAAGGAACTAGTGCACAGTCCGTGCGAGCATTGATTGACTCAGGTGCAGCCACTAGTGCGGTGCGACTCTCTTACTGTCAAGAATTGAAATTGAAGGTCAATCCTATAGAAGCTTATCTCATAGGATTAGGAGGTGTGGAAACCCCTTGCATGGGCGAGGTGGAGCTTCCCCTCTACATTCAGGACATGTTAATGACAGTTAAGGTACTAGTGTGCCAAGACGAAGACCTCATGGAGCCTCTTGTCTTGGGTCAGGACTGGATTTATGATCATGCAGTCAACCTAAACCTAAGAAGTGGACTTCTTCAGGTATGGGTCAATCATAGTCGAATTACAGTAGAGTTGGATAATGAAGCACTCAAGGAACTAGGAAAGGCACACACTCCTGGTCCTTCCAGGAGTACACATGAAGATGACCATGCTGTTCTTGTCCAAAACTATGTGTTGCAGAGGAATGATGTTTGCAAAAAAGGAGTCAGGGATGCAACGGAACTCCCTTCTTTTCCAAAGGCCAGAGGGAGGCAGCAACCAAAGGTGGATCAATGACAGGAGAAGCAGAGTACTACCTATGCCGGAGATCAAAAGTACCTGCGCAGCAAAATGTCTCAGCTAGTGAAACAAGTGTGGGTGCGGAAAGGCGAACACCCGGTTTCACTCAAGCCAACCACAGGGGCAAAGCCACTTATTAGTAACCAACAACACGACACTAATAAGAAGTCTTTCAAAAGTTCCTCCGCTAACGCGAAGTCAATTTGGGTGCCCAAGAAGTCGATGAAGGCTAGCCCACAATCAAGACAAATTTGGGTGCCTAAGGCTTGTTTGTGGGCTCAAATAGCTACACCAAGACCACACCCTATACAGCATGATCCATTCACTCGCACAGCCAGCATCCACTCGTTTTCAACACTCAGGAACACACCAAGGCCCATGAGCACGAACAGAATCACTTGTAAATGGGTCCCTAAAAGGCCTCATTTTCAAACCGACACACCTATAAAGCTCTCGAGAGTCTCTACGGAACCAAAAGCAAAATCCATCCACTGCATTTGGCAGCCTAAGACTTGTAACAAACCCCCGGACCCCATTTGTAAATCCATGACAACCTACTAACCACATCACTATCACACCACATCATTCCACTTAGCTCTTAGGTCTACCGAACCCCTAGCCACACACACACTCGCACCGAGCACTTACTAACCCATTGACCTCTCCCGACCCTCATGTTAATGTTGTAATGGGAACAACAACGGTTCTCTCTTGTCCTGTACAATGTTAACACATGTTTCTATATTCTCACAGAGACAGGAAGCAAGAAGTAACATGGCAGATACGGTAGGAACTAGCTCCCAGGCAGGCACCAGCCCCCAAGTTGTGGACATTGAAAGCCTTCTGGTTGAGGAGGAATTAAAGGAACGACCAGCGGCATTGAGGGCATTACATGCCATACCGGTTCAGAACCCTCCACAGGGGCACACAATGCCAGTCAGCAAAAACTCTCATTGGTTCAGTGATGTGGCAGGACCCCTAGGTGAAGGCACTTATATGTGGGAGGCAGAGATAGAATTCAATGGGCGCTGGGGCAGGTATCACTTTTTTACCAGGGAATTTGAGAGATTGCAAAATAATGAAGGGTTGAAACCCATATGGAAGAAGGCAGGACTCTACGAGTATTTCAAATTCCAATTGCCAAAGCCGGATTTTCTAAGGTGCTCGTATCTTATTAGCACCCTTACTCCGAGCAAAGACAAAAAGGGATACAGCTCCTTTGTCCTCCCATCTCTCACAAGGGGCAATGAGCTCAAGCGCTTCAGATTAACTATCAACTTGGTAAGGGAAGCTTTAGACATGAAAGGTATGCACATTCCTACGGAGAAAGAGACTATGGTTCCAGACAATATGAAGAACAGAAATTTGACAAAATTAAAGAACATGGTTGCGATGACACCTATGATCGCCATTCACTTATGCATGGTCATGCAACATTTTGCATTCCCCGCGCAGGAAAGGTTCACAATGCCTCCCAAAAAGATCTGATTTAGCCTCTACTTAGCAGACGCCTTGGATTTGACAATCAATATGCCCCACTGGATTATCGACCAGATCCATTTGGCTCATCAAAGATGGTATAAGAAACAAAAATCTGTACTGTATGGATGCTGTGCGCTTACCAGAATTGTGTATAGATGTCTCGCATATGATGTACCGGTGCAAAGGGCTCTCATTTGGACCAGAGCACAGGAGTTTCAATGCAGACTGTCAGCCGTAGGGCCTCCCTCAAAGAAGATGAGAGGCACCGTCCAGATGCCTTGTGCACAAGCCCGCGGTGCAACCCTAACACCTGAAACAACTCCAAGGATTCCCAGACGAGTGCAACCATTTACTATCAGGTTACCCAGGCACAGCACAGATGGCCCTAACCTTGTGTTTCCACCAGTACCTATTGATCTGGAATTTCCCCATGGATTCACTTTGGAAGATCTAACGGATGAAGAAGTTGCCAGAATCATTGAAGCTGTTAATGGAGAAGTCGAGGTAGAGCAGGGTAGTGGGCAACAAATGGCTACAAAACAACCCCAGCCAGGACAACCAGAAGTGGTGGAAGTGGAGGATGAAGAAGAAGAAGAACAAGAGGATGAACAGGAAGGATTTTCTGATGAGGGGGCGCATGACTATGAGCAAGAAGTTATACAGGAGCTAGAGGGTGCCCCAGCATATACAAAGGAGTTGAAAAAGCTCTACGATACCATCAACAGGGTCCAACAACAACATAAGCTATCCCTTGCAGCAGGAAAGGCAATCATGCACCAAATCTTTGAGGAGGAAGGAGTTGACGAACAATATCGTGCCACACTGGATATGATCTCTGATGCTTTACGAGTACCTGAGATAGTGCATACTGCCCTGGCGCAATCACGCAGAACGGAAAGAAGATACGAAAGACGTCCCCTACGAGCAGGGAAACAGATGAATGTCTTAGTATCCGAAACACAAGGGATAGCCACGACCACGGGCACAGCACACACTGTGCACGATACTGAAGAGACCCATGCGTCAAGTGCACCCCCATCACCCCCCTTGCCACCCCCGCCTCCCTCTCCACCACATTCACCTCCCATTACCAATGTAACAACCACCATTACCGCCTCCGAGTCAACTGCCATGATTGAAGCACAAACCGCCAATCAACCCACAAACCCTCTCAACACCTCCACTAACACTGTAATCCTAACGGCAGCTACTGACATCCCCATTCCCCCTCTTACATTTCCGGGCAGTTCATATTCACAACTGCACACACCACTGTGCACATTCACCACAATCACTACACCCACAATTCCACTATTCACAATCACTCCCACTACTGCGTCCACCGTGGATTTGATGGACATATCACCCTCCACTGCACCTCTCCCTCCCCCCATTCGACCACAATCCCCCATTCCCCCACCACCCCCTTCACCATTTTCCAGCACCGCATTCACACTTCCCTTCCCCTCTCCCTTTCCCTCTGCATTTAACACCCTTCCTGCATACACCCCCATTAATAATGTATTTAATAGCATGTATCAGTGCATGTCTTAGTTACAACAACACTATCAGCACCTCGATGCTCAGCATACAAGTTTGTTCAGGAGTCATGAAGCATTAAAAGGAAGATTCAGTGAATTAGAGAACGCGAAGAAACAATTACAACAGCAGTTTAGTGCATTGCAAGAACAACATGAGCAATAAGTGGCAAATCCACTGCAGCCAAATGCAGAAGAAAGAAAAAAAATGGATGATCTGCTACACTCCCAAATCACAGAGAACCTGAAGCTCCGCCGCAACATGGCTCTATTACGGAAGCATATGTCTGCATCCCTGGAAGAAAATAGACGGCTTCAGACACAAAACGAAGAGAACTTGGAAGTAGCAATGGAAGGTTCCCCACAAGAAATTGACCCGGAGAAGTTTAAGGCCATTCCCTCGGACAATATGCAAATCATATTGGAAACCCATGCTGATCTCCTCGAAGCCCATGCAGCCTTAGAAAAGGAAAGACACGAACTACTAAGGCAATTGGCAGCTCAACGAGAACCACCCAAAGAAGTCCCAACCATAGCTGACACAACTGACGAAGTAGCAGCGCTCAAAGCACAACTCGAAGAATTACAAAAGAAAGTTCTTGAGTATGAACGCCAACCACCCCCCTTGGTAGAACCAGAACCTGAAGACCTAGTACCAATCGAAGTAGAGGAAACTTTTGAGGACCCGTACGTTCCGATGCCAGCACCTGGAGGCAAGCAGACAACAGAGGGCATGGACACCATTGAGATAGAGGCCCCTGAATGGATGCAGAGATTAGAGAAAGTGGCCACAACCCATGATGACAGGGTAGCAGTGCAAATAGCATCCATGTCACGATTGGAAGAGGTAATCATAAAATCCGAGTACTTTAGAAACCTCTCTCATCACAGGTGGATCGGCACCTCCGACGACTTGTATGTTCCCTTTTGTGTCTTAATGGCGGATTATAATGATGAAATCAAGCACCACACCTCACGGGAACCAACCTCGGCCACACAGTTTGCACCCGACGATATCCCAGAAAGTGCCAAGCAAGGAAATATTCGCCAACCGACTTGGAGAATTCGGCTGCTTGAAACCTACCCGGAAATGAATCGCACATGGAATAACATGCCCCTGTATATCAAGTACAATCCCTGCTACTGTCCTGTTTTCCGAAGAAGGTCGTGGCCGGAATACACAAAGATGGTGCTGACAACCAAGGGATGTGAGAAATGGCTCAACTATTTCTACTTCTCACCACCTAAAGGTCAACCTACCGTAGGGTATATGATATCAACAATTCGGCATTGGGGTGTCAGGTTCAAAAACGTACCAGATGTCATGACACAGATGTGCCTTAAAATTTTTGAACTCATGATAGTCACCTTCCGGACCTTCAAGAATGTTAAGGAACCTCACCTCTCTGCGCTCGGATTCAATGAAGGCAATCAGGATCTTGTTTATGACATGAGCACAACGCCCTCTATTAATGTTGTTTATGCATGGCATGCACGCATCAAATACCTACCGGCCTGCTTCAAACAGACATTTGAAGAGATGTTTGTCACAGGGTTCTGGGAATATCACTCAGAGATCTTCATTCCCAGGCCCTCACATTTATTACAATTGTTTGCAGTCGAACAAGCTCTCCATTCAGAAAAGTTGCGAATGCCACATCCAGAGGTTCTAAGGCCAGTAGATTGGGAGGCTTTACTCACAGACTTGGCAAAGGGGTTGCGGATTGCAGAGCATCAGTTAGCACAAGATGTCGTTGAGTACTACATCCAAAAACCCACACAACACGGGTCTGTCAGGGACGACAGACGCGAGAGAGGGGGGGTGTTGGAACTGAAGGACTCACTAGGCAAGAGAGAAGAGAAGGCACAAGCAGACAAGGGAGTCAACGACGATCTGGCAAGTAGGCCAATAATTTTCTTCATGGAGAAGCAAGTATGAGCATGCAGATCTAGCACTAAGGCAACCTTTAATTTTTCAAAACCCTTACACCAATTAAAAGTGATTCTCATCACTAACAACCCCTGTAAATACCATGTTCACCTTTTTGTGGCTCCATTTTATGCAAGCCGAGGAGTCCTCGAGCTTGAGGAGCCTTAGAACTACCTACATATCAATTTTCGTATGTTTTAGACTCCGTTTAAGCCTTCAAATTGGCCCTCGAACCTAATTTTTAACTAGGCTGGACACTAGGTCTGGACAGGGCCAAAGCTAGTCAAAAACTATAAAAGGAGCTAGAGAGCTCATTTTTGGGGTTAGATTGTAACTAAAATGACCTTGTAAGAGGTTTGTGAAAGTAATCCAAAGAACTCCATTGCTTCTCACTCTTTGTCTTGCCGTGTGTGCGCGTGTGTGTGTATGTGTGTGCATGTTTGTGTGCTTCTCACTCACGCACTTGTGCCTCCACTTGCTCGAGGTCTTCATACCATCCTCACGTCTTCGCGGATTGACATTAAAGGAGGTGCTACTCATCACTGAGCTACACCAGAAGTGGTGGAAGTGGAGGATGAAGCAGAAGAAGAACAAGAGGATGAACAGGAAGGATATTCTGATGAGGGGGCGCATGACTATGAGCAAGAAGTTATACAGGAGCTAGAGGGTGCCCCAGCATATACAAAGGAGTTGAAAAAGCTCTACGATACCATCAACAGGGTCCAACAACAACATAAGGAGTTGACGAACAATATCGTGCCACACTGGATATGATCTCTGATGCTTTAGGAGTACCTAAGACAGTGCATACTGCCCTGGCGCAATCACGTAGAATGGAAAGAAGATACGGAAGACGTCCCCCACGAGCAGGGAAACAGATGAATGTCTTAGTATCCGAAACACAAGGGACAGCCACGACCACGGGCACAGCACACACTGTGCACGATGCTGAAGAGACCCATGCGTCGAGTGCACCCCCATCACCCCCCTTGCCACCCCCGCCTCCCTCTCCACCACATTCACCTCCCATTACCAATGTAACAACCACCGTTACCGCCTCTGAGTCAACTGCCATGACTGAAGCACAAACCGGCAATCAACCCACACACCCTCTCAACACCTCCACTAACACTGTAATCCTAACGGAAGCTACTGACATCCCCATTCCCCCTCTTACATTTCCGGGCAGTTCATATTCACAACTGCACACACCACTGTGCACATTCACCACAATCACTACACCCACAATTCCACTATTCACAATCACTCCCACTACTGCGTCCACCGTGGATTTGATGGACATATCACCCTCCACTGCACCTCTCCCTCCCCTCATTCGACCACAATCCCCCATTCCCCCACCACCCCCTTCACCATTTTCCAGCACCGCATTCACACTTCCCTTTCCCTCTCCCTTTCCCTCTGCATTTAACACCCTTCCTGCATACACCCCCATTAATAATGTATTTAATAGCATGTATCAGTGCATGTCTCAGTTACAACAACACTATCAGCACCTCGATGCTCAGCATACAAGTTTGTTCAGGAGTCATGAAGCATTACAAGGGAGATTCAGTGAGTTAGAGGACGAGAAGAAACAATTACAACAGCAGTTTAGTGCATTGCAAGAACAACATGAGCAATTAGTGGCAAATCCACCGTAGCCACATGCAGAAGAAAGACAACAAATGGATGATCTGCTACACTCCCAAATCACAGAGAACCTCAAGCTCCGCCGCAACATGGCTCTATTACGGAAGCATATGTTTGCAGCCCTGGAAGAAAATAGACGGCTTCAGACACAAAACGAAGAGAACTTGGAAGTAGCAATGGAAGGTTCCCCACAAGAAATTGACCCGGAGAAGTTTAAGGGCATTCCCTCGGACAATATGCAAATCATATTGGAAACCCATGCTGGTCTCCTCGAAGCCCATGCAGCCTTAGAAAAGGAAAGAGACGAACTACTAAGGCAATTGGCAGCTCAACCAGAACCACCCAAAGAAGTCCCAACCACAGCTGACACAACTGAGGAAGTAGCAGCGCTCAAAGCACAACTCGAAGAATTACAAAAGAAAGTGCTTGAGTATGAATGCCAACCACCCCCCTTGGTAGAACCAGAACGTGAAGACCTAGTACCAATCGAAGTAGAGGAAACTTTTGAGGACCCGTACGTTCCGATGCCAGCACCTGGAGGCAAGCAGACAACAGAGGGCATGGACACCATTGAGATAGAGGCCCCTGAATGGATGCAGAAATTAGAGAAAGTGGCCATAACCCATGATGACAGGGTAGCAGTGCAAATAGCATCCATGTCACGATTGGAATAGGTAATCATAAAATCCGAGTACTTTAGAAACCTCTCTCATCACAGGTGGATCGGCACCTCTGATGACTTGTATGTTCCCTTTTGTGTCTTAATGGCGGATTATAATGCTGAAATCAAGCACCACATCTCACGGGAACCAATCTCGGCCACACAGTTTGCACCAGACGATATCCCAGAAAGTGCCAAGTAGGGAAATATTCGCCAACCGACTTGGAGAATTCGGCTGCTTGAAACCTACCCGGAAATGAATCGCACATGGAATAACATGCCCCTGTATATCAAGTACAATCCCTGCTACTGTCCTGTTTTCCGAAGAAGGTCGTGGCCGGAATACACAAAGATGGTGCTGACAACCAAGGATGTGAGAAATGGCTCAACTATGTCTACTTCTCACCACCTAAAGGTCAACCTACCGTAGGGTATATGATATCGACAATTCGGCATTGGGGTGTCAGGTTCAAAAACGTTCCAGATGTCATGACACAGATGTGGCTTAAAATTTTTGAACTCATGATAGTCACCTTCCGGACCTTCAAGAATGTTAAGGAACCTCACCTCTCTGCGCTCGGATTCAATGAAGGAAATCAGGATCTTGTTTATGACATGAGCACAACGCCCTCTATTAATGTTGTTTATGCATGGCATGCATGCATCAAATACCTACCGGCCTGCTTCAAACAGACATTTGAAGAGATGTTTGTCACAGGGTTCTGGGAATATCACTCAGAGATCTTCATTCCCAGGCCCTCACATTTATTACAATTGTTTGCAGTCGAACAAGCTCTCCATTCAAAAGAGTTGCGAATGCCACATCCAGAGGTTCCCGGGTCAGTAGATTGGGATGCTTTACTCACAGACTTGGCAAAGGGGTTGCGGATTGCAGAGCATCAGTTAGCACAAGATGTCGTTTAGTACTACATCCAAAAACCCACACAACACGGGTCTGTCAGGGACGACAGACGCGAGAGAGGGGGGGGTGTTGGAACTGAAGGACTCACTAGGCAAGAGAGAAGAGAAGGCACAAGCAGACAAGGGAGTCAACGACGATCTGGCAAGTAGGCCAATAATTTTCTTCATGGAGAAGCAAGTACGAGCATTCACGCAGATCTAGCACTAAGGCAACCTTTAATTTTTCAAAACCCTTACACCAATTAAAAGTGATTCTCATCACTAACAACCCCTGTAAATACCATGTTCACCTTTTTGTGGCTCCATTTTGTGCAAGCCGAGGAGTCCATGAGCTTGAGGAGCCTTAGAAGTACCTACATATCAATTTTCGTATTTTTTAGACTCCGTTTAAGCCCTCAAATTGGACCTGGAACCTAATTTTTAACTAGGCCGGACACTAGGTCTGGACAGGGCCAAAGCTAGTCAAAAACTATAAAAGGAGCTAGAGAGCTCATTTTTGAGGGTAGATTGTAACTGAAATGAACTTTTAAGAGGTTTGTGAAAGTAATCCAAAGAACTCCATTGCTTCTCACTCTTTGTCTTGCCGTGTGTGCGCGTGTGTGTGTATGTGTGTGCATGTTTGTGTGCTTCTCACTCACGCACTTGTGCCTCCACTTGCTCGAGGTCTTCATACCATCCTCACGTCTTCCCGGATTGACATTAAAGGAGGTGCTACTCATCACTGAGCTACACATAACAACCATCCAATTTTCTGAATTTTATGTTTCATCAAAGGAAATAGGCTCATTCTCATCACAAAGACGAGGTAGCCATAGAGTAGAAATCTGATGCAAAAAAAGAACTATGAGGGCTTGAATGAGTATGATATGACAGAGGTGCATATAATTTGCTGTCACATAAAGTCTACACTAGTCATTTTGGCATAGTTTTTGCCTCCTCAACATCAATTGTCCCATCAACAAGTGCATCAGAAATGGAATGATGTGCATCATCACATGAAACCTACAATGGCTGAGAACTTGCCTCATTAGGACTAGCACTAGAGTTTCCACCTATAAAAAGAGGCACCAAAGTATCATACATGCCTTTGCAGCTCACAGATGTCTCCTTAGTACATGAAAGTAATGGCTGAAAAGCATCTTCCACAAAAAAGAAACATCATGGCTAACCAAAAAATTAATCATCATTTAGCCAACTTTTCATTGAATTCAAAATAAAATACCAGAAACTCTACTTCATTTAGTCTATGGATGATACAGATGATAGCCTTTGGCTTCAGAACTCTACCCAACAAAAATTCAATTCAATGCTTTATCATTCAATTTCTTATGTTGTTGTTTAGGCACTAATGCATATGTTAGACAACAAAAAACACACAGGTGAGCAACAAATGGATTGCCACCATGCGAAGCCTCATATGGAGTGATAGATTGTAATGATTTTGTGGGACACTTATTAAGTACATATGCTGCACGCATAACAGCCTCAAGCTAGAAACTATACTCTTGACCATACACCTAGCCATGTCCATGAATGACATGTTCTTTCATTTAGCAACTCCATTCTATTGAGGTATGAATGGAATTGTACACTGATGTTTTATCCTACATTAAGCCAAAAATGCATTAAAGTTACAGGACATATATTCTCCCCCTCGATCAGAATGAAGGGTGCCCATTTTACATGCAGATAGATTTTCAGACAAAACTAGAAACTGTTTGAAGCACATAAACACTTCACACTTTTCTTTCAATGGATATACCCATGCATGCCTAGAAAAATCAGCAATGAAAGTTGAGAAGTAAAGAAAGTTTCGAAAAGAGGGTGTTTGCATAGGACCATATACATCAATGTGAACAAGTTGCAATTTTGAGTTGCTCAAAGGGAACCATCTTTTGGGAATGAGGAACGCTGCATTTAGCCCAAAATACAGCCTTCACATACATGTTTACTGGGTGTCTCAAGTTTGGGTAGAGTCGACACCATTTCAGATTTCTGCAAGCCTAGCAAACTAGAAAAATTCAGATCACCAAAGCGTGCATGCCAAAGCTTTGCATCTGACACAGCCTAAGAATCATGTATTGTACATGCTAAATCATTTATAGATTTTTCATAGTCTATGAGCTTATACAACCCATGACATAAAATGCCAGAAGCAATAATGACACCGCCATTTTACAGATCATTAACTATACATCTGTCATCAACAAATTCACAACGAAGCCAATCTTGGCTAGTGCTGAAACCAATAATAGTTTTTTCTTTATCCCTTGCACAAATAAAGCATTTGACAATGTAAAGGAACTACCATCAGCAATAGTTAGAATGATCTTACCAACTCCCATAATAGAATAAGAAGAGTTGTTAGCACATGTGACCGTATTCCCTATTGCGCCAGGCTCGAGTGAAGTGAAGAGACTGTGTTTTTGGTTGCCTCACAATCAAAGTATGAATCATTTGAATCTACTGCAAACATACATTATTCAGGAGAAGATGGGTCAAAATTGCAAATAGTAGTAAACACCGATTCTTCATTCTAGACTAGATTAGCAGACACTGTTTTCGATGTAGAGGCATCTGCACAACCATTCTAGCCTCTTTTCTCTTTACCTCTTTTGCAGCCAGTTTTGGAAAATTCTTTATAAAATGATCATTTTCTTTATAGTACTTGCAAAACAATTTTCGCTTTTATGTTTTCTTTTCGTCTCTATCATCCTTCTTTGATTGTGGAAAATTATCAGATTTTTTCTTACTAATAGAAGAGCTCTATTTACCTCTGCCCTTCTGACTAGACAGGAAAGCTTGATCTACAACACACATAATGGACCTATTTTGCCTATACTAATGTTCATGCAATAGAACGAAGACTAACTCCTCAAATGTTAAGGCATTTGGATTTCCTTCAATGATCATCAAACAAAGAGTGGAAGGAAAACTCTGTTATGATTCAAGAAGATCCTTCAAAAGAGTCTACACAAGTGCACTATCACGCAAGACTTCATGAGTAGAAATCAAGTGTTCCTTCAAATCTTTGATCTTTGTCAAAAAATTGTGTGTGGAATCTCCTTCATTCATGTCCTTACTCTCTTATAGTTTTCGGAGATAAGCAACATGAGCCTCATTCCTTGCCTGGTATAAAGTGATAAGTGTATCCAAAGCCTGCTGTTGGCAACAGTCAGGGAACCTAAGGAGCCACAAGACAAAGAGGGTCGGAACGAAGAGATAGCACAAGCAGACACAGTAGCCAAAGAAGATCTGGCAAGTAGGCCATCTAAATTTTTCAGACATCAAGGAGTGGAGCACACAAGAAGAAAGAGCAAGTAGGGAGCTCAAAGATGTGTACGACAAATCAACAGAGAAAATCCCTACTCAAATAGTGATTTTAATCACTAAAAACCATTGTAAATACCATTTCGTATTTTTGTCGCTCCATTTTGTGCAAGCCAAGGAGTCCTTGAGCTTGAGGAGCTTTAGAAGTATCTACCTGCCAATTTTCATATTTTTTGGATCTCGTTTGAGCCCTCAAAAAAGTCCGGGAACCTAATTTTTAACTAGGCCGGACATTAGGTCTAGACAGGGCCAAAGCTAGTCAAAAACTATAAAAGGAGCTAGAGAGCTCATTTTTGGGGTTAGCTTGTAATAGTTTTGAACTTGTATGAGCTTTTTGAAAGTAACCTGAGGACTCCATTGCTTCTCACTCTTTGTTTTACTGTGTGTGCGCGTGTGTGTGTATATGTGTGCATGTTAGTGTGCTTCTCACTCACGCACTTGTGCCTTCACTTGCTCGAGGTCTTCATACCACCCTCACGTCTTCCCGGATTGACATTAAAGGAGGTGCTACTCATTGCTGAGCTACACCAAATTTTGGCGCCGTTGCCGGGGATCGAGCTTTGAGGGAGAGCGTGTGATGGTAAGACATAGAGTTGAAGCGTTGGAGTTATAGGTATTTTCTTCACTTTTATCTATTTCCTTTTGTTTTCTTCATCACCATCATCATCATCACCATCTCCCACCTCCATCTCCATCATCGCAAAAATTTCAGTTTTTTGACTATATTTCCTTCCTCCTTCCATTTCCCTCATTCCACTTGTGAGAGAGAGCGAGAGAGCGATATTGTGTGTGCAGTTTTTGCACGTTTCTTGAGCTATCTTGCAGGTACATGCTGCATCATCTTCTCCAGAACTCCGCGCAGGTACGGAAATCTTGGAAACTATCTCTGTGTCGCCGACCTTTGTCAATCGCGACCGACAGAAAAAATGCTCCATTTGCCAAACAAAGTACAAAACCATGATCTATAGGCCTAGAGCTTCCCAAAACTGTGTTTAGATTTTTGAAATTCATCAGATTTTTGTCAATCGTGATCGCTCTGTCAATCGCGATCGACAAACCACGACGGACAGACCTATCAATCGTGATCGACCAGTCAATCGCGACTGACAGCCCACAACGGCTCCGTCAATCGCGACCGACAGAGTCAACGACCGATTGACTACAACGGACAGATCATACGCGTGACACGTGTCAATCGTGATCGAGTCATCAATCGCAATCGACCCATCAATCGCGACTGACAACCCACGACGGCTCTGTCAATCGCGACCGACACAGTCAATGATTGTTTGACCACGACGGACAGATCCTCGCGACCGACCTGTCAATCACGATCGACCCATCAATCGCGACTGACAGAGTCAACGACCCTTTGACCACGATTGATTGACTTTTTGAGCCACGTGTCAATCGTGATTGACCCATCAATCACGACTGACAGCCACGACGGACCTGTCAATCGTGATCGACACATCAATCGCGATTGACCTGTCAATCGTGACTGACAGAACTTGCGAACGCGATAGAAGGGCAAATTTGGCCAATTTTTAAGGGCAAAAAAAATAGTGGTCTAATTTTTTGGGGAACTTTTAAGGGTTTAGCATTACATTGTGAGGCCGCAACCCAAGTAATTCAAGAATTCCTGTCTGCCTGAGTAAACTGTTTTGAACCCTGTTTTAGCACCTAAACCCTGATCGGACATAACTTCCTCATACAAAATCCAATTGCTCTGATTCTTGTTTTGTTGGAAAGCTCTGATAAGGATTATTAGATAGGGTTTTTTGAAGTTAACCATACCCGAGGTAGGAAAACTGAGGGATCCTTGGGATTGTTTTTTATAAAGGCAAGAGATAATTTGGTCGGTGAGTTACATGCATGAAAGTGGTCTAGTTTGTCATTTGAATTTAAGTCTGGAACTAATCTTCGGACTGATGTAGGTCTATTGAGAAGCAATTGAGAGCGTCCAAGCAAGGGCTTTGTGCAAGCTTGAGAATCAACTTCTCGAGCACTAAAGAGGTAGGAGTAAGTCAGGGCGACGATAGGCAATTATCAAGTTGAAGAATACCTAAACTTTCAAGTTCAAGCTAAGGACATAATCTTTGTACTGTCGAGAACTTTAAAGGAAAAGAACTTAACGTGGAACGATCAACTTTAAGTGCGGAACTACACTCAAATATACCTTACGACGTGATATCAGACAAGAATGTTAACACGGTAATCAACTAAAAAGAATCAAGTAACTGATACAAAAGGACTCCGCAACGAGGTTGTACTTGGGCAAATTTGGGTTATTCAATTAAGCTTATGAACCTTACATCAGGGCGACATCTAGGGAGAGATAGACAAAGCCTTAGGTCTTCAGAGGCCAATGTCAACCACACTGCTAGGTCTTGGGCCCAGCAGTTGAGCCACCACTCATACTACCCTAGTTCTGAGACTAGTGAATCAGAGATGTCTCAAGGCATGGACAGACCTACGGGAAGTTGAGGAGTGCCATACTTGCACAGGGTAGAAGGCCCTTACAAAACCCAGTTGGAATACCTTAGGACCAACCGATTGGGTGCTAGCATCTATGAGAACGGCCTAGGAAGATCTGTGGTACAGATTAAGAATCTTGATAAATCCATTGGACTAGAGCGCCCAGCTGTCAAGTTTGAAAACGGAGCGTACTTAGACAAGGAAGGGACAATATATGTAGTCACCAGTCATCCAGAAAGGACTGATGAATTTGGGAATGTAGTCCCAGAATCGGACTTAGGTGACCTAGAGCAGGGAAACATGGGTGTAGAACCGAGGACCCCCCGAGGCAAATCTGTTCTCACTAGGATTATCACACCAGAATGGGTTCCCCAGGACAACAAGAGCATAGATCTGCTTCGGAATCGAGAAACTAATGAAGCCTTTTGGAGGTATAAATCTGATCGGCCAATCGATATAGGAACAATCATGATCTATGAGTTTAAGGATCCTGATAGCCCAAGCAGAGTGACCTACTTAGATCACGCTTCAGAGAGGATCTTTGTGGTGATAGAGAATGATAGGCATGCTTACACTTGGAAGGGAGAATTTATTTTCCCCCAACCGAGATCTAATGTTTCCTATGGTCACCCTGGAGCGGGAACATCCCAAACTCATGGAACTCAAAGAGACAGAGGTAGGGATAGGCCAGAATTAAGCTTTGCCAACCTAGGGAGCAGAGAAAGAACGAGGATGGAAACAAATAGAGGAGAGCCTGAGGCACTTAGAGCTCACAGGAATCAAAGAAATGTAGATGAGTTCCCTCTATCGCGACCTAGAGAGCACACAAGGACTTTGAGACCGACTCAGCTAGTTAAGTCCATGAAGAACTATTTCGATGACACTAGAGACCCATACGATCATGTGGCAGAGTTTAGGCAAGTCTTGAGAGCAGAACAAGTGGAGGACCTATTCACACAATATAATGCCTTTGGTCTAATCCTTAGGAACACAGCCCTTACGTGGTTCCAACCATTGAATGAGAGACAGTTCAGGTGCATAGACCAACTCCTAGAGGCTTTCATTATTGAATTCTCTAAGAGTGGCATTAGACATAATACCACTTCATTGATTCATAGTTTCAAGCAGACCCCTCAAGAGACCGTGAGACTTGTAGGAAGAAGATTTAGGCAATATCTTGAAAGGTGCCCTGCTTCGGAGCTACCCACACCAGCTAAGCAAGTGGCTCTATTCTTGGATGGACTGCTAAGTACCAAATTAAGATCATATGTGTACTTGAAGGACCCTAGGACCATAGAAGAGTGTGTACGCATGTGCATTGACATTGAGGATAACCTAGGGGAAGAACTAGAGCTTTCCAAAATCTATAAGGACTCAGATAGTGCCTCTAGCCTCTCTTCCACGTAATCCACATCAAATGAGGAACTTGCGGAGAAAGTAGCTCAAAAACTAGGTGTCTCTAGTAAACAAATTCCTAGATTCGCCCCAGTCAAAAGGTGCTATACTAGTGGAGACGACCATATGGCAAATGTTTGTCCCATTACAGCTCAACCCCAAGTAAATCCGAGTAGCCAATATTGTACCATAGAGCGGAGATACACAAATCACACAGCACAAGACTGTCCATACAATAAGTAAGCAGTTAGGCAAACCTACTCTCAGCCATACCCTCAACAAGGCAGATACCAGAGTCTATATCCACCACAACAGTATACTAGGCCTCAAAATTACCAACCGTAATATCAGGCCCAACTGAGACCCCAGCCAGTGCTAGCTCAACAACCTCCAAACCCAGCTAATGTGATTCCTGTAAAGTATACAACAGCTGAGGAAAATTTGAATAGAGCTATAGTGCCAGTAACACCACTACTTTCAGAAAGTGACCCGAGTGATCATAGCTTTGATTCTACACATGTTGATAGCCCCCAAGCTTACTACATGCAGTCTCCTGAACATGGGGAGTCCTACTATGGTGAAGAGCCAAATGAACCTAGTTGGGAGTCTGATTACACAAATGTCATGTATGCAAACCCCAACCCTAGCCCCCAACCGAGGCGGGTAAGACCCCCATTTCCTAGAGGACCGTGATACAGATGTCAGGGAGATCACCTCATCCGTGATTGTCCCTTACCTCCACCTACACAACCCAAGTCAGTGACAATTCAAGGCTTTTGCCAAGATTGTGGGAAGGAGCATCTCTTATGAGACTGCCCTAAGAATCCTAATAATATGCCAAAAATCACTCCTATTAACGTTATTGGGTTAGTGGTAGATTCCACAAGGAGTGTGACTTCCACTGCACCAGTACAAGTAATCACTAGAGACCAAGCCCTGCAACAGAACCAAAGTGTAGGCCAGGAAAAGAGCCTAGATGTTAGTGAAACGGAGAGCATGACAAAGAAGAGGACTAGAGCTTGGAGAGATAGTCGTGAAAGAATGAAAAGGCAATGGGCAAAAAAGATGAGTGAACTTGAGGAAAGCCTCAGAGAAACAAAAGCCAGGATAACTGAACTCACATCTCAAACTCCCTCTCACACTACCCCACCTCCACCATTCCCAACTCAATCCGACCCACCACCTTCCAACCCGCCTCACCTAATGCCACCACCCCCTAGAGTAGGATCAGTCCTAGCAGATCCCACTCCCGAGGACCTTAATATGATGCTTAAAGCATATCAGGCCAGAATCCAAGAAGGGCCAAATGTAACTGATCATGAAAAGTGTTACCCTAGAGCAGAACTAGAGTTAGAACGAACCAAAATTTGTGCTAAGATGGTGGAATTGGCTCAGACCATGTTTGAGGCCAGTTGCCTATTTAACATCTCTAGTTCAGCGAAGACACAGTTGCACTTTGATGGACTGTTAGAAAGAATAGAGATGTTGATTGCATAATCAGACCTTAGAAGAGCTACTCAAAGTAAGGCCAGAGCTATGGAAACATGTAGCCAAACAAGTACCAGAGATAGCAAAACCTCGTTTCCAGGTAGGATCCCAGAGAACAGTGCCAGAAATACCCTTGGACAAGATAGGAGACATGAGTGAGGGCGAAGAGGGAAACACATATCTTCCTATCACTCATCAATGATACACCACCAAGGCCATTCTAGACTCAGGCGCAGGTGTTGCGATTGCTACAACTTCCCTATGGAAGCGCTGGGGCAAGCCAGCACTCAGGCCTACAAGGATGAAATTGCAAATGGCCGATGGTCACATAGGGAGACCCCTAGGGCTGTTAGAAGGAATAACTCTCACCACCTGTGGTGTTGAGTTCGAGCACACATTTGCTATATGCGATTTTAGCAAAAATCATGCCTATGAGATGATTTTGGGAAGACCATTTATGCGACAGTTGCAAGTGGTACAGGATTGGGGAACCAATTCCTTGTATCTGCAACACTTAGGTGTTACAACCAAAGTCAATCTCAAGGATTACTCTCATAGAGATGTCCCTCCTATCCAATGGAACCCCATCCATAGAGCTAGAGATGATACGGAATCGGTGCATTCCCTAGGATCAGGATCCTCATGGATGCATGAAGACACCCACTTATGGATGTGCAAAGTGGTAGTAGAAGAGGAGAAAAGAGAAAAGGCCAGAGAAATAGGTGCAAACGAAACACATAGAAGCATTCAAGATCCAGCCTATGCACCTGTAGTATTTCCTGATGAGGAATTTGAACCCCATGGCTGGGCAGAAATCTTAGCAACAATGGATGTAGCCATCAATGAGGAACAATGGACACCCCACTGTGATGAGGATGGCTATGACATTTTAGTCTTCTCCATAGAGCCAATCATGGGAGAGGCGGTGTTAGAAGAGTGCGAACCTAGCCCTGATGCATTTGAGGATGCAAGTGACTCCGACCTAGAGTCAATCATTATGGACCCACCTTTTGCATCAGATGAAGAATACTTCTATGAAGTAGAATTTCAACCCCAGAGGCACGGAGAGCTTACAAAAGACATAAGGCTAGCCACACATGTAACCCCTAAGGAAGAAGGAAAGAAAAGGAAGAAGAAAGAAGTCACACAAGAAGAGGAGGAATCTTTGTTTGAGGTCCCAGAAAATTTTAAGAAGTATGAGATAGATGACAGGAGAGTCATGATCAGAATGCCTAAACGAGAGGCACAATCAGGAGAGGCCTATGATAACAAAGAAACCACAAAGAAAATTGTGGTAGCCATGGAAGAAGGAGAAGAGAAATGCATGTACATAGGCCATGACTTAACCGAGGAAGAAGAGCATGCATTAATAGCCTTGCTAAGAGAATACAGAGATGTATTTGCTTGGAGTTACAAGGATTTGAAAGGTGTAGACCCTGACATATGCTCACACACTATCCCCATGACCTCAGATGCCAAACCTTCTAAGCAAAATCCATACACATATAATGATAACTATGCTGCTAAGATCAAAGAGGAGATAGATAGACTGGTAGAAGCTGGATTCATCTATGAGATTGAGCACACTGAGTGGGTATCCCCAATCGTAGTGGTGCCCAAGAAAAATGGAAAGCTGCATGTATGCATTAACTTGAAGAAGGTCAATGCAGCCATAATTCGAGATAACTATCCGCTTCCTATCACAGAACATCTCTTAGAAAGAGTAGCAGGCAAGGAAGTGTACAGCTTCCTTGATGGATTTTCGGGCTACAACCAGGTAGCCATTGCTCTAGAGGATCAGCATAAGACAGCTTTTGCCACAGAATGGGGCATATTCGCCTTTCGGGTAATGCCATTTGGGCTTACCAATGCACCAGCAGCCTTCCAGAGGCTGATGTGCCATGTATTTAAGGAGTTCCTGAGGAAGAATTTAGAAGTCTATGTTGATGGTCTTTGTGCTCATTCCAACATCAGACAAACCCATATTCCTGAACTCAGACAAATCTTTGACAAATGTAGAGAATATCAGGTCTGCTTGAACCCAGAAAAGTGTGTTTTCATGGTCAGGCAAGGCAAGATTCTCGGACACATAGTGTCAAGGAATGGCATATCCACCGATGAAGAGAAAGTGAGAGCCATAGCCGAGTTACCTAGACCAAAGAACGTCAAGGAAGTGCAAGCCTTCATGGGGCATTGTGGTTATTACCGCCAGTTCATTCATATGTACGCTGTCATTGCAAAGCCCATGTATGGACTCTTGACTAGCTTTGAGTGGACTGATGAATGTGAGAACTCCTTCAATGAGCTCAAACGGCAATTGTGTTCATCACCAATCTTGACCACCCCGGATTGGAACAAGCCATTCCATGTTCACGTGGATGCATCCAATTATGCTATTGGGTGTGTACTCGCACAACCTACGGGTGAAGGTAATATGGATCTTCCAATTGCCTATGCTAGTAGACAATTGAATGCAGCTGAACGAAATTATATCACTACTGAGAGAGAAGGACTAGGCATGGTATATGCGGTTAAAAAGTTTAGACATTATCTGCTTGCAAATAAGTTTAAATTTTTTACTGATCATCAAGCATTGTTGTACTTGGTAAACAAGCCATGCAATACAGAAAGATTAGTAAGATGGTTTCTCTTACTAATGGAATATGATTTCGAGGTTGTGGTAAGGAAAGGGAGGACTCATTTGAGAGCTGACCACCTTTCTAGGCTCACATCGGGAGAGGCCCCACAAGGAGTGTCAGATGACCTTCTTGATGCTTACTTGTTTAATTTGGAAGTGGTGCAACAGTGGGCTAAGCCACTAGTGCCAGTATTGACATACAGGCCTAATCACCCAGTAATAAACACACAGGATAGAGAGGTAGTAAAAGCCCAGAAGTATCACATCATGGCAGGAAGTATGTACAAGCACACAGATCAAGGAATCTTGGCCTGTTGTGTGGAAGAGGATGAGTACGCTAAATGATTGCAATTAGCACATGTAGGTGCATTAGAGCAACACTATTCAAAGCAACGAACCCTACAGACACTAAGGAGACTCGGAGTGCATTGGTCGACTATGGAAGCTGATGTCCAAAATTTGTGCAAGGAATGCCCAATCTGCTGCACTAAACCACCTGTGGAACATGCCACTCTTTATCAAGTGTCCATACTGCCGGATTGGAGTGAACCACTAGTATCCTTTCTGAGGACGAAAACATTCCCTCCAGACATGACTCTGGCTAGGAAAAGGAGTTTAGAACAAGAAGCCCAGGATTACTCACTCATTGGTGATAATTTATACAAGCGTGGTAAGGATGGTTACCTGAGACTGTGTGTCCATGAAAGTGAATATCTCAAGATCTTGGAAACTGCTCACCAAGGTGTAGCAGGAGGACACTTTGGACCAGATCGGGTGATCAAGGCAATACTATTTGCGGGCTTCTGGTGGCCGACCCTTCACATGGATGCACATACCTATGTGAAACGATGTGATGTCTGTCAGAGAACTCAGTATCCTATACGTAAAGATGAGATGCCACTGAAACCTATGATGGGTGGACGTGCATTCTCTAAGTGGGGAATAGACTTCGCAGGTCCTATTAGTCCCCCAGCTAAGGGTTCCCATGCAGAATATATCATTGTTGCGACAGACTATCTAACAAAGTGGGTAGAGGTAAAAGCCACAACGAAGAACGATGCTCAAACAACTGCTAAATTCTTGTTTGAGAATGTATTCACAAGATACGGGTTACCTATAGAGCTAGTCAGTGATAGAGGCACTCACTTCTTGAATGAAGTTATTGAAAATCTGCTCCAAGAGTTCTTGGTAGTACACAAAAAGTCTGCCCCCTACCACCCTCAAGCAAATGGCCAGGCTGAGAGCACCAACAAGATTCTGTGCAATGTGTTGACCAAATTAGTGAATAATAAACGCTCTGATTGGGACAAACAACTACACCATGCTGTTTGGACATATCGAGTCGCCTACAAAATGGTACTCCAAGCCACCCCCTTTCAGATGGTATTTGGTCAAAATGCAGTGCTACCATTGAACTTCTTAATACCTACATTGAAAGTAGCACAAGAGCACGAATGGACGGGTCATGAACTCTTCTCTAGACTTTTTGACTTTGAACGATTAGGAGAAACAAGACTGAGGGCAGCTGCAGGGATATATGCAGCTAAGAAACAACAGAAGGCATATTTTGATGCCCATATTAAGGATAAAGGCTTGAAAGCAGGATATCTGGTACTAGTCTACACTTTGAAACAACATGCGAGGAAACTAGAGAAAAGAGGTTACGGACCCATGATAATTAATAGGATCTCAACGAGTGGAGTAGTACAGCTGGCCACCTTAGAAGGTGATGTTCTTCCAAGCTACATTAGTGGATGTAGGGTCAAGTTGTATCAGGAACCACTCACAGAGGAAATGCTAAGTTGACTCAACACTGCTAAGAAACACAAAGAAGAAGAAAAGCGGATTCGAGAAGAAGCTCAAGTAGAAGCCTTAGAGCGCATACGGAGAATGAAATTAAAAAGACAAGGTAGAGAGCAACCTAGGCAAGATGCCGACGCAGACCAAGGATATCACATGGCTATGTGTGAAGTTTCAGGTATCAGCTCTCATAGGATAATTGATCGACGTCCTTTTATAACCTTAGATATAGGACAAGGAAAAGGTGCAAGGACTGTAAGAGCCTTGATTGACTCAGGTGCAACCACTAGTGCTCTTCAGTTGTCTTACTGTCAAGAGTTGAAATTAACTGTCAATCCTATAGAAGCATATCTCATAGGATTGGGAGGTGTGGAAACCCCTTGCCTAGGCGAGGTGGATCTTCCCATCTCCATTCAAGACGAAGTATTGACAGTCAGAGTACTAGTGTGTCAAGATGAGGACCTCACTGAACCTCTGGTCTTGGGTCAAGACTGGATTTATGACCAAGCAGTCAACTTAAACCTAAGATGTGGACTTCTTCAGGTGTGGATGAATCAAACTAGAATTACAGTTGAGTTAAACAATGGAGCACTCAAGGAACTAGAAAAGGCACAGACTCCTGGTCCTTCCAGGGGTACACATGAAGTTGACCATGCTGTTCTTGTCCAAAGCTATGTGATGCAGAGGAATGGAGATCTCAAAAAAGAAGTCAAGACCTCGACTGAACTCCCTTCTTTTCTAAAGGCCAGAAGAAAGCAGCCACTAAAGGCAGATCAATTACTGAAGACTATCTATGCGGGAGACCAAAAGAACGTGCAAAGCAGAACAACTCAGCCAATGAAACAAATGTGGGTGCGAAAAGGTGAGCTGCCTACTGCAGTCAAGTCACGACAACTGTCTCAACTTCCTATTAGTAATCAGCGACATGATATTAATAAGAAGACTTCCAAAACCTCTTTTGAGAAAGTGAAAACTATCTGGGTACACAAGAAGTCGATGAAGGATGTGTGAACATATGGATAAGTATGTGTTTGAAGATGAAGAGGTGTTGCAAACTCCTTGATCTACACCAGCCAAATGAACTCCAGGAGTAGATGGTGGGCCCTTTTAGCTTGCCAATGGATGTATTAGACACCCTATGTACCTTGGAAGATCACTCTCAAAAAGATAGATCAAAACAGATAAGTTGGAGTTAGCTCAGAGGTGAAAACTTGCTATTCTTGGTTCATACACCTGTCCAGTGTTTTACATAATTCTCTGAGCACAGCAGCAGTTAGCTTGATTCCTCTTGGGGAAGTCTAGTTAGCTTAAAGATCTAACTTTCAAGAGTAATCTCATCAAAAATAACAAAGCACACACTGAGAATGAGTTTTAACAAGTGATGACATCATCCCGATTTTCACGGGCTGCTACAGAAATAGACCAGTGAGCAGAACAATCACCATAACTCAAAATGTAGAAATCCAATGATTATGAACATTTTTATGGTTATACTAGACAGTAAGCTGAATCCAACAAGCTTTAAATCACTGAATTTGGATAAGTAACCACTGAGAAACACCTCTGACAAGATGAGTGAAAAAGTCGGGTACCTGACAAAGAGGTGAAGATGAACAGACCCTGTTGACTTCAAATGAACATAACTGAAGATTGCAAGATCCAAATGACATGAAAATTTATGAGCATATAGTAGACTTATAGAGCTAACTTTACCAAGTTAAATCACTGAAAATGATGCACCAAGCTCAGAGAAAACATCTCTGCAAGCTGATTGAGAAAACTGAGAGTAATGGCAGTGAGTAGTACACTTCACAAGAACATGGAAAGATGAACTCAAATAATCATGAAAATGAAAGTATATTGCTTGTACAATACAATGACTTACTGATACATATGTGTGCCTTGTAATCACACCTTGATATGGCATAAAGCTCAGCTCTTGGAGGTCTTCACATAGGTCTCTCTAACCACGACTAAAACTGCCATCTATTTATAGTTGAGTTTGGGAGGCTAACTTCCCTCAATCACTCTCCAATCAATCAATGATTGATTTGATTCTCTACCTACCACAAATCACAAATTCGTGGCTTCTCTTTCCATTCTTGATCAAGTGGACTCAACCACTTAAGATTCTCTTACTTTTACATTAAGTAAACTCTTCAAAAGTTACAAGAGGTAGTTCACAAGTGAACTTTACATAGTCTTCTTTTTAAAGCTTCTTCTAAGACTTTGTGAGACTCAAGCCCATACTTAGGCTTGTCATAGACTTGCTCCAACAGCTCCCCCTCAAGCCAAGTATGCTTGAGGTCTTCAATCTTCCAAGACAAAACTAGAAACTGTTTGAAGCACATAAACGCTTCACACTTTTCTTTCAATGGATATACCCATGCATGCCTAGAAAAATCAGCAATGAAAGTTGAGAAGTAAAGAAAGTTTCGAAAAGAGGGTGTTTGCATAGGACCATATACATCAATGTGAACAAGTTGCAATTTTGAGTTGCTCAAAGGGAACCATCTTTTGGGAATGAGGAACGCTGCATTTAGCCCAAAATACAGCCTTCACATACATGTTTACTGGGTGTCTCAAGTTTGGGTAGAGTCGACACCATTTCAGATTTCTGCAAGCCTAGCAAACTAGAAAAATTCAGATCACCAAAGCGTGCATGCCAAAGCTTTGCATTTGACACAGCCTAAGAATCATGTATTGTACATGCTAAATCATTTATAGATTTTTCATAGTCTATGAGCTTATACAACCCATGACATAAAATGCCAGAAGCAATAATGACACCGCCATTTTACAGATCATTAACTATACATCTGTCATCAACAAATTCACAACGAAGCCAATCTTGGCTAGTGCTGAAACCAATAATAGTTTTTTCTTTATCCCTGGCACAAATAAAGCATTTGACAATGTAAAGGAACTACCATCAGCAATAGTTAGAATGATCTTACCAACTCCCATAATAGAATAAGAAGAGTTGTTAGCACATGTGACCGTATTCCCTATTGCGCCAGGCTCGAGTGAAGTGAAGAGACTGTGTTTTTGGTTGCCTCACAATCAAAGTATGAATCATTTGAATCTACTGCAAACATACATTATTCAGGAGAAGATGGGTCAAAATTGCAAATAGTAGTAAACACCGATTCTTCATTCTAGACTATATTAGCAGACACTGTTTTCGATGTAGAGGCATCTGCACAACCATTCTAGCCTCTTTTCTCTTTACCTCTTTTGCAGCCAGTTTTGGAAAATTCTTTATAAAATGATCATTTTCTTTATAGTACTTGCAAAACAATTTTCGCTTTTATGTTTTCTTTTCGTCTCTATCATCCTTCTTTGATTGTGGAAAATTATCAGATTTTTTCTTACTAATAGAAGAGCTCTATTTACCTCTGCCCTTCTGACTAGACAGGAAAGCTTGATCTACAACACACATAATGGACCTATTTTGCCTATACTAATGTTCATGCAATAGAACGAAGACTAACTCCTCAAATGTTAAGGCATTTGGATTTCCTTCAATGATCATCAAACAAAGAGTGGAAGGAAAACTCTGTTATGATTCAAGAAGATCCTTCAAAAGAGTCTACACAAGTGCACTATCACGCAAGACTTCATGAGTAGAAATCAAGTGTTCCTTCAAATCTTTGATCTTTGTCAAAAAATTGTGTGTGGAATCTCCTTCATTCATGTCCTTACTCTCTTATAGTTTTCGGAGATAAGCAACATGAGCCTCATTCCTTGCCTGGTATAAAGTGATAAGTGTATCCAAAGCCTGCTGTTGGCAACAGTCAGGGAACCTAAGGAGCCACAAGACAAAGAGGGTCGGAACGAAGAGATAGCACAAGCAGACACAGTAGCCAAAGAAGATCTGGCAAGTAGGCCATCTAAATTTTTCAGACATCAAGGAGTGGAGCACACAAGAAGAAAGAGCAAGTAGGGAGCTCAAAGATGTGTACGACAAATCAACAGAGAAAATCCCTACTCAAATAGTGATTTTAATCACTAAAAACCATTGTAAATACCATTTCGTATTTTTGTCGCTCCATTTTGTGCAAGCCAAGGAGTCCTTGAGCTTGAGGAGCTTTAGAAGTATCTACCTGCCAATTTTCATATTTTTTGGATCTCGTTTGAGCCCTCAAAAAAGTCCGGGAACCTAATTTTTAACTAGGCCGGACATTAGGTCTAGACAGGGCCAAAGCTAGTCAAAAACTATAAAAGGAGCTAGAGAGCTCATTTTTGGGGTTAGCTTGTAATAGTTTTGAACTTGTATGAGCTTTTTGAAAGTAACCTGAGGACTCCATTGCTTCTCACTCTTTGTTTTACTGTGTGTGCGCGTGTGTGTGTATATGTGTGCATGTTAGTGTGCTTCTCACTCACGCACTTGTGCCTTCACTTGCTCGAGGTCTTCATACCACCCTCACGTCTTCCCGGATTGACATTAAAGGAGGTGCTACTCATTGCTGAGCTACACCAAATTTTGGCGCCGTTGCCGGGGATCGAGCTTTGAGGGAGAGCGTGTGATGGTAAGACATAGAGTTGAAGCGTTGGAGTTATAGGTATTTTCTTCACTTTTATCTATTTCCTTTTGTTTTCTTCATCACCATCATCATCATCACCATCTCCCACCTCCATCTCCATCATCGCAAAAATTTCAGTTTTTTGACTATATTTCCTTCCTCCTTCCATTTCCCTCATTCCACTTGTGAGAGAGAGCGAGAGAGCGATATTGTGTGTGCAGTTTTTGCACGTTTCTTGAGCTATCTTGCAGGTACATGCTGCATCATCTTCTCCAGAACTCCGCGCAGGTACGGAAATCTTGGAAACTATCTCTGTGTCGCCGACCTTTGTCAATCGCGACCGACAGAAAAAATGCTCCATTTGCCAAACAAAGTACAAAACCATGATCTATAGGCCTAGAGCTTCCCAAAACTGTGTTTAGATTTTTGAAATTCATCAGATTTTTGTCAATCGTGATCGCTCTGTCAATCGCGATCGACAAACCACGACGGACAGACCTATCAATCGTGATCGACCAGTCAATCGCGACTGACAGCCCACAACGGCTCCGTCAATCGCGACCGACAGAGTCAACGACCGATTGACTACAACGGACAGATCATACGCGTGACACGTGTCAATCGTGATCGAGTCATCAATCGCAATCGACCCATCAATCGCGACTGACAACCCACGACGGCTCTGTCAATCGCGACCGACACAGTCAATGATTGTTTGACCACGACGGACAGATCCTCGCGACCGACCTGTCAATCACGATCGACCCATCAATCGCGACTGACAGAGTCAACGACCCTTTGACCACGATTGATTGACTTTTTGAGCCACGTGTCAATCGTGATTGACCCATCAATCACGACTGACAGCCACGACGGACCTGTCAATCGTGATCGACACATCAATCGCGATTGACCTGTCAATCGTGACTGACAGAACTTGCGAACGCGATAGAAGGGCAAATTTGGCCAATTTTTAAGGGCAAAAAAAATAGTGGTCTAATTTTTTGGGGAACTTTTAAGGGTTTAGCATTACATTGTGAGGCCGCAACCCAAGTAATTCAAGAATTCCTGTCTGCCTGAGTAAACTGTTTTGAACCCTGTTTTAGCACCTAAACCCTGATCGGACATAACTTCCTCATACAAAATCCAATTGCTCTGATTCTTGTTTTGTTGGAAAGCTCTGATAAGGATTATTAGATAGGGTTTTTTGAAGTTAACCATACCCGAGGTAGGAAAACTGAGGGATCCTTGGGATTGTTTTTTATAAAGGCAAGAGATAATTTGGTCGGTGAGTTACATGCATGAAAGTGGTCTAGTTTGTCATTTGAATTTAAGTCTGGAACTAATCTTCGGACTGATGTAGGTCTATTGAGAAGCAATTGAGAGCGTCCAAGCAAGGGCTTTGTGCAAGCTTGAGAATCAACTTCTCGAGCACTAAAGAGGTAGGAGTAAGTCAGGGCGACGATAGGCAATTATCAAGTTGAAGAATACCTAAACTTTCAAGTTCAAGCTAAGGACATAATCTTTGTACTGTCGAGAACTTTAAAGGAAAAGAACTTAACGTGGAACGATCAACTTTAAGTGCGGAACTACACTCAAATATACCTTACGACGTGATATCAGACAAGAATGTTAACACGGTAATCAACTAAAAAGAATCAAGTAACTGATACAAAAGGACTCCGCAACGAGGTTGTACTTGGGCAAATTTGGGTTATTCAATTAAGCTTATGAACCTTACATCAGGGCGACATCTAGGGAGAGATAGACAAAGCCTTAGGTCTTCAGAGGCCAATGTCAACCACACTGCTAGGTCTTGGGCCCAGCAGTTGAGCCACCACTCATACTACCCTAGTTCTGAGACTAGTGAATCAGAGATGTCTCAAGGCATGGACAGACCTACGGGAAGTTGAGGAGTGCCATACTTGCACAGGGTAGAAGGCCCTTACAAAACCCAGTTGGAATACCTTAGGACCAACCGATTGGGTGCTAGCATCTATGAGAACGGCCTAGGAAGATCTGTGGTACAGATTAAGAATCTTGATAAATCCATTGGACTAGAGCGCCCAGCTGTCAAGTTTGAAAACGGAGCGTACTTAGACAAGGAAGGGACAATATATGTAGTCACCAGTCATCCAGAAAGGACTGATGAATTTGGGAATGTAGTCCCAGAATCGGACTTAGGTGACCTAGAGCAGGGAAACATGGGTGTAGAACCGAGGACCCCCCGAGGCAAATCTGTTCTCACTAGGATTATCACACCAGAATGGGTTCCCCAGGACAACAAGAGCATAGATCTGCTTCGGAATCGAGAAACTAATGAAGCCTTTTGGAGGTATAAATCTGATCGGCCAATCAATATAGGAACAATCATGATCTATGAGTTTAAGGATCCTGATAGCCCAAGCAGAGTGACCTACTTAGATCACGCTTCAGAGAGGATCTTTGTGGTGATAGAGAATGATAGGCATGCTTACACTTGGAAGGGAGAATTTATTTTCCCCCAACCGAGATCTAATGTTTCCTATGGTCACCCTGGAGCGGGAACATCCCAAACTCATGGAACTCAAAGAGACAGAGGTAGGGATAGGCCAGAATTAAGCTTTGCCAACCTAGGGAGCAGAGAAAGAACGAGGATGGAAACAAATAGAGGAGAGCCTGAGGCACTTAGAGCTCACAGGAATCAAAGAAATGTAGATGAGTTCCCTCTATCGCGACCTAGAGAGCACACAAGGACTTTGAGACCGACTCAGCTAGTTAAGTCCATGAAGAACTATTTCGATGACACTAGAGACCCATACGATCATGTGGCAGAGTTTAGGCAAGTCTTGAGAGCAGAACAAGTGGAGGACCTATTCACACAATATAATGCCTTTGGTCTAATCCTTAGGAACACAGCCCTTACGTGGTTCCAACCATTGAATGAGAGACAGTTCAGGTGCATAGACCAACTCCTAGAGGCTTTCATTATTGAATTCTCTAAGAGTGGCATTAGACATAATACCACTTCATTGATTCATAGTTTCAAGCAGACCCCTCAAGAGACCGTGAGACTTGTAGGAAGAAGATTTAGGCAATATCTTGAAAGGTGCCCTGCTTCGGAGCTACCCACACCAGCTAAGCAAGTGGCTCTATTCTTGGATGGACTGCTAAGTACCAAATTAAGATCATATGTGTACTTGAAGGACCCTAGGACCATAGAAGAGTGTGTACGCATGTGCATTGACATTGAGGATAACCTAGGGGAAGAACTAGAGCTTTCCAAAATCTATAAGGACTCAGATAGTGCCTCTAGCCTCTCTTCCACGTAATCCACATCAAATGAGGAACTTGCGGAGAAAGTAGCTCAAAAACTAGGTGTCTCTAGTAAACAAATTCCTAGATTCGCCCCAGTCAAAAGGTGCTATACTAGTGGAGACGACCATATGGCAAATGTTTGTCCCATTACAGCTCAACCCCAAGTAAATCCGAGTAGCCAATATTGTACCATAGAGCGGAGATACACAAATCACACAGCACAAGACTGTCCATACAATAAGTAAGCAGTTAGGCAAACCTACTCTCAGCCATACCCTCAACAAGGCAGATACCAGAGTCTATATCCACCACAACAGTATACTAGGCCTCAAAATTACCAACCGTAATATCAGGCCCAACTGAGACCCCAGCCAGTGCTAGCTCAACAACCTCCAAACCCAGCTAATGTGATTCCTGTAAAGTATACAACAGCTGAGGAAAATTTGAATAGAGCTATAGTGCCAGTAACACCACTACTTTCAGAAAGTGACCCGAGTGATCATAGCTTTGATTCTACACATGTTGATAGCCCCCAAGCTTACTACATGCAGTCTCCTGAACATGGGGAGTCCTACTATGGTGAAGAGCCAAATGAACCTAGTTGGGAGTCTGATTACACAAATGTCATGTATGCAAACCCCAACCCTAGCCCCCAACCGAGGCGGGTAAGACCCCCATTTCCTAGAGGACCGTGATACAGATGTCAGGGAGATCACCTCATCCGTGATTGTCCCTTACCTCCACCTACACAACCCAAGTCAGTGACAATTCAAGGCTTTTGCCAAGATTGTGGGAAGGAGCATCTCTTATGAGACTGCCCTAAGAATCCTAATAATATGCCAAAAATCACTCCTATTAACGTTATTGGGTTAGTGGTAGATTCCACAAGGAGTGTGACTTCCACTGCACCAGTACAAGTAATCACTAGAGACCAAGCCCTGCAACAGAACCAAAGTGTAGGCCAGGAAAAGAGCCTAGATGTTAGTGAAACGGAGAGCATGACAAAGAAGAGGACTAGAGCTTGGAGAGATAGTCGTGAAAGAATGAAAAGGCAATGGGCAAAAAAGATGAGTGAACTTGAGGAAAGCCTCAGAGAAACAAAAGCCAGGATAACTGAACTCACATCTCAAACTCCCTCTCACACTACCCCACCTCCACCATTCCCAACTCAATCCGACCCACCACCTTCCAACCCGCCTCACCTAATGCCACCACCCCCTAGAGTAGGATCAGTCCTAGCAGATCCCACTCCCGAGGACCTTAATATGATGCTTAAAGCATATCAGGCCAGAATCCAAGAAGGGCCAAATGTAACTGATCATGAAAAGTGTTACCCTAGAGCAGAACTAGAGTTAGAACGAACCAAAATTTGTGCTAAGATGGTGGAATTGGCTCAGACCATGTTTGAGGCCAGTTGCCTATTTAACATCTCTAGTTCAGCGAAGACACAGTTGCACTTTGATGGACTGTTAGAAAGAATAGAGATGTTGATTGCATAATCAGACCTTAGAAGAGCTACTCAAAGTAAGGCCAGAGCTATGGAAACATGTAGCCAAACAAGTACCAGAGATAGCAAAACCTCGTTTCCAGGTAGGATCCCAGAGAACAGTGCCAGAAATACCCTTGGACAAGATAGGAGACATGAGTGAGGGCGAAGAGGGAAACACATATCTTCCTATCACTCATCAATGATACACCACCAAGGCCATTCTAGACTCAGGCGCAGGTGTTGCGATTGCTACAACTTCCCTATGGAAGCGCTGGGGCAAGCCAGCACTCAGGCCTACAAGGATGAAATTGCAAATGGCCGATGGTCACATAGGGAGACCCCTAGGGCTGTTAGAAGGAATAACTCTCACCACCTGTGGTGTTGAGTTCGAGCACACATTTGCTATATGCGATTTTAGCAAAAATCATGCCTATGAGATGATTTTGGGAAGACCATTTATGCGACAGTTGCAAGTGGTACAGGATTGGGGAACCAATTCCTTGTATCTGCAACACTTAGGTGTTACAACCAAAGTCAATCTCAAGGATTACTCTCATAGAGATGTCCCTCCTATCCAATGGAACCCCATCCATAGAGCTAGAGATGATACGGAATCGGTGCATTCCCTAGGATCAGGATCCTCATGGATGCATGAAGACACCCACTTATGGATGTGCAAAGTGGTAGTAGAAGAGGAGAAAAGAGAAAAGGCCAGAGAAATAGGTGCAAACGAAACACATAGAAGCATTCAAGATCCAGCCTATGCACCTGTAGTATTTCCTGATGAGGAATTTGAACCCCATGGCTGGGCAGAAATCTTAGCAACAATGGATGTAGCCATCAATGAGGAACAATGGACACCCCACTGTGATGAGGATGGCTATGACATTTTAGTCTTCTCCATAGAGCCAATCATGGGAGAGGCGGTGTTAGAAGAGTGCGAACCTAGCCCTGATGCATTTGAGGATGCAAGTGACTCCGACCTAGAGTCAATCATTATGGACCCACCTTTTGCATCAGATGAAGAATACTTCTATGAAGTAGAATTTCAACCCCAGAGGCACGGAGAGCTTACAAAAGACATAAGGCTAGCCACACATGTAACCCCTAAGGAAGAAGGAAAGAAAAGGAAGAAGAAAGAAGTCACACAAGAAGAGGAGGAATCTTTGTTTGAGGTCCCAGAAAATTTTAAGAAGTATGAGATAGATGACAGGAGAGTCATGATCAGAATGCCTAAACGAGAGGCACAATCAGGAGAGGCCTATGATAACAAAGAAACCACAAAGAAAATTGTGGTAGCCATGGAAGAAGGAGAAGAGAAATGCATGTACATAGGCCATGACTTAACCGAGGAAGAAGAGCATGCATTAATAGCCTTGCTAAGAGAATACAGAGATGTATTTGCTTGGAGTTACAAGGATTTGAAAGGTGTAGACCATGACATATGCTCACACACTATCCCCATGACCTCAGATGCCAAACCTTCTAAGCAAAATCCATACACATATAATGATAACTATGCTGCTAAGATCAAAGAGGAGATAGATAGACTGGTAGAAGCTGGATTCATCTATGAGATTGAGCACACTGAGTGGGTATCCCCAATCGTAGTGGTGCCCAAGAAAAATGGAAAGCTGCATGTATGCATTAACTTGAAGAAGGTCAATGCAGCCATAATTCGAGATAACTATCCGCTTCCTATCACAGAACATCTCTTAGAAAGAGTAGCAGGCAAGGAAGTGTACAGCTTCCTTGATGGATTTTCGGGCTACAACCAGGTAGCCATTGCTCTAGAGGATCAGCATAAGACAGCTTTTGCCACAGAATGGGGCATATTCGCCTTTCGGGTAATGCCATTTGGGCTTACCAATGCACCAGCAGCCTTCCAGAGGCTGATGTGCCATGTATTTAAGGAGTTCCTGAGGAAGAATTTAGAAGTCTATGTTGATGGTCTTTGTGCTCATTCCAACATCAGACAAACCCATATTCCTGAACTCAGACAAATCTTTGACAAATGTAGAGAATATCAGGTCTGCTTGAACCCAGAAAAGTGTGTTTTCATGGTCAGGCAAGGCAAGATTCTCGGACACATAGTGTCAAGGAATGGCATATCCACCGATGAAGAGAAAGTGAGAGCCATAGCCGAGTTACCTAGACCAAAGAACGTCAAGGAATTGCAAGCCTTCATGGGGCATTGTGGTTATTACCGCCAGTTCATTCATATGTACGCTGTCATTGCAAAGCCCATGTATGGACTCTTGACTAGCTTTGAGTGGACTGATGAATGTGAGAACTCCTTCAATGAGCTCAAACGGCAATTGTGTTCATCACCAATCTTGACCACCCCGGATTGGAACAAGCCATTCCATGTTCACGTGGATGCATCCAATTATGCTATTGGGTGTGTACTCGCACAACCTACGGGTGAAGGTAATATGGATCTTCCAATTGCCTATGCTAGTAGACAATTGAATGCAGCTGAACGAAATTATATCACTACTGAGAGAGAAGGACTAGGCATGGTATATGCGGTTAAAAAGTTTAGACATTATCTGCTTGCAAATAAGTTTAAATTTTTTACTGATCATCAAGCATTGTTGTACTTGGTAAACAAGCCATGCAATACAGAAAGATTAGTAAGATGGTTTCTCTTACTAATGGAATATGATTTCGAGGTTGTGGTAAGGAAAGGGAGGACTCATTTGAGAGCTGACCACCTTTCTAGGCTCACATCGGGAGAGGCCCCACAAGGAGTGTCAGATGACCTTCTTGATGCTTACTTGTTTAATTTGGAAGTGGTGCCACAGTGGGCTAAGCCACTAGTGCCAGTATTGACATACAGGCCTAATCACCCAGTAATAAACACACAGGATAGAGAGGTAGTAAAAGCCCAGAAGTATCACATCATGGCAGGAAGTATGTACAAGCACACAGATCAAGGAATCTTGGCCTGTTGTGTGGAAGAGGATGAGTACGCTAAATGATTGCAATTAGCACATGTAGGTGCATTAGAGCAACACTATTCAAAGCAACGAACCCTACAGACACTAAGGAGACTCGGAGTGCATTGGTCGACTATGGAAGCTGATGTCCAAAATTTGTGCAAGGAATGCCCAATCTGCTGCACTAAACCACCTGTGGAACATGCCACTCTTTATCAAGTGTCCATACTGCCGGATTGGAGTGAACCACTAGTATCCTTTCTGAGGACGAAAACATTCCCTCCAGACATGACTCTGGCTAGGAAAAGGAGTTTAGAACAAGAAGCCCAGGATTACTCACTCATTGGTGATAATTTATACAAGCGTGGTAAGGATGGTTACCTGAGACTGTGTGTCCATGAAAGTGAATATCTCAAGATCTTGGAAACTGCTCACCAAGGTGTAGCAGGAGGACACTTTGGACCAGATCGGGTGATCAAGGCAATACTATTTGCGGGCTTCTGGTGGCCGACCCTTCACATGGATGCACATACCTATGTGAAACGATGTGATGTCTGTCAGAGAACTCAGTATCCTATACGTAAAGATGAGATGCCACTGAAACCTATGATGGGTGGACGTGCATTCTCTAAGTGGGGAATAGACTTCGCAGGTCCTATTAGTCCCCCAGCTAAGGGTTCCCATGCAGAATATATCATTGTTGCGACAGACTATCTAACAAAGTGGGTAGAGGTAAAAGCCACAACGAAGAACGATGCTCAAACAACTGCTAAATTCTTGTTTGAGAATGTATTCACAAGATACGGGTTACCTATAGAGCTAGTCAGTGATAGAGGCACTCACTTCTTGAATGAAGTTATTGAAAATCTGCTCCAAGAGTTCTTGGTAGTACACAAAAAGTCTGCCCCCTACCACCCTCAAGCAAATGGCCAGGCTGAGAGCACCAACAAGATTCTGTGCAATGTGTTGACCAAATTAGTGAATAATAAACGCTCTGATTGGGACAAACAACTACACCATGCTGTTTGGACATATCGAGTCGCCTACAAAATGGTACTCCAAGCCACCCCCTTTCAGATGGTATTTGGTCAAAATGCAGTGCTACCATTGAACTTCTTAATACCTACATTGAAAGTAGCACAAGAGCACGAATGGACGGGTCATGAACTCTTCTCTAGACTTTTTGACTTTGAACGATTAGGAGAAACAAGACTGAGGGCAGCTGCAGGGATATATGCAGCTAAGAAACAACAGAAGGCATATTTTGATGCCCATATTAAGGATAAAGGCTTGAAAGCAGGATATCTGGTACTAGTCTACACTTTGAAACAACATGCGAGGAAACTAGAGAAAAGAGGTTACGGACCCATGATAATTAATAGGATCTCAACGAGTGGAGTAGTACAGCTGGCCACCTTAGAAGGTGATGTTCTTCCAAGCTACATTAGTGGATGTAGGGTCAAGTTGTATCAGGAACCACTCACAGAGGAAATGCTAAGTTGACTCAACACTGCTAAGAAACACAAAGAAGAAGAAAAGCGGATTCGAGAAGAAGCTCAAGTAGAAGCCTTAGAGCGCATACGGAGAATGAAATTAAAAAGACAAGGTAGAGAGCAACCTAGGCAAGATGCCGACGCAGACCAAGGATATCACATGGCTATGTGTGAAGTTTCAGGTATCAGCTCTCATAGGATAATTGATCGACGTCCTTTTATAACCTTAGATATAGGACAAGGAAAAGGTGCAAGGACTGTAAGAGCCTTGATTGACTCAGGTGCAACCACTAGTGCTCTTCAGTTGTCTTACTGTCAAGAGTTGAAATTAACTGTCAATCCTATAGAAGCATATCTCATAGGATTGGGAGGTGTGGAAACCCCTTGCCTAGGCGAGGTGGATCTTCCCATCTCCATTCAAGACGAAGTATTGACAGTCAGAGTACTAGTGTGTCAAGATGAGGACCTCACTGAACCTCTGGTCTTGGGTCAAGACTGGATTTATGACCAAGCAGTCAACTTAAACCTAAGATGTGGACTTCTTCAGGTGTGGATGAATCAAACTAGAATTACAGTTGAGTTAAACAATGGAGCACTCAAGGAACTAGAAAAGGCACAGACTCCTGGTCCTTCCAGGGGTACACATGAAGTTGACCATGCTGTTCTTGTCCAAAGCTATGTGATGCAGAGGAATGGAGATCTCAAAAAAGAAGTCAAGACCTCGACTGAACTCCCTTCTTTTCTAAAGGCCAGAAGAAAGCAGCCACTAAAGGCAGATCAATTACTGAAGACTATCTATGCGGGAGACCAAAAGAACGTGCAAAGCAGAACAACTCAGCCAATGAAACAAATGTGGGTGCGAAAAGGTGAGCTGCCTACTGCAGTCAAGTCACGACAACTGTCTCAACTTCCTATTAGTAATCAGCGACATGATATTAATAAGAAGACTTCCAAAACCTCTTTTGAGAAAGTGAAAACTATCTGGGTACACAAGAAGTCGATGAAGGATGTGTGAACATATGGATAAGTATGTGTTTGAAGATGAAGAGGTGTTGCAAACTCCTTGATCTACACCAGCCAAATGAACTCCAGGAGTAGATGGTGGGCCCTTTTAGCTTGCCAATGGATGTATTAGACACCCTATGTACCTTGGAAGATCACTCTCAAAAAGATAGATCAAAACAGATAAGTTGGAGTTAGCTCAGAGGTGAAAACTTGCTATTCTTGGTTCATACACCTGTCCAGTGTTTTACATAATTCTCTGAGCACAGCAGTAGTTAGCTTGATTCCTCTTGGGGAAGTCTAGTTAGCTTAAAGATCTAACTTTCAAGAGTAATCTCATCAAAAATAACAAAGCACACACTGAGAATGAGTTTTAACAAGTGATGACATCATCCCGATTTTCACGGGCTGCTACAGAAATAGACCAGTGAGCAGAACAATCACCATAACTCAAAATGTAGAAATCCAATGATTATGAAAATTTTTATGGTTATACTAGACAGTAAGCTGAATCCAACAAGCTTTAAATCACTGAATTTGGATAAGTAACCACTGAGAAACACCTCTGACAAGATGAGTGAAAAAGTCGGGTACCTGACAAAGAGGTGAAGATGAACAGACCCTGTTGACTTCAAATGAACATAACTGAAGATTGCAAGATCCAAATGACATGAAAATTTATGAGCATATAGTAGACTTATAGAGCTAACTTTACCAAGTTAAATCACTGAAAATGATGCACCAAGCTCAGAGAAAACATCTCTGCAAGCTGATTGAGAAAACTGAGAGTAATGGCAGTGAGTAGTACACTTCACAAGAACATGGAAAGATGAACTCAAATAATCATGAAAATGAAAGTATATTGCTTGTACAATACAATGACTTACTGATACATATGTGTGCCTTGTAATCACACCTTGATATGGCATAAAGCTCAGCTCTTGGAGGTCTTCACATAGGTCTCTCTAACCACGACTAAAACTGCCATCTATTTATAGTTGAGTTTGGGAGGCTAACTTCCCTCAATCACTCTCCAATCAATCAATGATTGATTTGATTCTCTACCTACCACAAATCACAAATTCGTGGCTTCTCTTTCCATTCTTGATCAAGTGGACTCAACCACTTAAGATTCTCTTACTTTTACATTAAGTAAACTCTTCAAAAGTTACAAGAGGTAGTTCACAAGTGAACTTTACATAGTCTTCTTTTTAAAGCTTCTTCTAAGACTTTGTGAGACTCAAGCCCATACTTAGGCTTGTCATAGACTTGCTCCAACAGCTCCCCCTCAAGCCAAGTATGCTTGAGGTCTTCAATCTTCCAAGATTACCTGCAAACCTATCATAGCCTTGAATTTGCAAAGCTTTGTACCATCCAATGCTTTGGTTAGAATATCTGCACATTGTTGATGAGTGGACACATATGATATTTGAATCTCTTTTCTTAGAACCTTCTCTCGTACATAGTGATAATGAACTTCAATATGTTTAGTCCTTGCATGAAAAATAGGATTAGCAGCCAAATGAATAGAACTCATATTGTCACCAAAAATAGTTGGAGTTCCAAACTCCAATCCAAGATCTTTGAATAATGTCTTCATCCACATAGCTTCTTGTGTAGCTATGGCAAGACCTCTATATTCAGCTTCAGTAGAAGAGAGAGCAACTGTGGGTTGCTTCTTGGATGACCATGAAATAAGCTTTGAACCTGCAAAGGTAAGATAACCTGAAGTGCTCCTTCTATCTTCCTTGGAGCCAGCCCAATCTGCATCAGAAAATAGCTTCAAACCTAAATCGGATACATAAGGATAATAAAGTCCTTCATTTATGGTTCCTTTGAGATACTTGAGAATCCTTTTGGCAGCATCCATATGTGGTTTCCTTGGTGTGTGCATAAATTGGCTTAGCACACTCACACTGTAACATATATCTACTCTTGTCAATGTGGCATAGTTGAGACTACCCACTAGACTTTGATATGATGTGATGTCCTCTATGAGTTCACCTTCATGTGAGCTCAATTTGTGATTGACCTCCATTGGAGTACCTGCAATCTTACAATCTTGCATCTTGAATTTTGCCAACATGTCCTTAATGTACTTCCTTTGAGTGAGAAACAAACCATGATCTTTGTAGACAACTTCCAAACCTAGGAAGTAGGTAAGTGAACCCAAATCACTTATCTTGAACTCTTCTCTCATCTGATCTTTGATCTTCTTCATACCATCTGCATCATTTCCTGTCAATATAATGTCATCTACATATACACATAGATAGATGACCTCAGAATTACTCTTTTTAATAAAGAGTGAAGGATCTGCCTTGCTTGGTTGAAAGCCTTTGTCCTGCAAGAATGAAACAAGCCTGAAATTCCAAGCTCTTGGAGCTTGCTTGAGACCATACAATGCTTTGTTAAGTTTACACACATAATCAGGATAAACTTGATTCTCAAAACCAGGTGGTTGTGCCATATATACCTCTTCTGTTATCCAACCATTCAAGAATGCATTCTTTACATCTAGTTGAAGTATCTTCCAATTCTTGGAAGAGGCAATACTAAGCAAAACCCTAATAGTAGGCATCTTTGCCACAGGAGAGAAAGTCTCCTCATAATCAATTCCCTGAGTTTGTGCAAAGCCTTTTGCCACAAGCCTTGCCTTATACCTGTTAATTGAACCATCAGAATTTTTCTTGAGTTTATAGACCCATCTTGAGCCTATTACCTTCATGGATGAAGTCTTGGGCACCAAATCCCAAGTGTTGTTTTCCTCAAGTGCTTCAATCTCTTCCTTCATTGCATGCTTCCATTCTGTTTTTGCTTTGGCCTCTTCAAATGATGATGGCTCCTCTTGGTTTATGTCCTGTGCTATGTAGATAGAATGTTTAGTTACTAATGAGGTGTCAAACCCATACCTTTCTGGTTTTTTCTTTTCCCTCATAGATCTTCTTAGGCCATGATGTGATGATTCTGCTTCATGTTCAAGTTCCTGCAATTTTGCTTTACCTTTAGACTTCCATGCTTTGATCTTTTCCATGTGAGATTCTTCATCATCCTCTGAGGTGTCTTGTTCTTCAATCTTTGATTGTTCTCTACCAAGCTTTGGAAAATCTTCTTCAAGATCATATGGTAAATTGATCTTCCTGCATGAATCTTCATACCATGAATTGTTCTCATCAAAAACTACATCTCTGCTTACCAAGAATCCTTTGTTGGTAGGGTTGTATAACCTGTAGCCCTTTTGATTGTTGTCATATCCAATAAATACACACCTTTCTGCCTTTGGATCCATCTTGCCTCTAACCTGTGAAGGAACATGAGCAAAAGCAATACATCCAAAAATTTTACAATGATCTAAGCTTGGTCTTCTTCCATTCCAAGCCTCATATGGAGTCATCCCATCAAGGGATTTTGAAGGCAACATGTTAATCAAGTAAGTGGCTGTAGATACAGCCTCGGCCCATAAGTAATTAGGTAAATGCTTTTCATTTAACATACACCTTGCAGCTTCAACAATTGTCCTATTCCTCCTTTCTGCCACTCCATTTTGCTCAGGAGTGTACCTTGTAGTTACCTCTCTTTTGATTCCTCTTTCTTGAAGAAAAGAATCAAAATCATGGGAGAAGTATTCTCCCCCTCCATCTGACCTTAGCCTTTTTAGTGATTTACCTGTTTGATTCTCCACAAGAGCCAAATATCTTTTGAAACATGAAAAAACTTCATCTTTGTGTTTCATAAAGAATAGGATAGTCCATGTGCTGCAATCATCAATAAAGGAAACATAATACCTTGATCCAGATATTGAAGCTTCCTTGCTAGGTCCCCATACATCTGTATGAACCAACTCCAAGAGATCTCCATGCATATAACCTTTCTTCATGAATGGTAACCTGTGAGACTTTCCAAATTGACATGCACTACACTTATAAATCATATGTTGTTTTGACAAATTAGGAAGTCCAAGTACACTTTGGTCCCTGCAGATTTGCTTTAATGACCTTTCACCAATATGTGCTAACCTTTTGTGCCATACTTCCAATTCTGTGAGTGTCTGACTACCATAATTAAAGAGAGCAATGTTTCTAGTGTCCTGTAATTCAAATGTGAACAATCTACCTGTCTTTTCACCTTTTGCAATTCTTCTGAATCCTTGACCTGGATCTTCAACAAATGCTCCTGCTTTTGTGAACCTGACTTGCAACCCTTTCTCTACTATCTGCCCAACACTTATCAAATTCTTTGTAATGGTAGGGACATAGAGTACCTTACTGAGTAGGTTGATGTTTCCATCAGGTGCTTTGACATTGCCTATTTTCTCCACAGGATGTTTTGTATCATCTCCTGTTTGTACCTCATGCTTATTCCTTGGATCTTCTAAATCTGATAGGAGTGCCACATTTCCTGCCACATGATTTGAACAACCTGAATCTATGTAGAAAACATGCTCATCAGATTTACCTTGTGGCATAGCCATGTTCATGATCAATAATGAATCCTCTTTGTTTGAGTCTTCTGTGTAGTTATTGTAGTCTCTCCTTCCTTTGTAGCCTCCTTGATAGTTTGAATGATTGTAGTTGTTGTAGTTGCCATGGTAGTTGTTGAACCTTCCTCTTGAGTAGCCATAACTTCCTCTATTGTATCCTCTGCCTCTTTGATTCCTGGAATTCCTAAAGCAATTTTCAGTTGTATGATTAGTTAATCCACAAATAGAACATGAGTTGGAGTCTTGGGATCTCCCCTTGCCTTGTCTACCTCCTCTTCCTCTACCTCTGCCATGTCTTCCTCTACCTGCATAGTTAGCTTGATATGTACCTGCTTCATCATCCACTTTCTTTGCCTTTCCTTTGTTATCTTTAGACTTGCTTTTATCCGTGTATAAAGCTGAAGATTGATTACCTTTAGAGCTTTCTCCATTTTTGATAAGCTTTGCCTCTTGAGTAAGTAGTTGTCCAATGAGTGTGTTGAAATCAGGTACATGCATGTCCATGTACAAATCCATAGCTGTGGTGAATGCTTCCCACTTGTCATCTGCCTTCAAGCCATTGATGACCTGCCTTACAATTTGCTCTTCATCTATTACCTCTCCAATGCTTCCCAATTGATCTGCTATGTCCTTGAGCTTTGTGACAAAATCAGTCACATTTTGTTTGGGAGCCTTCTTGAGAGTTGTGAACTCCAGCCATAGTTGATGCTTCCTAGCTTTGGTACTTGAAGAAAAGAAAGCTTCAAGTGCATCCCACACTTCCTGAGATGTCTTACAACTTCTAATGTGAGGCAACAAAAAATCTGAGATAGAGTTGAGGAGATAAGACCTTGCAAGTGCATCCTTGGAGCACCATGTGCTCAATCTTTCTTGCTCTTCTTGTGTTGGTTGACTTTTGTTCCTGAAACTTGGCATAACTTCATCTCCAGCCACATAACCATATAAACTTCTACCTTGGAGATAAGCTTCCATCCTTAATGACCAAGCTGAGTAGTTACCTCTATCCAATTTGTCAATTGATGAAGGAAATCCATCTGCCATGTTGTCCAACCTTGCTCTGATACCACTGTGAAGATATGGATAAGTATGTGTTTGAAGATGAAGAGGTGTTGCAAAATCCTTGATCTACACCAGCCAAATGAACTCCAGGAGTAGATGGTGGGCCCTTTTAGCTTGCCAATGGATGTATTAGACACCCTATGTACCTTGGAAGATCACTCTCAAAAAGATAGATCAAAACAGATAAGTTGGAGTTAACTCAGAGGTGAAAACTTGCTATTCTTGGTTCATACACCTGTCCAGTGTTTTACATAATTCTCTGAGCACAGCAGCAATTAGCTTGATTCCTCTTGGGGAAGTCTAGTTAGCTTAAAGATCTAACTTTCAAGAGTAATCTCATCAAAAATAACAAAGCACACACTGAGAATGAGTTTTAACAAGTGATGACATCATCCCGATTTTCACGGGCTGCTACAGAAATAGACCAGTGAGCAGAAAAATCACCATAACTCAAAATGTAGAAATCCAATGATTATGAAAATTTGTATGGTTATACAAGACAGTAAGCTGAATCCAACAAGCTTTAAATCACTGAATTTGGATAAGTAACCACTGAGAAACACCTCTGACAAGATGCGTGAAAAAGTCGGGTACCTGACAAAGAGGTGAAGATGAACAGACCCTGTTGACTTCAAATGAACATAACTGAAGATTGCAAGATCCAAATGACATGCAAACTTTATGAGCATATAGTAGACTTATAGAGCTAACTTTACTAAGTTAAATCACTGAAAATGATGCACCAAGCTCAGAGAAAACATCTCTGCAAGCTGACTGAGAAAACTGAGAGTAATGGCAGTGAGTAGTACACTTCACAAGAACATGGAAAGATGAACTCAAATAATCATGAAAATGAAAGTATATTGCTTGTACAATACAATGACTTACTGATACATATGTGTGCCTTGTAATCACACCTTGATATGGCATAAAGCTCAGCTCTTGGAGGTCTTCACATAGGTCTCTCTAACCACGACTAAAACTGCCATCTATTTATAGTTGAGTTTGGGAGGCTAACTTCCCTCAATCACTCTCCAATCAATCAATGATTGATTTGATTCTCTACCTACCACAAATCACGAATTCGTGGCTCCTCTTTCCATTCTTGATCAAGTGGACTCAACCACTTAAGATTCTCTTACTTTTACATTAAGTAAACTCTTCAAAAGTTACAAGAGGTAGTTCACAAGTGAACTTTACATAGTCTTCTTTTTAAAGCTTCTTCTAAGACTTTGTGAGACTCAAGCCCATACTTAGGCTTGTCATAGACTTGCTCCAACAGGATGGCCCACAATCCAGAGAAATCTGGGTGCCTAAGGCTTGCTTGCGGGCGCAACTAGCCCAAAACAAATCACATCATACATGACAGGGTTCACTCACTCAAGTAGCCGCCACCCACTCTTGTCTGATACACTCGAACACACTGCCACCTAGAAGCACGCAGAGACGCACTCATAAATGGGTCCCAAAGACACATCACCCCCAAGCAGAATTACTCATGCAACCCTCCCGAGTCTCCACAAAACCAAGACCAAAAACCATCCATGGTGTTTGGCAACCTAAGACTTGTAATAAACCCCCTGACCCCAATTTGTGAATTCATCTCCACTTACTAACCGCATCAGTCACACACTGCATCTTTCCATCTAGCTCCTAGGAATATCCATTCATTAACTACACACACGGTCATCATGCACTTACCAACCCACTAACCCATTACTCACATCATAATAATACTGTAACGGGGGCAACACGCGTTCTATCTTGTCCCTTACAATAGTAACGCATGCTTTGTATTCTCAACAGAACCAGCTCGCAAGCAATAACGATGGCAGACGCTGGAGGCCCCAGTTCTCAGGCAGGGTCCAGCGCACAGATTGTGGACATTGAAACCATTCTTCTGGAACCGCCACTCACCGAAAGGCCTCAAGAACTTCAAGCGGTGCATGTCCTTCCTATCTAGGACCCTCCTCAGGGACACACACTTCTCAAGTGGGAAAACATGCTCATTGGTTTAGTGATGTAGCCGGGCCATTGGGTGACGGCACCTACTTCTGGGAAGCAGAAATTGAATTTAATGGCAAATGGGGACGCTATCACTTTTTCACTCGGGAATTCGAGAACTATCAGAATGCAGAGGTAATGCAATCAGTTTGGACCAAGGCAGGCCTAGATAGATATTTCAGAGCACACTTGCCTAAACCTGATTTTCTACGCTGCTCCTATTTCATAAGTACCATAACTCCTAGCAGGGTCAAGGGAGGCGATAGTACCTTTGTACTACCATCATTGTTGCCAGGACACGAACTCAAGAGATTCAAACTGACCCTCAATCTGGTACGGGAGGCATTGAACATGCAAGGTATGCACATTCCCACTGAGAAAGAAACAATGGTCCCGGGTAGGATGAAGCATAAGGATCTCAATAAATTGAAGGACATGGTGGCAATGACGCCTACCATTGCTCTCCACTTACGAACTGTTATGCAACATTTTTCTTTTCCCACACAAGAACGATTCACTATGCCTCCTAAGAAAATATGGTTCAGCTTATACTTGGCAGAAACAGAGAACCTCACCCTCAACATACCGCACTAGGTCATCGATCAGATACACCTAGCCCATCAGCGCTGGAATAAGAAGCAGAAAAATGTACTTCATGGCTGTTGTGCCTTAACAAGAATAATTTACAGGTGCCTAGCATATGATGTGCCCATTCAAAGAGCACTAGTGTGGTCCAGGGCACAAGAATTCCAAAGGCGACTATCAACAGCGGGTCCTCCATCAAAGAAGATGAGAGGGGGCGTCCAACTACCATGTGCTCAACCAAGGGGAGCCACTACCACACCTGAGGTGACTCCTCCTCAAACTAGGCGTTTCCGGACATTCACCATTCGTCTTCCCAGACCAAGTACAGAAGGACCCAACTTGGTGTTTCCTCCCATTCCATCAGACTTGGAATTTCCACAAGGATTTACTCTCAATGACCTCACGGATGAAGAAGTTGCCAGGCTGATCTATGAATCTAATCTTGAAACAGAAGCAGACCAGACCCAGGAACCACACCCCACCACAACAACACCAGCCCCGACACAACCAGTCGTCGTAGAAGTCGAAGGAGATGAACAAGAGGCAGGAGGAGAAGAAGAAGAAGCCGACGAAGCACAACATCAAGAATATGATGAACTCTTAGAGCTAGCAAGTGCCCCAGCATATTCGGCACAAATAAAAAGATTGTACCAAACCATGAAGCGAGTTCAGGAACAACACAAAATGTCACTTGAATCAGGCAAGGTGCTCATGAGCCAACTATTGGCTGAGGAAGGTGTGGACGATATGTTTATCGAATCCATGAATCTACACGCAGAGGCAGTCGGCTTGGATGAGGCCATACATGAGGCCATGACATACATTAATGGATTTGAGAAACGTGTGCCTGCCCGCCCTAGGCGATCTGGAAAACAAATACACATCAATGTATCAAAACCGGAAGGCAACACGCAAACAGAAGAACATCACGAGGAACCACTCTCCCCACCCACCTCACCTCTTGCTACACAATTCACCTCACCAACCGGCACGACCACGCCCTTTTCTACCACTACCACAGTTGTCATGGGAATTCCTCTCTCTCCCGGTATCCAATTTGGAGGAGTTTCCATGCCCACCTTCACGACACTCTTCACAAATATCACTTCCACCCCACCCACTGTCCCCATCTTTACAGTCACACACACATTTGACACAATGGAAACATCACCCGCCACAGTACCACCCCCACCCCCCACACAACCTCAATCTCCCATACCCCCTCCACCTACTTCACCACTTGACTCCACCGCATTCACAACTCCCTTCCCCTTCCCCATTCCCCCTACATCTTCATCTTTAACTCCATCTCTTAATGTAAATAGTATATTCCTGTCATTACATCAATGCGTATATCAACTTCAGCGGGAGTACAGGGAACTAGAAGGCCGCCATCATCAGCTGACAACAAACCATCAGCAACTACAAACACGACTCATAAGGCTAGAAGAAGAAAATGCGGAACTCAACCAACGCCACACCACTCTCGAGCAAGCCGATCAAACACTCCTGGAGACACCCCAACCATCAGCAGAACCCGATGTCAAACAACTTGAAGCCTTGCTGGAGGTGTACCAAACAGATAACCTGAGAGTCCGGCGTAATTTAACTCTACTTCAAAAGCATATGGCTACAACACTTGAAGAAAATAAACGGTTGCAGAAACAAAATGAAGAAAACCTGGAAGCAGCCATGGAAGGGTCCCCCCATGAGATCGATCCAGAACAGTTCAAAGCGGTTCCCACAGAAACAATGAAAACCATCTTGGAGAGTTATGCGGATTTATTAGACGCACATGATGATTTGGAAAGGGAAGCAGATGAGCTACGTAGCCAGCTCAGGGAAAAGGAGGCTCCAACCAAGGTAATAGAAATGGCCTCGACTTCAGAGGAAGTCAAGGCATTGACAGAGCAGGTGGCTGAACTCCAGAAAAAGTTACTAGAATATGAAAGGCAGCCCTCCCCAGTTGTAGAACCCGAACCGGAGGATTTAGTACCCATTGAGATGGAAGAAACATATGAGGAACCATACGTTCCTATGCCGATGCCAGGTGGTGCACAGACCTCAGAAGGAATGGACACATTGGAAGTTGAAGTACCTGAATGGATCCAAACACTAGAGAAGACAGCAACAACCCATGAAGATAGAGTGGCCATTCAAATCCAATCTATGGCAAAGTTAGAAGACACCATCATCAAGTCTGAATACTTTCAACGCATGTCTCATCATAGATGGATCGACACCAATGATGATCAATATGTGCCATATTGTGTGCTCCTTGCGGATTACAAATCAGAGATTAAACGCAATTGTGGCAAACCTCCAACTTTTGCCACACAATTTGGACCAGAGGATATCCCAGAAAGTGCGAAGAAAGGCTCCATTCATCAACCAACCTGGAGAATCCGTCTTCTTGAAACTTACCCAGGAATGGTTCGTACCTGGACTAACATGCCCCTTTTTATTAAATACAATCCTTGTTATGTTCCAGTATTCCGACGGCGCACTTGGGCAGAGTTTACAATTGCTGTCAAGAACGTCAAGGGTTGTGCAAAGTGGTTAAATTATGTTTATCTAGCACCGCCACAAGGCCCTCCCAGTGTAAATTACATGATTTCTACCATCAGACACTGGAGCACTCGATTACGGAATACCCCCGATGTGATGGCACAAATGTGTATGAAAATCTTTGAACTAATGCTAATCACCTTCAGGACGTTCAAGAATATTAAAGACCCCCACTTCTCAAGTGTCGGATTTCTTCCAGGAAACCAAGATCTGGTATACGACATGAGCACAACCCCATCCATAGAGGTAATATATGCTTGGCACATCAGAATAAAGTACCTCCCAGCTTGTTTTAACCAGACATTCGAGGAGATGTTCATAACGGGATTCTAGGAATATCACTCAGAAATATTTGTACCCAGGCCCTCACATCTCCTCCACTTATTTGCTGTGGAGAGAACCATCCATTCAGAACAACTACGGGTGCCACATCCGGACGTACCAAGACCAGTGAATTGGGATGCATTATTAACAGATCTAGCACGGGGGCTCAGATTAGAAGAACATCACCTCGCTTCCGACGTTGTCCAATATTACGTTCAATGAGCATCGAGACAAGGGTCTGTCAGGGGCGATAGACGCAAGAGTGGGGGGGGGGGTGTTGGCAGCAGTCAGGGAACCGAACGAGCCACAAGACAAAGAGGGTCGGAATGAAGAGATAGCACAAGCAGACACAGTAGCCAAAGAAGATCTGGCAAGTAGGCCATCTAAATTTTTCAGACATCAAGGAGTGGAGCACACAAGAAGAAAGAGCAAGTAGGGAGCTCAAAGATGTGTACGACAAATCAACAGAGAAAATCCCTACTCAAATAGTGATTTTAATCACTAAAAACCATTGTAAATACCACTTCGTATTTTTGTACCTCCATTTTGTGCAAGCCAAGGAGTCCTTGAGCTTGAGGAGCTTTAGAAGTATCTACCTGCCAATTTTCATATTTTTTGGATCTCATTTGAGCCCTTTAAAAAGTCCGGGAACCTAATTTTTCACTAGGCCGGACATTAGGTCTGGACAGGGCCAAAGCTAGTCAAAAACTATAAAAGGAGCTAGAGAGCTCATTTTTGGGGTTAGCTTGTAATAGTTTTGAACTTGTATGAGCTTTTTGAAACTAACCTGAGGACTCCATTGCTTCTCACTCTTTGTTTTACTGTGTGTGTGCGTGTGTGTGTATGTGCGTGCATGTTAGTGTGCTTCTCACTCACGCACTTGTGCCTTCACTTGCTCGAGGTCTTCATACCACCCTCACGTCTTCCCAGATTGACATTAAAGGAGGTGCTACTCATCGCTGAGCTACACCTGCTTAGCTATTCTACAAGAGTGAGTGTGAGGAATAATGGCACATTTGATAGACAAGGCTATCAATGCATGTGCTTGAGTATCTCCACCATCCCAATGAATTTGCTCTATACTAGGTGAAGCAGAAACTACAACACAAATAGGAATCTGTAAAATATCACCATCTTTGATGCCATCTACATCAGCTTCATTACTTTTATTTATGAATTTGCTCAATTGTAGGTGCAGCAGAAACTACAACACAAACAGGAATCTGTAAAATATCACCATCTTCGATGCCATCTACATCAGATTCATTACTTTTATTTGCAGGGGTAATGGGATGTTTTTCAACACCTTGCACAATATTCCATAGTTCTTTTGTGACCAATACATGATGCAGCATATAAGCCCATAATGGGTAATTTATACCGTCCAATTTATCCTCAATAACCAACATATGGAGTACATCACTGCTTTCAGCCATGGCCACTAACCAAAATAACCTGATGCAAAAAACTCAGTGTATCTCAAAAAGTTGAATAGAACTACCCTATTGAGTCCTACTAAACCTGTAGCAAACTTGGAGATCCTTATATTGGTGAACCAAAAACTATATATATATTTGGCACAAAAAGCTAAAATAGCCTGCACAAGTTATATGATACTGCATTCAGAGGCCGAAACAAGCTCACATCATGATTTCAGCACCACACAACGAACCTAGTTTGATCTCCTAATCACCTAGAGTATGCTCACCAAATTTCATGTGATTCTGAGACTAAGACTGGAGGGGTGTGGATGATGTCCTAGATGAAGCATCCACCTGCTCTGATACCAATTTCTCGAGTTCAAGGTTTGCAGAAGCACATGAACAACATAAGAAAGAAGAAGAAGCTTGGAGTGGAACACACAATACTCAATGTTTTTCCACTAGAATGTACAAATATAAGTAACCCATTAGGGAAATAGTCACGTATAAAAGCCAGGGGGAAAAAACCTCCTAAAGAGGGAAAAAGTGCCTCGACAATCATAGTGTGTTCACATATATCACTACCTAAATATATGAACAATAGATCTAATACCACTAAGAGAACTTGGGAAAGCTTTTAGGAGGTAGAAATGTGAGGTTCAAAGTGATGAAGATTGTTCCAACCTACCAACGCAAGACCAATCCTTGCATTCTTGGTGTATCAAATACACCTTATACTCTTGTGGTTAGTGCAATGAAACCTACTATGTACTTTTAAAGATCAATGAGAAAGAGTTGATACAAGATAGATAAGTGTTCACATTTATTATCTTGAAAATCTTGTTATTTGGGGATGCAATATTCAACTTCAAATGCTCAAATCAAGCAGCATGATTACAATGGGAAACATTCATTTTGAATCAATGTTATAAATAGAGTTTAGTACCTAAAATCCACAAGATAAGAAAATAACATCAACTAATGTTTTTGCAATAAGCTTAACACTGATTGGTGGTACCCCATATTTTCTATTGGTGCAATTAGAACCAAGCCCACATACTTGGTTAATTAGCACATACATGATCTATTATGCAAGGCTTCATATGAACAACCACTTGTAAAAAGTTCTTCACATTTACCTTTGAGAAAGTGGTACACATCCACATGAACTTAGGAATCTCTAAATCATGAATTATTTAGTTGTTGAATGATGAGGGAATCTATCCTATACTTTAGGATTCACCTTTTAGGTAGATCTTCGAATTTGAATTTAAACGTTGGCTCCAAGTACAACTATAAAAAGGGGATAAAAAAGACCCGCGTGAATCTCAAGACCATGAGATCATTTTGAGGGACATTCATTGTGAAGTGAGAGTTTATCTCATAGCTCATCCACCTCTCATGCGTTGAGCAATGTATGATTGCTGATGACAATTCATTTGTACATGATTTAATACATATATGATCATTACATTCTCATTTTATCTCTCTATTATAACTCTATCATAACAACGATCTTCCTAGAGCTTGTTCGTAGTGCATAGTAGATCATTTGTCATGATGTAAAGCATGGTAGATTCAAGATAGTTTATAGTACACGATTACAAAATTTCATTAGCATTGTTTCTCAAGATCATGAGATATTACCTTATCTTTGCTCACTGGTCTCTTAACTTTTGAACCCCATAAATGTCAGGATGGTGTTGTGATTTGCTAAACATCTTTCTGTGGGTGTAGTTCATCATTTTTTATGAAATCACTCATGATTGAGATCTTAATAAGTTAATTAGAGTTCCCCAAATGGAATTATGACAGTTTCTACTATGCTCAGAGAACTATTCAAAACACTGAACATGTGTAGGAACAAAAATAGCAAGTTTCGTGATCTTGGATCAACTCCAACCTATCGTGTTTGATCCATTAATTAGTAGATCATGTTACAAGTAACATACATGATTATTTGTGATTATTAGCCAGTTAAAGAGGCTCATTAAACTCTCCAACAATCATTCCTACCAGGTGTGAAGCACGATCTCGCAACACCACTTAATCTCTTGTGACTATCCACCATCTCCTCCAACAGTGGTATCAGAGCAACAACAAGCAAGATGGGACATGGATTTCGATCCTTCATTGATAAATTGGATAGAAACAACTACTCAGTATGGTCACTTAGGATGCAAGCCTATCTTCAAGGGATTAGTCTATATGGAAACATCACAGGAGATGACGAAATGCCAATATTTAGGAGCAAGAATCAAACTACAAAGGAAGAGCAAGAAAGGTTCACCACATGGTGTGCAAAGGATGATCTTGCCAAGTCATATCTACTCAAATCAATCTTTCAATTTTTGTTACCACATGTTAGTAATTGCAAGACCTCCCAAAAGACTTGGGAAGTGCTCTCATCATATTTCTCCTCAAATACAAGAGCTAGGAAGAATCAATTATGGATGGAATTTACAACTCTAAAGAAACAACCAAAGCAAGGATTAGTTGATTATGTAACCAAGATGAAAGCATTGGAGAGGAGATAGAAGAGGCACATATAGTAAGGCAGATCATTAAGGGAATCAATGCTGATGATAAGTGGGAGTCCTTCACCACAGTAATGGACCTATACATGGATATGAAAATACCTAACATTAACACCTTGATGGGGCAAATCTACACCCATGAGACAAAGCTCAACAAAAATGGTGAAAACTTTAGAGGTAATCACACTTCTGCCCTTTATATAGATAAGAATAAAGCTAAGGATAATGGTAAAAGCAAGAAGAATGAAGAAGATGCTAGTACCTATCAAGCCAATCATGTAGGAAGAGGAAGAGGTGCTAGAGGAGGAAAGCAAGGTAGGGGGAGATCCTACAACAATCCACCTAGCAACATTTGTGGTCTTACCAACCACACCACAGAAGAATGCTTCAAGAATACTAGGAGTTAAAGGGGAAGGGGCTTCCATAGAGGTATCTATGGACAATCTAGAGGCAGGTACAACAATGGAGGAGGAAACTACAAGCATGAATACAATCAAGGCTAGAACAACAACAACAATTATCAAGGTAGTTTTAGAGGAAGAAGGGACTACAACAACTATACTAAAGACCAAGAAGATTCACTACTCATCATGAACATGATATCTAAACAAGATAAAGATGATGAGCATCTTTTCTATATTGATTCAGGTTGTTCCAATCATGTGGCTTGAAATGTAGCTCTATTATCTTACCTTGAAGAACCCAAAGGGAAGCATGAAGTATAGAGAGGTGATGATACTAAACACACAGTCCAACAAATTGGAAATGTCAAAACATCTGATGGTAGCATGAACCTTTTGAGTAAAGTTCTATATGTGCAAACTATAACCAAAAACCTAATTAGTGTTAGGTATATTGTTGAGAAAGGTTTAGAGGTCAGATTCACTAAGCATGGAGCATATGTGGAAGGCCGTCAACAAGGCTTCAAAAGAATTGCTGAAGGTGACAAGTCTGGTAGATTATTCTTATTTGAGATTGAAGACACAAAGACCATAAAACTATTCAATTATAGAGGTCAAACCTTATTTGAGTTAGAAATATGCCACCAAAAGCTAGGACACATAGGAGAAAGAACTCTGAAGCAAATATGCAGGGATCAAATTTTAATTGGAATTCCCAATGTGACCAAGCATCATACGATATAAAAATGTGGGGCATGCCAATTTGGCAAAGATCACAGACAACCATTCTTAAGGAGCGATACATTCATGAAGACTATTTGGAGCTTGTACACACTGATGTGTGGGGTCCTAACAAAGACCCATAAATCTCAGGTTCAAGGTACTATGTTTCATTTCTTGATGATTATAGTACATGGAAAATACTTTCCATTGTGAAGCATAAGGATGAGGTACTTAAATGTTTCAAAAAGTACTTGGCACTAGTTGAAAACCAAACAGGAAGGAGCTTGAAGAGGATCAGATTTGATGGAGGTGGTGATTACTTTTCACATGAATTTGATTCATTTCTACATGACAGAGGCATAAAAAGGGAAGTAACAACAAGATACACTCCTGAATTGAATGGAGTAGCAGAGAGAAGGAACAAGTTAATTGTTGAAGCTGCTATGTCTATGTTGAATGAGAAGAAGCTACCTAATTACCTATGGGTAGAAGCTATTTCCACAACCACCTACTTGTTCAATAGGCTTCCATCCAAATCCTTGGATGGTATGACACCCTATGAAGCATGGAATGGCAGGGCAACCTCATGAGACCATTGAAAAATATTTGGATGCATTGCTTATGGACACATTCCTTCACAAAATAGAGGGAAGCTTGATCCCAAAGCTGGGAAATGTATATTTATTGGGTATGATCGAAACCAAAACAGGTACAGGCTATACAATCCCACTTACAAAGCATTTATAGTTAGTAGGGATGTAGCATTTGATGAGAATAATTCATGGTTTGAAGATGATTGCAAAAAAGTCATGTGACCATATGATTTGGAAAATGATTTTATGCAGTTTATGCATGCACCAAGGAAGCCTCATATGGAAGTTGCAAAACGGGTGCTTAAGTATCTAAAGGATATAATAAATGAAGGGTTTTCTATCCCTTCACTTCTGACATAGATATAATGATGTATTTTGATGCAGATTGGGCTGGATCCAAGGATGATAGGAGAAGCACTTTAGGGTACCTAGGCTTTCTAGGTCCAAAGGCTATATGATGTGTGAGTTCAATTAAGCCCAAGCCTACACACTTGATCACTTCACATAAGCTTGATGTATTAGCATATCACTTGGAAGGATGCATATGTACAACCTCTTGTAACTTTGACTTATAACTACTCATTGTAAAAGGTCAATAAACCCACTAGGATTTAGGAAGCATATAATCTCGTATCTTTTGGTAGTTGAGTCAAGAGAGAATCAATACTATACTTTAGGATGCACTTTATTGGTAGATATTTGAGTTCAAATTCAAATCCTTGGCTCCAACAAAAACTATAAAAGTGGATATGAAATGCCCCTGTGTATCTTGAGGTTAAGAGATCATTTCCATGTACTTACATTGAGAAGAGGATCTCATCTCATAGCTCACTCATTCCTCACTTATTTATCAATGCATTATTACCAATGACATTGTATGTTTACTTGATCTATTTCATACAGTATCATTACTTCTTACTCGCATATCTCTGTGACAATCCATTAGAAGAGTGAATTTGTTTGAGTTGGTTCTCACTGTATAGTGCATCATTTTGTGTGATTTAAAGCATCACGTCTTCAACATACTGTCTACTATAACCCTAGAAAGTTTCATTATAAGGCATCTCTTGATCCTTAGATATTAATCAAACATTGCTCACTGGTCTGTGACTGTCAAGATCCGTAAAAGTCAGGATGGATGCTTGATTTTCTAAATGTATTTCTTTGCATATAGTCCATCATTCTAGATGATTTCACTCATGATTGGTAGCTTGTTAAGCTAATTGAAGTTCCCCAAAAGGAATTTTATTAATTGTTCCTGTACTTAAAGATTTGTGTAAAACTTTGAGTAGTTGTCTTCATAAAAATAACAAGTTTTGTAAATTGGATCACATGCCTACCTATTTATTTTGATCCTATCATTTGTGCATCATCTTCCAAGAAACATATGTGATCATTTATTATTATTAGCTAGCTAAAGAGGCTGAAAACTCTCTTCAACCATTATTTATAGCACGTGTGAAGCAGGTTTTAGCTACACCAACTCATCTCTTATGATTATCCACCATCTCCTCCAACATCATGGTCATCTAAGAAGCAATCAAATGTGGCATTATCTTCCACAGAAGCAGAATATAGAGGTTTGGCAAAAGCAACTCAAGAAGCTATGCGGCTTAAGCAACTATATGCAGATTTGGAGATACACTCTTACACTCCAATAATCTCCGGAGATAACACTAGCTCACTGCATTTGGCTGTTGATCCTGTATATCTTGCAAGGAATAGGCACATTGAAGTGCACTATCACTATGTAAGGGAGAAATTGCTTAGCAAGGATATTCAATTATCCCATGTATCAACTCATTTACAATGTGCAAATATACTTACAAAGTCATTGGATGGAACAAAGATGAGCAGGTTCAAATTGATGATTGGTTTGCAGGAGAACAAGAAGGAATAAAGAACAAGCATGTTAGGCTTGAGGGGGAGTTGTTGGTGCAATTAAAGCCAAGCCCTTGTACTTGGTTAATTAACTCATATATGATCTGTTATGCAAGGCTTCATATGATCAACCATTAGTAAAAAGTTCTTCACATTTACCTTTGTAAAAGTGGTACACATCCATGTGAAGTTAAGAAACCCTAAATCACAAATCATTCAATTGTTGAATGATGAGGGAATCTATCCTATACTTTAGGATTCACCTTTTAGGTAGATCTTTGAATTTGAATTTAAACTTTGGCTCCATGTACACTATAAAAAGGGGATATAAAGACCTGCATGCATCTTGATCCCATGAGATCATTTTGAGAGACATTCATTGGGAAGTGAGAGCTTATCTAATAGCTCATTCACCTCTCACACATTGAGAAATGTATGATTTCCAATGACATTTTATGTGTACATGATTTAATACATATATGATCATTACATTCTCATTTCACTTCTCTGTTATAACTCTATGAGAATAGTGATCTTCTGAGAGATTGTTTTTGGTTTCTAGTTGCTCATTTGACATGCTTTAAAGCATGTTAGATTCAGCATATTGTCTAGTACATGCTTACAAAATTTCATTAGCATTCGTTTTGAGGATCATGAGATATTAACTTATCTTTTCTCATTGGTGTGTTGATTGTTGAACCCCGTAAATGTGGGAATGGTCGTCCAATTTGCTTAAGATATTTATCTTTGTTTACTCCATCATTTTTTATGAAATTAATCATGATTACTAGCTTACTAAGTTAATTAGAGTTCCTTAAAAGGAATTAAGCCAATTGGTGGTGTTCAAAGAAATCTTCAAAACAATAAATATGTGTAGGAACAAAAATAGCAAGTTTTGTGATCTTGAATCAACTCCAACCTATTTTTTTGATCCATTGATTAGTGGATCATGTTCCAAGAAACATACATGATTATTTGTGATCATTAGCTAGCTAAAGAGGTCCATTACACTCTATAGAAATCATTCTTAGTAGGTGAGAAGCAAGATCTAGCAACACCACTTCATCTATTCTAACTATCCACCATCTCCTCCAACATTTGCCATGGCTGTGCAAAGATAGACCCCAAGACCTTAAAATTCTGATTCCTTCCACTCTATTGAATGAAATTCTATCCGTATCTGCACATGTCAAGCAAACATGGACATCTTTCCAATGAATGCTCATCCATGCAATTTGGAGCACTTTAGGAGGGGAACTGATTCTTGCATGATAACTATAATTAAAGATGATGCTATAGAGATTGAGGAGGAAGAAGGGTGAACATAAAAAATGTAGTTTTATTGATCTAACATATGGTAAAAATAAGTGGAAGTCTTTACGTAGAATGTTGGAGTCTCCCATGACTCTCTCCAAAAGGATTTGAATTCAAATCAGGTCATGCTTGAGGTTTATTGTGATTAAAGAAGTTACTTTTGTAAAATCTAGGAAAAGTAAAGATCAAGACTAACAACTTGATTTTAGATGAATTGCTTTGATTTATTGAACAACATCAAACTATGGAGTATGAATTTTCTATTTATCCTTTTACATGTGTAAAGATCGAAGCTTTTACATAGGGTAAGTGATCATAAAGGATCCATAGGAAAATACAATAAATAAATGCAAATGAAGACTCTTCAATGAGTATCTATGAAACCATCCAAATGCTGGTTTTTCTGTGGAAATAATCTAGCTCAATCATTGTGTAAGATGTATGATCTAATAGTGGTGAATCTCTCATGTTTTGTTTATGATCTTATCACATTTAGTGTTTTTTTTGTTGTGCATTCAGTCTTGGTGGACATCTGGCTTCTGACGGTGTTCTCTTCACCTATGGATAGGAGTGGTATTTTCTATCTTGCTTGTCAGGTACTCTCATTTCTATTGGGGGGTTGTTTTAAGGGCCCCAATGTTTTGCTTTGAGCCTTGTATAATTGTTCCATTGCCTAGGTCAATCCATTACTCATGGGGAGGTCCATAATTTTGCCTTCAACCAACACATCTTTTGGGTTTGATTAGTGCCTTCCATTTGTGTTTAGTTATCCCTCCTTTCTTATGAGTAGTCACTTGTGCTTGTGCTTATCGTTCTAGCTTTGTGATTTTGTTACCTTATTCCCTTGCCTTTTTTCAGATGTGTTTTCCTCCTTTGCCTTTGGGTTGTGCTCTTTTGGACCATGTGAAGCTTTTTTAGGTTATAATTTTGTTCTTGAGAGTCATTCTAGTTGTGGTCTAGGGATGTTCTTCTATGTTTTTTGTCTCTAGTGTGCATCCAAGGTGTTTCCCATCCCCTTTTCTTGCTTCATCCATCAACTAGTCTTTGTGCTCTCATTTAAGGTGGGATTTTGGGCTAGTTCATTGGGAAATCAATGGGAGGCATAGGTTTTGAGGGTTTCTTTGTCTTGGGTAGTCATTTGTATCCCTTCTTTGGGAAGTCTTTGAGAGGTATTTTTAAGGTTCTTTGTTTTGGATAGATATATATCTCTCCTTGGGTAGTCATTAGGAGGCTTGGTTCTTTTGATTGGGTTAGATTTGGGCCTAGGGTTCTTTGTTTTTGGAAGATTTCCATGTATGATAGGGCTATTCTCTCTGGCAGTGTTGATATATTTAGGTAGTGATGTGTGTGAACACACTAGGACCACCGGGGCACTTTTTTCCCTCTTTAGGAGGTTTTTTCCCCGACTTGTATATATGCCTATAGCCGTAATGAGTTACTTATCTTTGTAAATTCTAGTGGTAACACATTCAATATTGTGTGTTGTGCTCCAAGCTTCTTCTTCTTCCTTGTGTTGTTCACGTGCTTTTGTAGATGTCTAACTCCAAGAATTGGTATCAGAGCAGGTTGCCACTTCATCTAGGGCATTGTCGACACCTCTCTAGTTATAGTCTTAGAATCACACAAATTTTGGTGAGCATACTTAGGGTGTTTCAGAGATCAAAACCGCTTCACTTTATGGTGCTGAAAATCATGATCATAGCTCATTTCGGCCTTCAACCACACTAACACAATGCTTGTGCAGGCTATTTTGTCTTTTTGTGCCAAAGGTATATACCAGCTTTGGTTCGCCAATATAAGCGTCTCAAAGTCTCATACAGGTTTAGTAGAATTCATTTGGGTAGTTCTATTCAACTTTTTGAGATACAATCAATTTCTGGCATCAAGATATTTTAGTCACCGGCCATGGCTGAAAGCAGTGATGTATTCCATATGTTGGCTATTGAGGATAAGTTGAATTGTACCAACTACCTATTCTGGGCTTATATGATGCAACGTGTATTGGTTGCAAAAGGACTATGGAACATTGTGTAGGGTGTTGAAAAACGTCCTATCACACCTGCAACTATTACACCTGTAGGTATTGAAGTTGATGCAGAAGGTGTCGAAGATGGTGATATTCTAGAGATTCTTGTTTGTGCTATTGTTTCTATTGCACCTACTATAGAGAAAAATTATTGGGATGGCAGAGATGATCAAGCACACATGCATGATAGCTTTTTCTATCAAACATGCCATTATTCCTCACATTCCCTCTTGCAAAACAGCTAAGGATGCTTGGGATACACTTACCACATTGTACCAGGCTAGGAATGAGGCTTGTGTTGCTTACCTCCAAAAATAGTTGGAGAGTGAGCACATGAATGAAGGTGATTCTATGGATCTTTTTCTAACAAAGATCAAGGATTTGAACAAACAATTGATTTCTGTTGATGAAGTCCTTCTTGATAGTTCACTTGTGTAGACTGTTCTAAATGGTCTTCCGGACTCATATCAAAGTTTAGCTTCTTCTCTTAGGTTGATGATGAAAGGCAATCCAAATGCCTTAATATTTGAAGAGTTAGTTTCTGTTCTATTGTAGGAAGATGAGTCAAGGCAGAACATGTCTATTATGCATGTTATAGATCAAGATTTCCTAGCTAGTTAGAAGGGCAAAGGAAAATGAAGCTCTTCTACTAGTTAGCAGAAATTTGCTAATTCTGCACATTCGAAGAAGGAAGAGAAAGATGAGAAGAATTCAAAAAAATAGAAGTTATTTTGAAAATATTGTAGAGCAAATGATCATGTCATTAAGAGTTGTCCAAAATTGGTTGCTAAAGAGGCAAAGAAGAAAGAGGCCAGAATGGTTGTTGCAGAGGCCTCTACACCAAAAACAGAGTCTGCTAATCTTGTGTAGGAAGAAGAATGGGTGTTTACTACTATTTGCAATTTTGACCCATCTTCTCATGAGCAGTGCATGTCTGCAGTAAACTCAAATGTTTGGTAATTTGATAGTGGTGCAACTAAACATATTACCTCACAGCATAGTTTTTTCTCTTTACTCGAGCTTGCCCCTACAAGGAATACTATTACATGCACCAACAACTCCTCTTATCGTGTCATGGGACTTAGTAAGATCATTCTAAATACTACTGATGGTAGTTCTTTCACTTTGACGGATGCTTTATTTGTGGTAGGGATCAAGCAAAATCTATTATGAGTTTTTGCATTAGCCAATATTGGCTTGGTTGTGAAATTTGTTGATGACAACTGTACAATTCATGATCTGTCAAATGAGTACATGATTATTGCTTTTGGCATTTTATGTCGTGGGCTGTATAAGCTCATAGACTATGAAAGATCTATGAATGATTCGGCATGTGCAGTACATAATTCTCAGGCTATGTTAGATGCAAAGCTTTGGCATGCACGCTTTGTTCATTTGAATTTTGCTAGTTTGCTATGCCTATAGAAATCTGATATAGTGTCCTCTTTGCCCAAACTTGGGGGACCCCAAAAACATGTCTTTGAAGGCTATATTTTGGGAAAAATGCAGCATTCCTCCTTTCCAAAAGATGATTCAATTCGGGCTACGTAGAAGTTGCAGCTTGTACATAGGGATGTCTGTGGTCCTATACATACACCTTCTTTTGGAAACTATCTTTACTTCGTGACTTTCATTTATGATTTTTCTAGGAGTGCATGGGTATATCCACTCTAAGAAAAGTCGGAAGTGTTTATGTACTTCAAACAGTTTTTGGTTTTGGTTGAAAATATGTGAGCATGTAAAATGGGTACCCTCTGTTTTGATCGAGGGGGGGGATATATGTCTTCTCACTTTAATGCATTTCTAGCTGAATGTGGGATAAAACATCATGTACAGTGTTGTATACAACTCAATAGAATGGAGTTGATGAATGGAGGGATATGTCATTCATGCACATGGCGAGATGTATGGTCAAGATTCATGCTTTACCAAATAGTTTCCGGCTTGAGGCTGTTATGTGTGCAGCATATGTACTTAACAGGTGTCCCACTAAAGCACTGTAGTTTATCACTCCATATGAGGCTTGGCATGGTCGCAAGCCATGTGTTGCTCATCCACATGTTTTTGGTTCTCTGGCATATGCATAAGTGCCTGAAAAATATCGCAGGAAATTGGATGATAAATCAGTAAAATGTATTTTTGTTGGGAACAGTTCTAAAAGCAAAGGATATTGTCTGTATCATCCATAAATTAAACGTATTTTGGTTAGTCGTGATGTTGTCTTTGTGGAAGATGCTATTCAGCCTTTACTTTCATGTACGAAGGAGACATCTGTTAGCTCCAAATACATGTATGATACTTTGCTACCTCCTTTTACAGCTGGACTCTCTAGTGCTGGTCCTAATGAGGGAATGTTTCAGCCTTTGCAGGTTTCATGTGATGATGGAGATCATTCCATCTTTTATGCAGATTTACGTGATGCACTTGTTGATGAGAGAGTTGATATTGACTAGGCAAAAACTATGCCAAAATGGCTAGTGTAGACTTTGCATGACAGCAAATTAGATGCACCCCTGTCATATCATACTCGGTTAGCCTTTCATAGTACCTCTTTTGTATCAGATTTCTATGCTATGACTGCCTCTAGTCTCTATGATGAGACTGAACCTATTTTGTTTGATGAAGCACTAAAATTTGAACATTGGATGGTTGCAATGCAATCATAATATGAAGCTATCATGAAAAATGGTAGCTGGCCTTTATGTGACTTGCCTCCTAGCAAGAAGACCATTGGCACTTAGTGGGTATACAAGCTGAAGCATAAACTTGATGGAAGAGTTGACAGTTATAAGGCTAGGCTTGTTCCAAAGGGTTATGTGCCGGAAAGAGGCATTGATTTTGATGAGACCTACTTTCCTAATGACTTGCATGAAGAAGTGTATGCTAGAATGTACATTAGTTGGACATTAAAACAACATTTCTAAATGGTGACTTGCATGAAGAACTGTATGTTTTTCAACCCTGTGGCATTGTGTAGAAAGGGCATGAAAATTAGGTGTGCAGGTTAAAGAAGGCACTATATGGTTTAAAGCAAGCACCACGTGCTTGGTATGAAAAGATACATGCCTATCTGACTGCACATGGTTTTGAGAATAGTCCAACTAAAAGCACCTTATATGTTAAGTGTGCTAATGATATGCTTCTGATCATTGTGGTGTATGTTGATGTCATGGTGCTCATTGGTCCTCATGACATGCATATTGCTGATTTCAAGGCTAATTTACATGCCTCATTTGAGATGTCTAATTTGGGGCATTTGCATCATTATTTGGACATTCAATTTATGCATGCTGATAGTGGAATGGATTTGTGTCAAAAAAAATATATTGACACATTTATGCAATGCTTTAGCCTTGAAGACTCTAAACCTATTGCCACTCCTATGGAGATAGGTTTATGATTGAGTCTTCATGATGCCGGAGATGCATTCGATGTTGTTCCCTATCAGTAGCTTGTTGGATGCTTGATTTACTTATGCATTACTTGGGCAAATATTCACTTTGCTATGAGATGAGTAGATTTGTGCATTGCCCAGATGTCAAGCATTGGAAGGCAGTTAAGTGCATCTTTTGCTACTTGAGTGATACCCACCTACTTGGGTTGTTTTATCCAAAGGGGGGATCACTATTGCCAGATTTGCATGCTTTCTTTGAGTCTGACTGGGCTGGTTGCTATGACACTCGTGTGTCCACTAGTGGTTTTTGCTTCATGCTTGGTAGCTCATGCATATCTTGGTTGAGCAAGAAACAGCCTACTCTGGCCACTTCCAATTGTGAGGCTGAGTATAGGGTAGCTTTCACAGCAATTGTTGAGTGTGTGTGGCTCAGATGCCTTATGTTGGTTAATCTTCTGCCACCACCATCTTCACTAGCATTAGAGTGCATTGGTAGTTGCAAGGAACCTTGCGTTCCATGCTCGCTCTAAGCACATTGAGGTGCATTATCATTATGTTAGGGAGAGGTTCTCTAGTGGAGAGATTAGCTTGGCATATGTGCCCACATAGGAGAACATGGCAGACCTTTTCACAAAGGCTCTAGGGATAAGTTTGAAGCTTTCCACAAAGTTTTGGGCTTACTTTCTTTTGTGGATTGATTCCACATAGCTTGGCACTTAACCATGAGTGCGAGCTCCTTGTTTACTGCAACACGCCCAAAGGCGATTTGTTGATATACTTCGGTAATGATGTGTGTGAACACACTAGGACTAACAGAGCACTTTTTTCCCTCTTTAGGAGTTTTTTTCCCCCAGATTGTTGTTGGGTTGTAGGGTATGCACACATCTTCAATTGTGCATAGGAACCCTCCCTAGACCATGAGAAAATCTGTGACTATGCTTCCCCCAAAAAATATGACTTTTTTCATATTTCATCATTTTCAGCCATAAACAGTTGAAAAATACACTTTAAGACATACACACACACACACAGACACAAGAGAACACATTTTCTAAGCAAAAAATATGCTTTAGAGTCCCTTCCAACCAGTTTTCCACTTTGTTTTTGATATTCGTGGTCATTAGCAAAGATGATGTTGAAATGTATTGCAAACTTCTCTCTAGAATGTCCTCATGCTCGTGCATCAACAAGTATCCATGTTTGTGTGCCGAGAGAGTTTGCTCCAAATACAATATGCAACAATGATCTCAATTCTCAAAATGAACGTCGTGTAGCTGGCGAAAAGAGTATTGATCTTTGGACTCCTGGTTCACTATATCCTCTTGATCCAATATCTTCATACAATCCAACATTCCATAACCTCTCAACTTTACTTCAATTCATTGATGTGCATGAAACTGGACTATTAGGTTACTACAAGCAATTATCTACACATTCAGATGCTACTACTAAGTACTGGTTCCAACAATATCAACTCCATCATATGAGGGTGGTCACTTTAGAATGCACGATGATATCTTTACAAAAACAACTTGTAGATTTTGAATAGGATATGGAAGCAAAGGAAAACACAAATGCAAAGTTAAATGCCAATCTCTAGTAGATGAAAGAGACTCCACTTGGTACGAGATATAGGAAAAGAGCATTGTAATCCTTTGAAGCTCTTTCAATAGGTGGCTGAGCACGCAAAAGACGTATATATGCAACAATATGAGTGCTTGTTTTACTTTTATATGTCTTAATGAAGGTTTGTAATGAAATCTTTCATTGTGTCGGTCATTTCTTCAAGACATAAGTGCTTCATCAACAATAAAAGACCAGTTAAAGTTGATTAATAGGTGTATCAATAGCAAAGAAATCACTTTTGCTATAGAAACACCCATAGGAAAGTGCATTAGAGTTTTTGTTAAAGCTGAGTTTTCATAGAAGTTAAAAAACCTTATCAAAGTGCAAGATGTGCAAACAATATGCGATGAAGCGGGCATCGGTAGAAATGGGTATACTACAATGTACACCCTTTTGAGACAAGCCTTACAAGCACAAGGTATTTCTCCAAGTATATTTCCATGCCCATATAAAGTGTCAATCAAGAAAAAAAACTTCTAATGAGGATGTGACTCATACTATTGGACAATATTTATTCATAGAAAACACAATTCCTACCTCTGTTTATCATGCAAATATTCCCAAGAAAAAATCAAAGATCCTATCTACACAAGGATTTACTTACAACTAATTCAACAATATATTTTTGGATCTTTAGAAGCTTCAACAAGCAATGGTTCACTTTTATAATTCAGTAATCAAAGGTACCCCTACTATGTTTTATTTGGTGTTGAACTTTTACTGCATTCAGGTGCCATATTAAGGTAATCTTTCCTCTTTTGTGTAGACTGTAATGATAAGTTAAAGTTCATACTAAAGCTTGATGAGTACCAAACTATAAAGGGTCAACAATTGGAAAGGTTGAGTGTGTCACTAATGAATGAAGTTATGGACCATGCAATGAGTGATGAATCTTTAGGATCTACTTCCCATTTTACTTAGAGTGTGCAATTAGAGAAAGATATCTGGTGGTTAGGTGCTATAGAAGTTCCCAAAGAAATAAACAATGTTATTTTGTGGATTTTTAATAGGACTCCATGGATTACAAAAGTAATCTCTTCTCAAATACATGGGGCAAATGTTTTTGTAGATGATATACGTGATTTTGAAGTAGAATGGCATTTGGGTGGAGACCTTAAGAGTATAAAATGTATGTTTGTTTGTAAACAAGCAGCATCTTCTCTCTATCCTTGCCCATATTTTACACAAGGTTACAAAGGATCTAAGAGATAGTCTAAACCTACAAGGGCATTGATGAGAGTTGATGACTCTAAAGAAATTTATGACACAGACTCATGGAACCTTAGGGAATGGGATATATCACTTTTGAGGTGTCCAATGTTAGAAGAACATACTGGTGATAAAATAAGCAATGATTGGAACCCCATTATTCCATTCCCATTAGTCAATGTTCACTTTTGTACTTTGCATGCATTCATCAGGATCTTTGAAAGGCTTTTGAAGCTCCATTTTGAATATGCATTTGCAATGAAACCACTAGAGAGGTCTACAATAGAAATCCAAAAAAATAGAAGATCTTCTTAATTATGTTGGCTGTCATGGTGGCCATGTATCCTTGTTAAGAAATATGGTGAGTCTCAAGATATTTTACAACAAGTTTCAATGACTCGGAAGAAGACAATACTTTTCTTTAGAAGAGATGTGAATAGTCAAGATGATCTTTGTTTGATTACGACATACATTGATAGTCAAGTTGATCTTATTAATAAAAAAAAGAAGGTTTGGTCATCATTAGATCATTTGTTACATTTGATGGGTTTGGTTTTCCACTAATGCTTCATAATGAGAACTATTCCAGCTGAGTTTCAAGGAGTTTACATAGTTATTCATCGTATCGTGAGGAGAAAGCATCATTACACATTACATAGTAACTTTTGGTTACATTTTTTTATTTGGTCTTAAATACCACATGTATATCTTATTGACCAGACCCTAGCATATTCTTTTTTCATATGAAGCATATTTTATGAATCGATATGGATCACTCGACATTTTTAGTACACAAGGAATGGAGAAGTCCCATTACTAGGCTTAAGGTGTTTACTTAAAAAACACCCATGATGGGGGTGGTCTACTACAAACAAACTATTTAGAAGAAATGTTCAACTAGTTTTTTACATTCGCTAGCAAATATGCAATGGAACGAGCATATGAGTTACAAATATCAAAGATTTCAAGAAAGATACAACATGATACTTCAAAAGAGAAGTGGATGTCATCATCGGGACTGCTACATCATGCCCAATGGCGTACACAAAGAGTCTGTATGGGTTCTGCTTGGAAATAGTTTCCTGACTCTCAAAATGCATTATTTCTTTGTCAACACTTTTTTCAAGGTTTTTATAACTCCTTTCCCTTCAAATAAATTTTCAATTTTATTATATATTCTTTAATGTTTTGAAACTAATTTTTATCCATTTGAATGTGAAGAGGAAAAATCTTAAGTGCAAGGCTATAAATAAAGGTATCCTTCTTCATTTTACCACTTTACATCCTAAGAGAATGACACACACAAAGCAGACTGCTAGAAAGGATCGTGTCATCTACCCTATTCATGTGAAAGGTACTCAGTGCGCACCATGCATGACACCCCACAAGCAGCATCAAACCACAAGTCATTGTTCTATGCAAAACTTGGGTGTAGGGACACACTCTGAGAGCATTCCGTCATGGGGGAATGAAGCTTCAAAACAAGAGAAAGATGTAGCACAAGAAATGCAATCTGCCCCTTCTATATCTGATGATGAGCCCCCATGTAAGACATCATTTAAGGCAAGGCCCAAACAACAAGGACAAAGACAAGTTGTATTGGAGACAACATCATATTTAGAGAGTTCCTTAGATGAAGAAAGTGTTAATAAGTCACCACAGAACTGTGATCATATCCCAGTGAACCATCTAGTAACACAAGGAGGCAAGAACTCCCCATAGGACAAGGACAAAGACCAACCAATGAAGAAAGAGAGCAAAGTTGGGCAGAGTAAGTAAATGATGAGGCAGGACCATCTAGGTGTGCTCCAAGAAGAAAGAAGAATATCAAGCGCATCATAGACCACAATGACCACAACCCAACATCCATTCAAAGGCAAGAGCACCGCAAAGGTGTAGAAAGCAAACCAGAGCCTTTGCAAATATTCGGCATTATCAAAAGATTGTGGAGCTTCTTATTCCAAGAAGGTCATTCCATTTGCAAGAGTTGTGAAGGAAGAGATCCAAAGCTATTGTATTGGACCCCGTATTCAAGGGATAGCCATTGAGGCCCTCCAAGAAGCTGTATAGGTGTATCTAATCTCAATGTTGGAGGACTCTAGCCTGTGGGCTATCCATGCAAAGGGAGTGACAATAGAACTTAAAGATATGCAACTAGCACTACAATATATGAGTGGCATACCAGCGTTGTCCATACCGAGTGTCACGCCTCGGCATCGGTTTGACCATTGAAAATGCTTGAAAAACCACAGATGCAATACTGACAGGCATTTGATCATGTGTATACTCGTAGAAAACCAATCGTCGGTATACTCATCGAAGACCAATATTCAAAAATTCTCGGCATCGATATAGAGGTTGGTACTTTGCTGGAAATTACCGACATTTATACCGACGCTCATACTGACATTTATACCAATGCTTATGATGCAACGTTTTAACCGGACGCGAGAGCAAAAGTTTGACATTTGCTCGCGTTTTGAACCAAAGTCAGCTACTATGGAGTTTCCATGCGTGAATGACATTCTGAGCATATTGTGTACAGACATCTCTCTCTTTCTCTCACTCTCTCTCTTTCTCTACACACACCTCTCTATTTATCTAGATCTGAGATTTTGGTAAGTATCGCACATACTGTAGCACCTTTCTCTCTCTTTGTGTTTTCCCTTTTCTAATTTCTATTCTCTTTAGTTTTTCAAGATCTTTTTGGTGTTAGTTCTTTGGAATTCGATGAAGGAAAACATTAAATGGACTTTGATGACAATGCTCCAAACAACTACATCAATGTAAGTGATTGTTTTGTTTTCGATTGATATAGAGTGAGATAGAGAGAGAGATGAAAGAAAGAGAGAGATCTAGAGAAACATAGAGAGAGAGACAGAGAGAGAGAGAGATGAAAGAGAGAGATAGAGAGAGCGAAAGAGAGAGAGATGAAAGAGAGAGAGATGAAAGAGAGAGAGAGATATATATATGAAATAGAAAGACAATGAGATAGAGATAGAGATTGCATACATACATACACACAAATATGCATATACACATACTCACATACATATTACATACACATGCATATTAGATATACACTCACATACATATTACATACACACATGCATATAAATACACATACAAATTACATACTCACATGCATATGCATACACACATATACATACATACATGCATATTACATACACACATGCATATTACATACACACATGCATATACATACATACACACATGCATACTCATACTCACATACATACATGTACACACACATATACATACATACATGTACACACACATGTATACATACACACATGCATATGCATACATACATACACACATATTTGCATGTACACACTCACATACATACATACACATATTACATACACACACATATACATACACACTCACATATGTATACACACACATATATGCATACAAACATGCATATGCATACAAACATGCATATGCATACATACATACACACACACATACATAGATACATACATACATACATACATACATACATACATGCATATTACATACACACACACACACACACACACACACACACACACATATATATATATATATATATATATATATATATATATATATATATATATATATATATATATATATATATATATATATATATATGTGTGTGTGTGTGTGTGTGTGTGTGTGTGTGTGTGTGTGTGTATACACACATGCATATATGCACATACACATGCACATACACACACGACACATATACATACACACATACACATATACATGTTTTAGGGTTAGAGTTTTAGGATTAGGGCTTTTGATTTATACACATATACACACATAATACATACACACATGCACACATATACACATGCATACACACATCTCTTTCTCTCTCTCTCTCTATCTCTCTCCCTACACACACATCTCTTTCTCTCTCTCTCTCTCACATGTTGGTAAGTGATGTGTGTACTCTTTCACTCTCTCTCTTTCTCTATGTCTTCTCTTTTTTAATTTCTCTTTTCTTTTGTTTTGCAGGAGCTTTTTCGCATCGATTCTTTGGAATTTGACAAGAGATGATGTCAATTGGGCTTTGATGAGAGCGATGTCGGAAAGAATTTATTACTCTTAAAATATTACAAAAATTAAAAGATTAATTGATTGATATAAGTTTGGTTAATTTATGATAATTTTGACTAATGTTTGATTTTAATAGTTGCAGGAAAAGAAGTTTGATAATTAATATCAAGATGGGAAGTATTTATTTAAGTGTTTGCTAATATAATTAAGGGTATAGATGAAAAATCAAGGGTTAGTTAAGGGTTTGTCTATGTTTTGAATGTAAATGCAAGGGTATTAAAGGGTCAAATGAAGGTTTTGAGCATGTTTTATAGGGTTCTAGCTCAATTTCAAGGTTACTTAAGGGTTATTTATCAAATTTAGAGGGTTATGGAAGGTTAGAAAATTAGTTTATGGGTTAGTTGGGGTTAAAAATCATGATATGAAGTTAGTTGAAGGGTAAACCTAAGGTTACATGATTAATTTAGTAGGTTTCAATCTATAAATGAGTTAATAAATAGGGTACAAATAATAAAAGGAACCTTAGCAAAATATTTCAAATAAAAAATATGTTAATTATTAATTGTTATTATTTTCACTAAGGTTATGGTAATAGTTAAATTTATTGATGAGTTAAATTTATTTTATTCTAAAGGTTTATATCTATTCTAAAGTAATTAAACAAATAAAAAAGAAGTGAAAGGTTGTATTTAAATCTAAAGTCTTTGGTCTAATAAATATTTAATTGAATGATAGTGTGAATTTTTGGGAAAAACGAATAGAGAATTTTCCACGCCTAATTTCTTGTTGGAGTGTTGTTGAGTTAAAGAGAAGTTAATGTAGGCTGCATGCATCAGTTCTCTAAGGGAAAATGTGGGCTATGGTGGGCTACTCTCATCTAGATAAAGCGGGAGTACGTACTCACAAGCTCATGTGATTCTTCAGGTACTCTATTTTCCTTTGCTCTAGACTATAGTCATTTTTTTGCATATATTTCTATGACAATCCTGTGACAAGAGGAGAGAGAAGGCCATATCTCTTGCTTTTGTCCTTCAATTAAATCAAAGCAAATTTTTTTGCCAGGAAAATAATCGACGCAGAGACAAGGGGGGGGCGTTTAGTTTTCCTACTTCAATTTATTGCCTCTTTTTCTTTTCCTTTTCCCTTCGATTTTTTTTTTACTTCTTTTTTCCCCTTCTTTTGTCCTTTTCTTCTTCTCCCTCTTCTTTATTATTTTTTTCTCCCTCCCTCTCCCTCTCTTTCTCTAGCGGCGGCGCAGCAGCGCTGTGCACGCAGCACAGAGAGAGAGAGAGAGAGAGAGAGAGAGAGAGAGAGAGAGAGAGAGAGAGAGAGAGAGAGAGAGAGAGAGAGAGAGAGAGAGAGAGAGAGAGAGAGAGAGAGAGAGAGAGAGAGAGAGAGAGAGAGTATTAAGTATAGATTTTTTTACATCTATTTATTTTTTATTTTTTTTAATTCTTTCTTTTTTCTTTTTTAAATGTTTTCTCCTTCGCTTCTTCTGTCCCTGCAGCCAGAGGACACAATCAACAGTGCAGGAGAGAGAGAGAGAGAGAGAATGAGAGAGAGAGAGAGAAGAGAGAAAGAGAGAGTGAGGATGAGAGTTGTACTTTTGTTAATTTATTATTATTTTATTATTCTTTTTTTTCGAAACTCAAGATTTAGATGAAACTAATCAAAGAGCAACTAGAAAACTAATCAAAGCTTTACTAGATTCAGGTTCAGAAATAAACGTAATATCAAAAGAATTATATGATAAATTTAGATGGCCTATAGATAAACAGCATGGGTGGATTATGAGAACAGGAGAAAACGGATGTGGTGCACTTCTAGGAGCATGTGCCAACATTCCAATTTCAATAGGTGGGATAAGTGAAACATTTCACTTTTGTATACAAGATAACTGTTCTTATGAAATCATCTTGGGGCAACCTTTTATCTGTGAAACTCGTATGGAAACAAAAATAATGGAAGATGGTTCTACGTATGCAAGATTTAGATCAAAAGATGACTTACAATCCTTACAAGTAATGACTATTAACCCAAACCATATTAGAAATAGAGAACAAATTAGGAAAACACCTATCAGATCCCAAGAGAAGATGCACGAGAGTCATCTACCTCTTAGTGATTTTGGTCCATACTTTGATCAAAATTTTTACTAGACACCATTGTTGAGCGGGACAATAGTGGTAACTGGTTTGATATCTCGCATAAATGTGTACATAAAATAGATAATTTTTCTGTTTTTTTTTCATCTTCAAAATTATAAATTTTAAATAGTAAAGATATTCCTAGAAAAATAATGAAAAAACATGAAACATATTTTCAAGATAAAGGATATATGTCTAAAAATGAAAATATTGAAAATGTAATTGAAACTTCTTTTTCTTCTAATTTATTTGAAGAAATAAATGAAACCTTACATGATGAAAAATTATTGCATGTTATTCTTTTAAACTCATTAAATGAATATGATTTAATTTCAAAATTTGTTTTTTATTTTCATGAAGCTAAAATTAATACAAAATATAAAACAATAGATAAAAAAGTGAAACCTGTAGCTCAAGCTTTACCTGAAGGAAGTGACCAGAAAATAAAATAAGTAGCTAATGATCCCATCTTACGTGATATTTCAAAAATAGGACATAAATTTACTAAAGAAAATATTAAATTGATAAAAATATGAAAATAAAGATTCTTTTTTACTGCTTACTGAACGTGAATTGTTTCATGAAATGATTAGAAAACATGGAAAAACTTTTTCTTTTTATCCACATGAAATAGGACGTGTTGACCCTAGGATAGTATCTCCTATGATTATATTTACCGTAGCTCATATACCTTGGAATCTTCGCCCTATACCGGTTCCAAAGGCTCATTTACCTGAGCTAATGAAACTGCTTAAGGAGAAGATGCATATGAAAATTTTAGAACCTTCCTCCACACCTTATTCTAATAAATGGTTTACTATTCCTAAAAAGAATGGTAATCTTAGATTTATTCAAGACTTACAACCCGTAAATAAAGTTACTATTAGGAACGTGGGAACCGGCCCTATTGTTGGAGAATTTGCCGAAGCTTTTTGTGGGCATTCTATCTACTCTATGGGTGACTTATTTTGAGGTTATGATCAGTTCCAGCTTGCTACTGAGAGTAGAGATATTACTACGATGAAGAATCCTTTAGGATTAGTTTGTATTGTACTCTTCCTCAAGGAGCTACAAATTCGATAGCACATATGATGAATGCAATGAAAATGGTTCTTCATGATTTTATTCCTAATGTGACCAGGCTGTTTATAGATGATATTCCAATTAAAGGCTGTGAAGAAAAAGAAAAAGATGAAACATTAGATTCTTTAGGATGTAGGAAGTTTGTAGCTAATCATATTTTTAGATTGTGAGAAAATACTTAAAAGATTTGAAGAAGTAGAATTAACTTTTTCCATAGAAAAATCAGGTTTTGGTGTTAATGAAGTTTTAATTATAGGACATTTATGTGGTTACTATGGTCGTAGGCCTTATCCTCAAAAAGTAGATGTTATAAATAAATTATCTGAAACTTGTAAGAATATTAGTGAGGTTAGATGTTTCTTAGGAGCATGTATATTTTATGCTATTTGGATTCCGCATTATTATCATGTAGCTAATCCATTGTATGATTTACTTAGGAAAAATAGAAAATTTAAATGGACTGAAACTTATGTTAAAACAATGAAGAAATTAAAAAGTTTACTTTCAAATACACTTGTTTTAAAACCTATAGATTATTCAAATAATAAACCGATTATTTTAACTATAGATACTAGTCCCATAAGAATAGGATGGGTAATAGGAAAAGATGATAGTGAGGGAAATAGATACGCTATTAGATTTGCAGCTAAAATTTTACATGAGACTCAAAAAAATTCTCCACAAATAAAACGTGAATTATGGGGTTTAGTTACTGCATTAAAGATTGATAAGGAATATTTTATAGGAGCTAATGTAGTAATAGAAAGAGATTGTTTATCATTAGTAGGAAAGATTACTAATTGTTCTTCTCTAGATATAGCTATGTTAAGGTGGATATCTTATATTAAATTTATTAATCCTGTTTTAAATCATATTTCTGGAAGAACTAACTCTATTGCAGATATGCTTTCTAAGGCTAAGTTTGAAGATGATGACATGACTGAAACTGAATTAAATGTAATTAATTATATTTCTAATGTTTATGTGTATGAAAAATTTAATGAAAATGAGTATGAGGGAATTTGGTATGATATAGGATATTATCTTAGCACTTTGAAGCAATTACCTGTTTGGTCAGCTAATAGATTTAGAGACATTAGGAAACGTGCATTTAATTTTTTCCTAAAAGATGGTTTTATTTGGCGTCATGCAAAAGGGAAAATTATATATCCGCAGCGAGTTTTAGGAAATAAAAATCTTCAAAGCAGAGTTATGATAGATATGCATGAAACTCTTTGGGCAGGACATAAAGGCTTCTATGTGACTTATGATAAAATTAGAGAAGCTTATTGGTGGCCAGGTATGTATGTGAATATACGTGACTATAAATTCTTGTACTACTTGTCAGGTACATTCACTAGTTAGACATAGAGAACCTTTGCACCCTACCTATCCTCCTTGTATTCATTACAAGTGAGTAGTTGATTTAGTGACCATGCCTAAAGGTTTAGATAGGATGAGATATATAGTCTTAGCTAGGGAAGACTTGACTAATCATGTAGAGGGTAGAGCTCTTTGTACTAAAACTACTTATAATGTATGTAAATTTTTGTTAGAAGAAGTTATTAGTAGATTTGGCTATGTAGAAAAGATAGTAGCAGATAGGGGTGAGTTAGATGCTAGAGAGGCTAGAGAATTCTTTGACCAGCATGGGATTCGTCTTTCTCTCACTACTGCTTATAATCCGGAGTCTAATGGTAAGATTGAACGGGGTCATCCCTCTATTGCGAAGGTAATTTCTAAGGCTTGCAATGGTGATACAGCGCAGTGGCCTAGATTCCTTCCTTTCGCACTATGGGCAGAGAGGATGACGTATACTAGATCTACAAGATTTATGCCTGCAGAACTAATGTACTATCAGAAGCCGATTTTTCCTATCCAGACCCAGATTATTTCATGGATGACACTTCCGTGGAATAATGAGATGACTCGTGAAGATCTGATTTCTGTTAGGATTATGCAGTTAAATCTAGGAACTAAAATGATTGAAGAAGTTGTACAGAAAGTTAGAGAATCGCATCTTAAAAATAAAATCTATTTTGATAAAAAACATAGACTTAGGCCTCGTACTATAGAAGTAGATGATTGGGTATTAGTTTATGATAGTACTTTTGATACACAGTATGATGCTAAGAAAAAGTTAATTAATAGGTAGTTTGGACCGTATGTAGTTGTAACTGTATTTGATAATGGTACATTTAAACTTAGAGAATTTGATGGTTCTTTATTGAATAATTTGATTGCAAATAAAAGAGTTAAACTTTTTAAGAAGAGAAATAACGAATAATATGAAATTGACGAGGTTGATGTTGATAATAATGCTAATAAAGATGAAGATGATGATTAAAATATCTATTTAAAATCAAGTGAAAAAGTTCTAATTGAAGATTCTTTGATTTTTTGTGTATATGCATGGCATTACTGCATGGAATAAAAGGATATGCTCAAAATTATTAAAAAAAAATCAAGTAGAATTTAAGATGTAAAAATATCTGATATATTTATGATTGAAGCATGAAAACTTGTATTTATATGAACTGAATCTGAAAGTTAAATAGAAATTTTGGAATTGGAAGCTTGTGAAAGAAATGGTAACCTTATTTTGAATATATGTATATGCTAAAACATTTATCCATTAGTAAGTGGGATTTTGTATTTTGCTATTTATTCCTTATGAGATGTGACCTCTAAATGAATTAAAAAATAAATAAAGCTTCATACCCAATTAGCATATATGTACGTTTTTGTAGTTAGTGTGCTATGTTAGGCTAGTAGGCGGGTGGAACAACCTTGGTCGGGTGATCAAGGCCACGAGCTGACGCTAGTTTCATCATAGGCCTAACCTTTATTTTGTCATGCGCTTGCATGGGTCGGTAGGCGGGTGGAGTTACTCTTGTCGGGCGATCAGAGCCACAAGTTGACGTCGATTTCATGTAGGGCTGACATAGTGTTGTCGTGCACTATGCTGGGTTGGCAGACAAGTGGAATAAACTTGGCCGGGTGGACAAGTCCAAGAGTCGCACCCAATTTCAGTATAGGCTGATTTGTGAAAAATAAATAAAAAGCTAATTTGGGATGAAGTAACAAAGCAAAAGAAAAATGAATGAAAAAGGAAATGAATAGAGAGTCAGACCATAGGAAATAAAAGTAGGAGGCATATAATTCTATTAACTGATGAGAAAAAGTTTTGGTATATGCTGTTATGCACGATAAGTTACTTATTCTAAGCAAGTGACATGAACAGAAGGACTATGACACTTATGATTTATTCTTATAAATGCTTGTTTGGATTCAGAAATATGACATGATATTTATATGACTTATGTCTACTTTATTTTTTTTAGATGATTTGTACTAATCTTTTTAACTCCATAAAGTTTGTATGCATGATGAAATAAAATTTTGAAGAATTTAAGACTTATTTTCAAAAGAATTTGATATATTCCACTTGAATCTGCAGGTTGGCCCATCGAGACGATGTGCAGGTTTAGTGGGGGCAGATGTCGAAAAGAATTTATTACTCTTTAAATATTACAAAACTTAAAAGATTAATTGATTGATATAAGTTTGGTTAAATTATGATAATTTTGACTAATGTTTGATCTTAATGTTTGCAGGAGAAGAAGTTTGATAATTAATATCAAGATGGGAAGTATTTATTTAGGTGTTTCCTAATATAATTAAGGGCATAGATGAAAAATCTAGGGTTAGTTAAGGGTTTGTCTATGTTTTGAATGTAAATGCAAGGGTATTAAAGGGTTAAATGAAGGTTTTGATCATGTTTTATAGGGTTCTAGCTCAATTTCAAGGTTACTTAAGGGTTATTTATCAAATTTAGAGGGTTATGGAAGGTTAGAAAATTAGTTTATGGGTTACTTGGGGTTAAAAAATCATGATTTGAAGTTAGTTGAAGGGTAAACCTACGATTACATGATTAATTTAGTAGGTTTCAGTCTATAAATGAGCTAATAAATAGGTTACAAATAATAAAAGGAACCTTAGCAAAATATTTCAGATAAAAAATATGTTAATTATTAATTGTTATTATTTTCACTAAGGTTATGGTAATAATTAAATTTATTGATGAGTTAAATTTATTTTATTCTAAAGGTTTATATTTATTCTATAGTAATTAAATAAATTAAAAAGAAGTGAAAGGTTGTATTTAAATCTAAAGTCTTTGGTCTAATAAATAACTAATTGAATGGTAGTGTGAATTTTTGGGAAAAACAAATAGAGAATTTTCGAAGCCTAATTTCTGGTTTGAGTGTTGTTGAGTTAAAGAGAAGTTAATGTAGGCTGCATGGATCAATCATCTAAGGAAAAATGTGGGCTATGATGGGCTACTGTCATCTATATAAAGAGGGAGTACGTACTCACAAGCTCATGTGATTTTTCAGGTACTCTATTTTCCTTTGCTCTAGACTATAGTCATTTTTTGCACATATTTCTATGACAGTCCTCTGACAGGAGGAGAGAGAAGGCCATCTCTCTTGCTTTTTTCCTTCAATTAAATGAAAGCAAATTTTTTTGCTTGGAAAATAATCGATGCAGAGACAAGGGGGGGGGAGTTTAGTTTTCATCCTTCAGTTTATTGCCTCTTTTTCTTTTCCTTTTCCCTTCCATTTTTTTTTACTTCTTTTTTCCCCTTCTTTCTGTCCTTTTCTTCTTCTCCCTCTTCTTTATTATTTCTTTTCTCCCTCCCTCACCCTCTCTTTCTCTACCGGCGGTGCAGCAGCGTTGCGTGCACAGCACACACACACACACACAGAGTATTAAGTATAGTTTTTTATATATATATTTATTTTTTATTTTTTTTATTCTTTCTTTTTTCTTTTTTAAACTTTTTCTCCTTCCCTTCCTCAGTCCCTACAGCCAGCGGATGCAGCCGATGGTGCAGAAGAGAGAGAGAGAGAGAGAGAGAGAGAGAGAGAGAGAGAGAGAGAGAGAGAGAGAGAGAGAGAGAGAGAGAGAGAGAGAGAGAGAGAGAGAGAGAGAGAGAGAGAGAGAGAGAGAGAGAGAGAGAGAGAGAGAGAGAGAGAGAGAGAGAGAGAGAGAGAGCAAGAGAGAGAGAGAGAGAGAGAGGATGAGAGTTGTACTTTTTTATTTATTATTATTTATTATTCTTGTTGTTTTTTTTACTTTTCCCTCCATCTCCTCCCTCCCTGTAGCCGACAGTGGGGCTGTCCATCAGAGAGAGAGAGAGAGAGAGAGAGAGAGAGAGAGAGAGAGAATGAGAGAGTTTTTTCTTTTCTATTTTCTTTTTTTTTATATTAACAATCTTATTTCTTTTTAATGTTTATATAATGAAATTTTATAAGTTTTATTTTAGTAGTTAATATAGATATTATTTATTAGTTATATATTATTGAAATAAAAGAGATGTTTATGTTTTTTTATATATATGTATATATATGTATTTATTTATGTGTGTGAATGTATATTTTAAGTGAAAATAAAGTGTTAATATATGTATTTGTTTAAATATAAGTATATATGTTTATGTATTTATGTATGTATGTGTGTGTGTGTGTAAAAGTATATCTTAGGATTCATTATATTATTATGATATGCATATATTTAGAATGAATGACATGAATGATATGCAATGGTTAATGATTTTATTTATGAAATGGAGGGTATGAAGAGTGTTTACTTATCTAAAGTGATTACATGTATATGATTTGCATTCCTAACCTTCTTTTATGAGTTTCAGGTTACCAGAAGGAGGGTTCATTTAGCTTTTTCACCTTACCTTCCTCTAAGATCCCATTATATTATCTAAACTTTCCTTTATCCATTCACTTATCCTATCCATTTTTAGCTTATCCTTTTCTTTCCTTACCCTTTATTCAAGCTTCTTCAACCCATAGCTTGTTAAAAGTCTATTAGAAATGCATTTAGTAAGTGCATATACCTATGTTAGATATAAGTGCATCTTAGGCATGTTTAGAAAATGTTGTACCTATGTTAGTGCATGAACCTATGTTAGTTGTTAGTGCATGAACCCATGTATGATCTTAGTGCATATTAGTGCATGTTAGGTATGTTAGTAAATGTTAGACATGATAGTGCATATAAGCATGTTATTAGATGTTAAGTAATGCATGTTTATGTTAGTTAAGGTAATGCATGTTGGATGGTAAGTAATACAAATTAGATATTAGAAGTTATGTAATGCATGTATGATAGTGTTTGCATGTATGTATATATGTCATGCATGTTTGCTTGTTGCATGTTAGTGTATGTATGTTCATGCATGGTTTCTAATGCATGCGCATGTATGCATGTTCATTAATGCGTGTGCATGTATGCATATGATTTTGTTTTGCATATTATGAGTGGTTGCTAGTGCATGTTCATGTATGCATGTTCATTTATGCATGTGCATGTATGCATGTGTATGTATGTTCATGCATATGAATGTTAGTGCATGAAAGTTTATGCATGTGCATGTATGCATGTTCATTTATGCATGTGCATGTATGCATGTGTATGTATGTTCATGCATATGAATGTTAGTGAATGAAAGTTTATGCATGTTAGTTGTATGCATGTTCATTTAGTGCATGTGCATGTGTGTAAGGGTGTAAGGTAGTGCATGCATGTTCATATATATGTATGTTATGTATACATGTTTATGCATGTATGTGTGCGTCATGTATGTATGCATGTATATGTATGATATGCATATGTGTGTAAGTCATATGTGTGTAAGTCATGTATGTATGCATGTATATGTATGATATGCATATGTGTGCGTCATGTATGTATGCATGTATATGTATGATATGCATATGTATGGCATGTATGTATGCATGTTCATTCATGTCATGCATGTATGTTAGTGTGCATGTATGCATGTTCATTTATATTATGTGTATGTGTGCATATAATTTATGCTTGCATGTTATGTATGCATGTTCATTTATGCTAGTGCATGTATGTTTGTGAATGTATGTTCATGCATATGTATGATAGTGCATGAAAGTTTATGCATGTTCATGTATATGTGTGATAGTGCAAGTTATGTATGCAAGTGTATGTTATGTCATGCATGTATGTTAGTGTGCATGTATGCATGTTCATTTATGTTATGTGTATGTGTGCATATAATTTATGTTTGCATGTTATGTATGCATGTTCATTTATGTTAGTGCATGTATGTTTATGCATGTATGTTTGTGAATGTACGTTTGTGAATGTATGTTCATGCATATGTATGATAGTCCATGAAAGTTTATGCATGTTAGTTAAATGCATGTTCATGTATATGTGTGATAGTGCAAGTTATGTGTGCAAGTGCATGTTATGTCATGCATGTATGTTAGTATGCATGTGATGCATGTTAGCATATGTAATATGTATGAATATGTATAAGTATATGAAGCAATGTACTTATATGAATGATTGATGTACGCTAAAGTAATTCAGTTCCTCTTTTTCAACTGCAGATCATCTGAAAAAACAGATGCGAAATATTAGTAAGCTTTTATAAAAGATTAAACACTCATTTAAATCTTAATATAAAAACCTTAGTTATAAGATAATTAACTTTTCTTAAACACATATATATATAAGTACATTCATTTATTTAAACAACACATTGCAATAAAATAATTCGTTCATACAATTACTTTAGCATACATCAATCATTCATATAAGTACATTGCTTCATATACTTATATATATATAACACATAAAAAACATAAACATAAACATCTCTAAATAATTTTTATTTCATTAATATATAACTAATAAATAATATCTATATTAACTACTAAAATAAAACTTATAAAATTTCATTATATACACATTAAAAAGATATAACATTCTTATAATAAAATAAAGAAAATAAAAAAGAAAAAACTCTCTCATTCTCTTTCTCTCTTTCTCTCTCTCTCTCTCTCTGATGGACGGCCCCGTCGTTGGCTACAGGGAGGGAGGAGATTGAGGAAAAAGTAAAAAAAAGAAAAAAAGAATAATAAATAATAATAAATAAACAAAAGTACAACTCTCATCCTCTCTCTCTCTCTCTCTATCTCTCTCTCTTTCTCTCTCTTTTGCACCGTCGGCTGCGTCCGCTGGGTGCAGGGACAAACGAAGGGAAGGAGAAAAAGTTTAAAAAAGAAAAAAGAAAGAATAAAAAAGTAAAAAATAAATATATCTAAAAGAAACTATACTTAATACTCTCTCTCTCTCTCTCTCTCTCTCTCTCTCTCTCTCTCTCTCTCTCTCTCTCTCTCTCTCTCTGCTGCGCCCGCAGCGCTGCTGCACCGCCGACAGAGAAAGAGAGGGAGAGGGAGGGAGAAAAAAAAATAAAGAAGAGGGAGAAGAAGAAAAGGACAGAAAGAAGGGGAAAAAAGAAGTTAAAAAAATGGACAGGAAAAGGAAAAGAAAAAGAGGCAATAAACTGAAGGAGGAAAACTAAACGCCCCCCCCCCCCCCCCCCCCCCCCCCCCCCCCCTTGTCTCTGCGTCGATTATTTTCCAAGCAAAAAACTTTGCTTTCATTTAATTGAAGGACAAAAGCAAGAGAGATGGCCTTCTCTCTCCTCTTGTCAGAGGACTGTCATAGAAATATGTGCTGAAAATGAGTATAGTCTAGAGCAAAGGAAAATAGAGTACTTGAAAAAAAGAGCTTGTGATACTCCCTCTTTATATAGATGAGAGTAGCCCACCATAGCCCACCCCTAGATAACTATCCATGCAACCTACATTAACTTCTCTTTAACTCAACAACACTCCAACAAGAAATTAGGCGTGGAAAATTCTCTATTTGTTTTTCCCCAAAATTCACACTACCATTCAATTAATTATTTATTAGGCCAAAGACTTTAGATTTAAATACAACCTTTCACTTCTTTTTTATTTATTTAATTACTATAGAATAAATATAAACCTTTAGAATAAAATAAATTTAACTCATCAGTAAATTTAATTATTACCATAACCTTAGTGAAAATAATAACAATTCATAATTAACATATTTTTTATTTGAAATATTTTGCTAAGGTTCCTTTTATTATTTGTACCCTATTTATCAACTCATTTATAGATTAAAACCTACTAAATTAATCATGTAACCTTAGGTTTACCCTTCAATTAACTTCAAATCATGATTTTTAACCCCAAGTAACCCATAAACTAATTTTCTAACCTTCCATAACCCTCTAAATTTGATAAATAACCCTTAAGTAACCTTGAAATTAAGCTAGAACCCTATAAAACATGATCAAAACCTTCATTTAACCCTTTGATACCCTTGCATTTATATTCAAAACATAGACAAATCCTTAACTAACCCTTGATTTTTCATCTATACCCTTAATTATATTAGGAAACACCTAAATAAATACTTCCCATCTTCATATTAATTATCAAACTTCTTTTCCTACAAACATTAAAATCAAACATTAGTCAAAATTATCATAATTTAACCAAACTTATATCAATTAATTAATCTTTTAATTTTTGTAATATTTTAAGATTAATATATTCTTTCCGACATCCGCCCCCACTAACCCTGCACATCCTCCCGATGGGCCAACCTGCAGATTCAAGTGGAACATATCAAATTCTTTTGAAAATAAGTTTTAAATTTTTCAAAATTTTATTTCATCATGCATACAAACTTTATGCAGTTAAAAAGATTAGTACAAATCATCTAAAAAAAACAAAGTAGACATAAGTCCTATAATTATCATGTCATATTTTTGAATCCACATTTAACAAGCATGTATAAGAATAAGTCATAAGTGTCATAGTCCTTCTGTTCATATCACTTGCTTAGAATAAGTAACTTATCCTGCATAACAGCATATACCAAAACTTTTTCTCATCAGCTAATAGAATTATATGCCTCCTACTTTTATTTCCTATGGTATGACTCTCTAGTCATTTCCTTTTTTCATATCATTTTTCTTTTGCTTTATTACTTCATCCCAAATCAGCTTTTTATTTATTTTTCACAAATCGGCCTATAGCGAAATTGGGTGCGACTTCTGGACTTGTCCACCCGGCGAAGTTTATTCCACTTGTTTGCCAACCTGGCATAGTGCATGACAACACTATGTCAGCCCTACATGAAATCGACGTCAACTCATGGCTCTGATCGCCCGACCAGAGTAACTTTACCCGCCTACCAACCCATGCAGGCGCATGACAACATAAAGGTTTGGCCTATGATGAAACTTAAGGGTCAGCTCGTGGCCTTGATCACCCGACCAAGGTTGTTCCACCCGCCTACTAGCCCAACATAGTGCACTAACTACAAACACATACATATATGCTAATTGGGTATGAAGCTTTATTATTATTATTATTTTTATTGATTTAGAGGTCAGATCTCATAAGGAATAAATAGCAGGATACAAAATCCCACTTACTAATGGATAAATTTTTTAGCATATACATATATTCAAAATAAGGTTACCATTTCTTTCACAATCTTCCAATTCCAAAATTTCTATTTAACTTTCTGATTCAATTCATATAAATACAAGTTTTCATGCTTCAATCATAAATATATCAGATATTTTCACATCTTAAATTCTACTCCATTTTTTTAAAAATAATTTTGAACATATCCTTTTAGTCCATGCAGTAATGCCATGCATATACAAAAAAATCAAAGAATGTTCAATTAGAACTTTTTCACCTGATTTTAAATAGATATTTTAATCATCATCTTTATTTTTATTAGCATCATCATCAGCATCAACCTCGTCAATTTCATAATCTTTGTTATTTCTCTTCTTAAACAGTTTAACTCTTTTACCTGCAATCAAATTCTTCAATAAAGAACCATCAAATTCTCTAAGTTTAAATGTACCATTATCAAATACAGTTACAACTACATACGATCCAAACCACCTTTTAATTACTTTCTCCTAGCATCATACTGTGTATCAAAAGTACTATCATAAACTATTATCCAATCATCTACTTCTATAGTACGAAGCCTAATTCTATGTTTTTTATCAAAATGGATTTTATTTTTAAGACAAGATTCTCTAACTTTCTGTACAGCTTCTTCAATCATTTTATTTCCTAGATTTAACTGCATAATCCTAACATAAATCTGATCTTCACGAGTCATCTCATTATTCCACGGAAGTTTCATCCATGAAATAATCTGGGTCTGGGTAGGAAAAATCGGCTTCTCATAGTACATTAGTTCTGTAGGCATAAATCCTGTAGATCTAGTATACGTCATCCAGTCTGCCCATAGTGCGAAAGGAAGGAATCTAGGCCACTGCGCTGTATCACCATTGTACGCCTTAGAAATTGCCTTCACAATAGAGGGATGACCCCGTTCAATCTTACCATTAGACTCGAGATTATAAGCAGTAGTGAGAGACAGATGAATCCCATGCAGGTCAAAGAATTCTCTAGCCTCTCTAGCATCTAACTCACCCCTATCTGCTACTATCTTTTCTACATAGCCATATCTACTAATAACTTCTTCTAACAAAAATTTACATACATTATAAGTAGTTTTAGTACGAAGAGCTCTACCCTCTACATGATTAGTCAAGTCTTCCCTAGCTAAGACTATATATCTCATCCTATCTAAACCTTTAGGCATGGTCACTAAATCAACTACCCACTTGTAATGAATACAAGGAGGATAGGTAGGGTGCAAAGGTTCTCTATGTCTAACTGACGAATGTACCTGACAAGTAGTACAAGAACTTGCAAAGTCACGTATATTCACATACATACCTGGCCACCAATAAGCTTCTCTAATTTTATCATAAGTCGCATAGAAGCCTTTATGTCCTGCCCAAAGAGTTTCATGCATATCTATCATAACTTTATTTTGAAGATTTTTATTTCCTAAAACTTGCTGCAGATATCTAATTTTCCCTTTTGCATGACGCCAAATAAAACCATCTTTTAGGAAAAAATTAAATGCACGTTTCCTAATGTCTCTAAATCTATTAGCTGACCAAACAGGTAATTGCTTCAAAGTGCTAAGATAATATCCTATATCATACCAAATTCCCTCATACTCATTTTCATTAAATTTTTCATACACCTAAACATCAGAAATATAATTAATTACATTTAATTCAGTTTCAGTCATGTCATCATCTTCAAACTTAGCCCTAGAAAGCATATCTGCAATAGAGTTAGTTTTTCCAAAAATATGATTTAAAATAGGATTAATAAACTTAATATAAGATATCCACCTTAACATAGCTATATCTGAAGAAGAACAATTAGTAATCATTCCTATTAATGGTTAACAATCTGTTTCTATTACTACATTAGCTCCCTGAAAATATTCCTTATCACTCTTTAAGGCAGTAACTAAACCCCATAATTCACATTTTATTTGTGGATAATTTTCTTTTAGTCTCATGTAAAATTTTAGCCCTGAATCTAATAGCGTATCTATTTCCCTCACTATCATCTTGTCCTATTACCCATCCTATTCCTATGGGACTAGTATCTACAATTAAAATAATCCGTTGATTATTTGAATAATCTACACGTTTAAAAATAGGTGCATTTGAAAGTAAACTTTTTAATTTCTTCATTGCTTTAACATGAGTTTCAGTCCATTTAAATTTTCTATTTTTCCTACGTAAATCATACAATGGATTAGCTACATGAGCATAATGCGGAATCCAAATAGCATAAAATACACATGCTCCTACGAAACGTCTAACCTCACTAATATTCTTACAAGTTTCAGATAATTTGTTTATAACATCTACTTTTTGAGGATAAGGCCTACGACCATAGTAACCACATAAATGTCCTACAATTAAAACTTCATTAACACCAAAAACTGATTTTTCTATGGAAAAAGTTAATCCTACTTCTTCAAATCTTTTAAGTATTTTCTCACAATCTAAAATATGATTAGCTACAAACATCCTACATCCTAAAGGATCTAATGTTTTATCTTTCTCTTTTTCTTTACAGCCTTTAATTGGAATATCATCTATAAACGGCATGGTCACATTAGGAATAAAATCATGAAGAACCATATTCATTGCATTCATCATATCTGCTACTGAATTTGTAGCTCCTTGAGGAAGAGTACGCATACGAACTAACCCTAAAGGAGTCTTCATCATAGTAATATCTCTACTCTCAGTAGCAAGCTAGAACTCATCATAACCTGAAAATAAGTCACCCATAGAGTAGATAGAATGCCCAAAAAAAGCTTTGGCAAATTCTCCTACAATAGGACCGGTTCCCACGTTCCTAATAGTAACTTTATTTATGGGTTGTAAGTCTTGAATAAATCCAAGTTTACCATTCTTTTTAGGAACAGTAAACCATCTATTAGAATAAGGTGTGGAGGAAGGTTCTAAAATTTTCATGTGCATCTTCTCCTTAAGCAGTTTCATTAGCTCAGGTAAATGAGACTTTGGAACTGGTATAGGGCGAAGATTCCAAGGTATATGAGCTACAGTAAATATAATCATAGGAGATACTATCCTATGGTCAACACACCCTATTTCATGTGGATAAAGAGAAAAATATTTTCCATGTTTTCTAATCATTTCACGAAACAATTCACGTTCAGTAGGTAGTAAAAAAGAATCTTCATTTCCTATTTTTATCAATTAAATAGTTTCTTCAGTAAATTTATGTTCTATTTTTGAAATATCACGTAAGATGGGATCATTAGCTACTAATTTTATTTTCTAGTCACTTTCTTCAGGTAAAGCTTGAGCTACAGGTTTCACTTTTTTATTCACTATTTTATATTTTGTATTAATTTTAGCTTCATGAAAATCAAAAACAAATTTTGAAATTAAATCATATTCATTTAATGAGTTTAAAAGAATACCATGAAATAATTTTTCATCATGTAAGGTTTGATTTATTTCTTCAAATAAAGTAGAAGAAAAAGAAGTTTCAATTACATTTTCAATATTTTCATTTTTAGACATATATCCTTTATCTTTAAAATATTTTTCATGTTTTTTTTTATTTTTCTAGGAATATCTTTACTATTTAAAATTTGTAATTTTGAAGATGAAAAATAAACACTACAACATATCAGGCGTATACCGAGGCTTCTACCGAGGAAAATGAACAGGCACAATTTGGCCCCGACGTTGGTGTAAGGGTCGGTGTAGGCGTCGGAACCAAAGCGTCGGTATAAGCATCGGTATATGCGTTCGGTATAAGCGTTGGTATATGCGTCCGTATAAGCGACGGTATAAGCCATGGTATGCCCGAGGGCAAAATAGTCGGTATAAGCATCGGTATGTGCCTAGGGATACCGATGCTTATACCATCGCCTATACTGACGACCATATTTGTAAAATTTTTTTGGGCAGAGTGTGTTGTCTCTTGCTACAACAACATTCCCATGGTGTTGTGTAGAAAAAGACAATCCACTCTGCCCAAGAAAAACCTAACTACATGTGACATGTATGACAAGCAACAAAAAAATGATTTGATAAAGTAAAACATACTGTCAAATACAAAAGATGTGAGCAAAATGAATCATGAATCGTGTACAAAGAAATGGGACACATAGACATGATATTTATAAACAACAACTAGAACACATGTATATGTGTGTCTGCCTATGTATATACATGTGTATGTGTACATGTATTATGTGTGTATATTTCTATATGTGTAAATATTTATCTGCATGTGTAAAAACCATAAAACCCTAATCCTAAAGACCTAAACCTAAAACAGGTGTATGTGTGTATGCTTGTATATGTATATGTGTAGGTGAATATATATATGTGTATGTGTGTGTATGCATATGTGTATCTATGTAAAAATCCTAAAACCCTAATTTTGAAGACCTAGACCTAAAACATGTATGTGTGTGTATGTGTGTATGCATGTGTATATATATGTGTATGTGCATATGTATTATGTGTTCATATGTGTATGTGTGTGTATGCATGTGTGTATATATGTATATGTGTGTATGTATATGTCACGTGTGTGTATGTATGCATGTGTGTGCGTGTGACTCTCTCTCTCTCTATGTGTATGTGTGTATGTATGTATGTATGTATGTATGTATGTATGTATGTATGTGTGTCTGTATGTATGTATGCATGTGTGTGTATGTATGTGTATGTGTATGTGTATGTGTATGTGTATGTGTATGTGTATGTGTATGTGTATGTGTATGTGTGTATGCATGTGTATATGTGTGCATGTGTGTATGTATTATGTGTGTATATGTGTAAAAGTAAAAAACCCTAATCCTAAAACCCTAACCCTAAAACATGTATATGTGTGTTTGTGTGGATGTATATGTGATGTGTGTGTATGTGTATGTGCATGTATGCATGTGTGTGTACATGCGTGTGCATGTATATGTGTGTATGCATGTGTGTCTATATGTAAAAGCCAAAAACCCTAACCCTAACCCTAAAACATGCATATGTGTGTATGTATATGTCATGTGTGTGTATGTATGCATGTGTGTGCGTGTGACTCTCTCTCTCTCTATGTGTATGTGTGTATGTATGTATGTACGTGTGTCTGTATGTATGTATGCATGTGTGTGTATGTGTATGCATATGTGTATGTGTATGTGTATGTGTATGTGTATGTGTATGTGTATGTGTATGTGTATGTGCATGTGTATGTGTATGTGTATGTGTATGTGTATGTGTGTATGCATGTGTATATGTGTGCATATGTGTATGTATTATGTGTGTATATGTGTAAAAGTAAAAAACCCTAATCCTAAAACCCTAACCCTATAACATGTATATGTGTGTTTGTGTGGATGTATATGTGATGTGTGTGTATGTGTATGTGCATGTATGCATGTGTTTGTACACGTGTGTGCATGTATATGTGTGTGTGTGTATGTGTGTATATATGTAAAAGCCAAAAACCCTAACCCTAACCCTAAAACATGCATATGTGTGTATGTATATGTCACGTGTGTGTGTATGCATGTGTGTGCGTGTGACTCTCTCTCTCTCTATGTGTATGTGTGTATGTATGTATGTATGTATGTGTGTCTGTATGTATGTATGCATGTGTGTGTATGTATGTGTATGTGTATGTGTATGTGTATGCGTATGTGTATGTGTATGTGTATGTGTATGTGTATGTATCTCTATGTCTCTCTCTTTCTCTCTATCTATATCTCTCTCTTTATCTCTCTCTCTCTCTCTCTCTTTCATCTCTCTCTCTCCCTCTTTCTCTCTCTCTCTCTATCTCTATTTATAATAAATAACAAAACAACCACTTACATCAATGTAATTCTTTTGAACGCTCTCATCAAAGCCCAATTGACATCGTCTCTTGTCAAATTCCAAAGAATCAATGCCAAAAATCTCCTGCAAAACAAAAGAAAAGAGAAATTCAAAAACCCTAATCCTAAAACCCTAACCCTAAATCATGTTTATGTGTGTATATGTGTATGTATATGTGATGTGTGTGTATGTGTATGTGCATGTATGCATGTGTGTGTATAGATATGTGAGTGAGTATACATATGTGAGTGTGTATTAATATGTGCATGTGTATGTAATATGCATGTGTGTATGTGTGTGTGTACATGCATATGTGTGTATGTATGTATGCATATGCATATGTGTATGCACGAATGTGTGTGTATACATATGTGAGTGTGTATGTAATATGCATGTGTGTATGTATGTATGTGTGTGTGTACATGCATATGTGTGTGTATGTATGTATGCTTATGCATGTGTATGCACATATGTGTGTGTATACATATGTGAGTGTGTGTTTATATGTGTGTGTGTATGTAATATGCATGTGTGTATGCATGTATGTATGTGTGTGTACATGCAAATATGTGCGTATGTATCTCTCTCTTTCTTTCATCTCTCTCTCTCTCTATCTATCTCACTCTATATCAATCGAAAACAAAACAAATCACTTACATCGATGTAATTGTTTGAAGCGTTGTCCTCAAAGTCCACTTAATGTTTTCCTTCCTCGAATTCCAAAGAATTGATGCCAAAAAGCTCTTGCAAAACAAAAGAAAAGAGAAATTCATAAACCCTAAGCCTAAAACCCTAACCCTAAAACATGTATATGTGTGTATGTGTGTATGTATATGTGATGTATGTGTATGTGTATGTGCATGTATGCATGTGTGTGTATACATATGTGAGTCTGTATACATATGTGAGTGTGTATATATATGTGTGTGTGTATGTAATATGCATGTGCGTATGTATGTATGTGTGTGTGTAAATGCATATGTGCGTGTATGTATGTATGCATATGCATGTGTGTATGCACATATGTGTGTGTATACATATGTGAGTGTGTATGTAATATGCATGTGTGTATGTATGTATGTGTGTGTGTACATGCAAATATGTGTGTATGTATGTATGCATATGCATGTGTGTATGTATACATGTGTGTGTACACGTGTGTATGTATATGTGTGTATACATGTATGTATGTATGTGAGTATGAGAATGAATATGTGTGTGTATGTATATTCATGTGTGTATCTAATATGCATGTGTGTATGTAATATGCATGTTTGTATGTAATATGCATGTATGTATGTATATGTGTATATGCATGTGAGTATGTAATATGTATATGTATATATATGCATGTGTGTATGTAATATGTATGTGAGTGTATATGTAATATGCATGTGTGTATGTAATATATATGTGAGTATGTGTATGCATATGTGTGTGTATGTATGTATGCATCTCTCTCTCTATCTCATTCTCTTTCTATTTCATCTCTCTCTTTCTCTTTCATTCTCTCTCTATCTTTCTCTTTCATCTCTCTCTCTTTCTTTCTCTCTCTCTCTCTCTTTATGTTTCTCTAGATCTCTCTCTTTCTTTCTTTCATCTCTCTCTCTATCTCACTCTATATCAATCGAAAACAAAACAATCACTTAAATCAATGTAATTGTTTGGAGCGTTGTCATCAAGGTCCACTTAATGTCGCCCTTCGTCGAATTCCAAAGATTTGATGCCAAAAAGCTCCTGCAAAACAAAAGAGAAGAGAAATTAGAAAAGGGAAAACACAAAGAAATGGAAAGGGTGCTACAGTATGTGCAATTCTTACCAAAATTTCAGATCTAGAGAAACAGAGATGTAGAGAAAGAGAGAGAGAAAGAGAGAGAGAGAGAGAAAGAGAGAAAGAGAGAGAAAGAGAGATATGTGTGTACACAGTAGGTTCGAAATGTAGTTCACGCGTGCAAACTGGACTGTAGCAAAATTTGGTTCAAAATGCAAGCAGATGTCGAATTTTTATTCTCGGGCCCAGTTAAAAGTTACCCCGGTATAAGTGCCAGTATGAGCGTCGGTATAAGCATTGGTATAAGCATCGGTATAAGCATCGGTAACTTACAGTAAAGTACCGACGCCTATACCGGCGCTCATACTGATGCCATGTATACCGACGATTAAATGACCGTCGGTATTGCATCCATGGTTTTTCAAGCATTTTCAACGGTCATTCCGACGCCGAGGGGTGACCATCGGTATGGGCAACGTCGGTATGCCCCTCATATGTTGTAGTGAAACAGAAAAATTATCTATTTTATGTACACATTTATGTGAGATATCAAACCAGTTACCACTGTTGTCCCGCTCAAAAATGGCGTCTAGTAAAAATTTTGATTAAAGTATGTTCCAGAATCACTAAGAGGTAGATGACTCTTGTGCATCTTCTCTTGTGATCTGATAGGTGTTTTCCTAATTTGTTCTCTATTTCTAATATGGTTTGGGTTAACTGTCATTAGTTGTAAGGATTGTAAGTCATCTTTTGATCTAAATCTTGCATACGCAGAACCATCTTCCATTATTTTTGTTTCCATATGAGTTTCACAGATAAAGGGTTGCCCTAAGATGATTTCATAAGAACAGTTATCTTGTATAAAAAAGTGAAATGTTTCACTTATCCCACCTATTGAAATTGGAATGTTGGCACATGCTCCTAGAACACCACATTCGTTGTCTACTGTTCTCATAATCCACCCATGCTGTTTATCTATAGGCCATCTAAATTTATCATATAATTTTTTTGATATTACGTTTATTTTTGAACCTGAATCTAGTAAAGCTAAAGCTGTACCAGAATTTTTCCTATCTCCTAAATTTACTTTGATCTCTGTTGTTCCCCTGGCCCAAAAACTCTTTCTGAAATTGCTTTTAGATTTTTCCTGTATATTATCTAGAAGAATAGGTCCTAAAAAATTTTTATTAATGTATCCTTCACTTTCTTCCTCATCATCAGAATCATAAGAAAAAGAAGCTTTAGAAATATGAGTTACATCTACATTATCATGCATTTCAGTATCAGTATTTAAGGGAAATCTTTTTCTTTTAATCATTTTAATAAAGTTATCTTTGAATTCTAACTTAGCTATGGTAAATAATTGTTCAAGTGACATAGTCACTTGACTTATTAAAAGAATATCATACAGTATTTCTTTTGTGTTATTTTTTTGTTCAAGCTCTGATGTTAAAATAGCTTCTGGAATTCTTTTGGGTTTCTTGGTTTTTCCCTCATTTTTATCTGTTTCTTCATTAGTCTTTGAATCTAATTCACTAGGTTTGTTTGATGTCTCAGGTTGTTTGCCCTCCCGTATATCTTTTCTTTTTTGCTCATCTAAATTTGTGTTTTTGTTAAATTGTACATTTTGAGGTTCTTTTCTCAATTGTTTTCTAGTTAATCTTTGATTAGTTTCATCTAAATCTTGAGTTTCATCTCTTTTTCTCTTTTCTTCCACATTGGCTATATGTGAAAAAATAGAGAAATTATCTATAGGTGAATTCCATGCTGTTTTGTTCATTATATCATCTCTAGCTTTTATTAAGGCTTCTATTGAATAGTTTTTGGTTTCATTTGATGTTTCATCATCTAGATCACTTTCATCACATTCTAATCTAACCCCAGATGAGCTTCTTTGTGCCTCAGATATATTTTCATATAGTTTTTGCATTCCACCTTTTTCCCAATTTACAGCTAGAGGGAGGTGGGTGCGATAGTCACATAGTTTGTTTATCAATATCAATAACTAGTTTTCTTTCTTTTGCTTCTTTTAAAGATTCACATGCATAAGACATATGTTCAGTGGAGTCGCACAAAACACATCGTCGGGTAGGTGTGCCTCTTGGTTCATTACTCTGGGCTACTGGTTGATTCATTATAGGTGCTATAGGTATAGGATTCATTTGTGGAGCATGAGTAAACTGAGGACGTAGAATTGTTCTATCTTGACTAGTTAAGGAATGAACTGTGTTTTGAAGTGTTACCACTTCCTTAGATATGTTCGTATGCATCTGCATCATATTATCTAGTTTATTAAATAGTATTTCAAACTGTAACTCAGTAGGAACTTTAGATGTTGATGCTTGTTCACTTGAACTAGAGTTTATATTAATTTTAGGATTTCGAGTAGTTGGTCCTACTATTGGAAAGCTTAAGTTCATATCATATAGTAATGACTGCCTCTTTTTCATTTGTGATACTATTTCTACTACTTGTTTTAGTACCACCCAGTCCTCTGTTAAACCATATCTTTTCCCAGGTTCTTCTAGTCTTCTTTCTACTTCACTTCTAATGTCTGTAGGTAAAACTTTTAGGAAATAAAGTACTATATCTGGTGTAAGTGCAATCCTATCTTGCTTAGGCAATTGAGAAAATCTCTTCATAAATTCTCCATGTAAATGTGTAAGAGATATTTGGGTTTTTGGAGTGCTAAGCCACTTCATAAATCCCCCCCTAATGTGTTGACTATAATCTTCTAAGTAAAATTCTTTATGCATTTGTTTTTTAAATTCTTTGTAAGACAAAAGTTACGCAATATAACATAGGAGCAATAGCAGAGAAGATAACAGATATAAGAGAATCTCAATAATTTTCTACTAGCACCAAGTACAAAGATGATGGCGTTGTCCACCCGTGTGCTCTCAAGGTAGAGCTTAAATGGTGATCTAGACAACTCTAGAACGGGAGATACAAGGTAGAGGTATGCTGGCTCAACTCAGTGTCTCAGGTAGTGCAGAAGTCATGTATATATAGGATCATGGGTGGCTTGCCATGGACGGCTATACATGGCCGGTAGAGCGTGGGCGGGCACCGCTCGCGTAATTGCCATACACGGCTTAGACTGGTTGAACCGACCTAACAAATATAAATGATTTCTGACTTCGACAAGGAATATTCCATGGAATATTCCCTTTACTATGGCGGGGGGGGGGCGCTGCCCCCGGACCCCCACGAGGGGGCCCGCTGGCCCCCTGGGATCCCCCCAGCCAGGGGGCCCGCTGGTCCCCTTGGACCCCCCAGCCGGGGCTGCTCACCGCTACCCCGGACCCCACAATTGGGGACCCTGGTAACTCCCTTTCCTTATAATACCTTACATGGTCCAATATGACCTTCATCCAACATGCAAGTTGGGATTCCCATCAATTGGGTAATGCACGCTTGGCTTCTCCTCATAAAGGGGGCCTTACAAAATGTGCATACAATCATGAGGGGTAGACATTGATCATATACTAACACCCCCCCTCAATGTTTACCGATGATAAATCAAGTAGGTCTCGATCCTATGCCCATCTATTGAAGATGCCTGTTGAGCTGCTCTCTTCCAAGTGCTTTAGTGAATATGTCAGCACAATTTGCCTCTGTTGGGCAATATTCTAGCTCCACAATTTCATCTTCAATTAACTCACGAATGTAATGGTACTGTACTTCTATGTGCTTGGTGCGAGCATGAAATACTGGGTTCTTTGCAATAGCCATACAACTTTGATTATCACACTTGAGTACAGTTGGCATCTTTGATGGAAAGCCTAGATCTGCAAGAATTCTCCTTAACCAGACTGCCTCACAAGAAGCAAAACAAGCTGCTTTGTACTCTGCTTCAGTGGAGGAGAGTGCGAGAGTTGGTTGCTTCCTACTTACCCAAGAAAATATTCCTGAACCAAGTGAGAAACAATATCCAGAAACTGATTTTCTAGAATCACGATCTCCAGCCCAATCTGAATCACAATATCCTTGGAGTGTATCACTTGTGAGACTCTTCACTATATCCTAGGAAGACACACTTTTTGCTTTTTGAATCCAACTTTGATCTTGTTGAATCAGGAATATGTGCATAACAGAAACAACCAAAAATTCTGAAATGCAAAACTAAAGGCTTTTTACCAGAATATGCTTCTTGAGGAGTCATCCCCTTCAGTGCTTTTGTGTAGCTTTGATTGAGGATGTAGACTGCTGTATTGACTGCTTCTGCCCAGAATGAATCAGGCATGTCTTGAGCCTTCAACATACAACGAGCCATTTCAACTACTTCTTGTTCCTGCGCTCAACAACGCCATTTTGTTGAGGTGTATGAGCTGTGGTAAGTTGCCTTTTCACACCATGCTCCTTACAGTAATTGTTGAATTCTATTGACAAGAATTCACCTCCTCTATCTGTTCTAAATTTCTTCAGTTTCCTTCCTGATTCATTTTCTACATACTTATGCCACGTTTTAAATTTTTCAAAAGCATCAGCCTTCTCTCGAATGAAATAAACCCACATCTTTCTACTATAATCGTCGACTAATAGCAAAAAGTAGAAAGATCCTCCTAAAGCAGGTGTAGACATTTTACCGTAGAGATCAGCATGTACCAACTCTAGAGGAGCTTGAGATCGATTGCTGGTCTCTCTTGGAAATGCCTTTCGTTGTTGCTTGCCCATCATACAAGCTTCACAAGGTTCCTGCAACTCTGAAAATGCAGGCAAATGAGCAACCATCCCTGTTCTTTGCATCTCCTTCAAAACTGCAAATCCGAGATGCCCAAATCGTTGGTGCCATAACCTGCTTACATCTTTATCTTCTGTAGCAGTTAAAGCACTTAACTCATACAAGTTATCCCATCGTATCCCTTTACCTACAACATTACGTGATGAATCCATGATTTCTGCACCACTCTTATTGAAGTGAACTTCAAGTCCACGATCTATTATTGCAGAAACTGACAACAAATTTCTTTTGAGTGTAGGTACATAGAGAACATCGGATAACTTGTTCTCAACACCTGGAGAAGTGATAAAAGAGATGGTTCCAGTTCCTTCGGCTGGACACTTGGAGTCATTTCCCACCACTACATTGATGGATTCCCGCAGAGGCACTAGGGAACTATACCAATCTTTTTTACTGGTCATATGGCGAGAAGCTCCACTATCTAAAATCCATGGTTCATCAGCACGAGCTTGAGTAGATGAACATACTTCTTCAATAGCTACCCAAAGTTCCAGCTCTGTGTTGTTTGCAGACTCTTTGTTCTTCCATGATGATTTTACAGTACCATTCCGTTCATCAGCTTGCTTCTTCCTGCAATCCTTGATGGCATGGCCTTTCTTTTCACAATAGAAGCAACTTCCTGTGAACTTTTTCTTCTTTGGCTTCTTCTTTGATACATCAGAAGAGCCTTTACCTTTTGCATTTGCTGAAAATGCAGCATCACTTGTGCTTTGCCGATTCCTCAACCGCATCTCTTCTTCTAAAAGCATAGCACAAAACTCTTCAAATGTGAGGGGAGTTGATCTTACCTGAGTGTTAAGGGCTGTTACTAATCCATCATACTTTGCCGGAAGAACACGTACACATCTTCGAGCCAGCTCTTCTGGTGTTATAACAACACCAACTACAGCCAATTGGTCTTGAAGATGTTTTATCCGTTTGATAAAATCTTCAGCCTTTTCAGAATCAGAATGCTTTTCATTTGCCAACTGATTTTCTAAATTCTGTATCCTAGTGTGGTTCTTGGTCTCATATTGTCGAGCCAATATGCCCCAAGCCTCATGTGCTTTAGTAGTATGTTGAACTAAAGTAAGCACAGAATCACTTACACTAGTGACAATTGCACAGAATGCATCAGCATTCCGCCTCTTCCAAGCTCGTAGAAGATCTGGATCTGGCTGAATCATCAATCTTGAATTAGCTGGATCTTCAACTGGTATAGGCTCTGGATCTAGTCCCATCGGTCCCATGAAAGTTTCAAGTAATTCATAGGAGTCCAAAATTGCAGAAATTTTGAGCTTCTAGAGTGTATAGTTGGATCCATCCAGCTTCCCTTCAGTGAATGCAGGTGGACGAATTCGAATAGGTGCAACATTAACATTAGCTGAAGCACCAAGACCAGTGTTTGACGATGAAGCCATCATGTAATCACTCGAACAATCTACTGATATTCTAGTATGCTAGTAGGCTAAAATAGTGATACTTCTCAAGCTATTCGAACCTTACGGCTCTGATACCATGTAAGAGAAAAGTTATGCAATATAACACAGGAGCAATAGCAGAGAAGATAACAGATATAGGAGAATCTCAATAATTTTCTACTAGCACCAAGTACAAAGATGATGGCGTTGTCCACCCATGCGCTCTCAAGGTAGAGCTTAAATGGTGATCTAGACAACTCTAGAACGGGTGTTGTCCACCCGTGCGCTCTCAAGGTAGAGGTATGCTGGCTCAACTCAATGTCTCAGGTAGTGTAGAAGTCATGTATATATAGGATCATGGGTGGCCTGCCATGGACGGCTATAGATGGGCGGTAGAGCGTGGGCGGCCACCGCCCGCGTAATTACCATACACGGCTTAGACTGGTTGAACCGACCTAACAAATATAAATGATTTTTGACTCCGACAGGGAATATTCCATGGAATATTCCCTTTACCGTGGCGCCCGGGGCGCTGCCCCCGGACCCCCACGAGGGGGCCCCCTGGGACCCCCCAGCCAGGGGGCCCGCTGGCCCCCTTGGACCCCCCAGCCGGGGCTGCTCACCGCTACCCCGGACCCCAGAATTGGGGACCCTGGTAACTCCCTTTCCTTATAATACCTTACATGGTCCAATATGACCTTCATCCAGCATGCAAGTTGGGATTCCCATCAATTGGGTAATGCACGCTTGGCTTCTCCTCATAAAGGGGGCCTTACAAAATGTGCATACAATCATGAGGGGTAGACATTGATCATATACTAACATTCTTCCCATGCAAGTGCTTTATGAGGTTCTATAACACTAATGGTTGAACCTATTGCAAGTATTACTAAAAATGTTACCCATTTATCTACTGGCAAACCATGTAATTTTGCTAGGTCTTCAAAAGTGTCTAGATAATTAGTTGCATTAACTCCAATGAATTTCCCATTTTCTTTTAGCATAGCTTCAACTACCTTTTTGCCTTGGGTTTTTGACATCATATTTTTAAATAACTCATCCATTTTGTTATGTATGTAGAACTAGATTTAAGTTTTTTAATATAATCCTTAATTTCTTCTTGAACTTTAGATTCTTGTTCCCTTACCAAAATAACTAAGTTGTTTGATTCCAGATTTACTTAATTTTAAAAACCTTTAAACAAGTCTTGAAAATAAATTCTAACTTTTAAATCAAAATTCTTTTTCAAACTAAAGTTATGCTAATCTAACAATCCTTAATAATTTAATGAAAATTAGATTCTAACTTTTCAAATAAATTTCTTTTTGATTGTTTTAATTAAAATTGTACTAATAAAACAATCCTAAATAAATACTAACTTTTAAATAAGAATTCTTTTTGAATTTTTAAATCTAGAAATTCCTAATATTTTAATGAAAAATAAATTCTAACTTTCAAATCAAATGAATTTTAAATCTAGCAATTCCTACTATCTTAAGCACTCCTAAAGTCCTACTTAAATAGTCACAAACAGATGCAAGTTTAGAAAATATACCTGACAGCTGGAGCAGAAGCTAGAGTGCATGTGAAAGTTTCAAGTTACATTTGTTGAGCAATAAATGCTTAATACAAAGAATCTAAGTGCTATGAGTGCAAATGTTTTTCTTCAAAAATTTGATGGTTAGGGTGTAGAGATGAGGTTTACTACTTGCCTATTCCCGTGGAGGTGCTCAGAGCATAAGCTCAGCCCTCAACAACTAGGGAATTACAAGGTTTGTAATTTCTACCTCTACAAGACGATCACCTCAAGCTGCTGCAACACGTAGCCTAAACCAAGCTAATGCATATGCATGAAATGGAAAAATGTTTATACCTGTCCAACTGTGCCATTGTTCACGTGTGGTTCAAATGTGGGAGCAATTTTTGATGACTGGCGGATCAATTCAGTCGTCTCGCTAACGGCGCACGTAGGGTGACTATGCAAAACAAGTATAATTTTTCCTAAGGTCCATAGGGCAAAGCGTTTCTATATCTTTCTACTGCGTCAAAATAGGATGGTAAGATTATTTTCTCGCTAACTACTTGATCTTTAATGGTTTCAGTTATGTTAAATCTTCTTGAGAACTATCTATGTTTCTAGCTACAGATGGTGGAAAAAGATCTTCACTATCTTCGATCCTAGGTGAAGCAAAGGAAATTAATGGCAATGATCTAGATAAACTATGATCAAATTCTCTTGTATGCAAAGTTTCTTCTACTATCTTATCTTTAACTACCTATTAATTTCTTCAATTGGACTAGGAAATAAAATATCAATAGTAGATGTAGGTAAAAGGGAACTACTTGATGAAGCCTCTTTAGAAATAAAATGAAATGCAAATTAGATTGATAATAAATTTCCTATACAAAAACTATAAGATCTTGTTCATAAAATGATATCCTATACAAGCTAAAAGGATAACCTATACAAGCTAATCAATAGTTTTTATCACACTTCAAATCTTCAGTTCGTTTTTTTCAGCTGCAGATCATATGAAAAATCACATGAGAAATATTAGTAAGCTTTTATAAAATATTAAACACTCATTTAAATCATAACATACTAAAAACGTAGTTATAAGATAATTAACCTTTCTTAAACACATATATATATAAGTACATTCATTTCTTTAAACATACACATTGCAATAAAATAACTCTTTCGTACAATTACTTTAGCGTACATCAATCATTCATATAAGTACATTGCTTCATATACTTATACATATTCATACATATTACATATGCTAACATGCATCACATGCATACTAACATATATGCATGACATAACATACACTTGCATACATAACTTGCACTATCACACATATACATGAACATGCATTTAACTAACATGCATAAACTTTCATGCACTATCATACATATGCATGAACATACATACACAAACATACATGCATAAACATACATGCACTAACATAAATGAACATGCATACATAACATGCAAACATAAATTATATGCACACATACACATAACATAAATGAACATGCATACATGCACACTAACATACATGCATGGCATAACATACTCTCTCTCTTTGATGGACGGCCCTGCCGTCGGCTACAGGGAGGGAGGAGATGGAGGGAAAAGTAAAAAAAAAGAATAATAAATAATAATAAATAAAAAACGTACAACTCTCATCCTCTCACTCTCTCTCTCTCTCTTTCTCTCTCTCTCTCTCTCTCTCTCTCTCTCTCTCTCTCTCTCTCTTTCTCTCTCTTCTGCATCGTCAGCTGCGTCCGCTCGCTGCAGGGACAGAGGAAGGGAAGGAGAAAACGTTTAAAAAAGAAAAAAGAAAGAATAAAAAAAAAAAAATATATATATATATATAAAAAAAAACTATACTTAATTCTCTCTCTCTCTCTCTGTGCTGCGTGAAGAGGGAGAAGAGGGAGAAGAGGGAGAAGAGGAAAAGGACAGAAAGAAGGGGAAAAAAGAAGTAAAAAAAAATGGAAGGGAAAAGGAAAAGAAAAAGAGGCAATAAACTGAAGAAGGAAAACTAAATGCCCCCCCCCCCTCCGCCCCTTGTCTCTGCGTCGATTATTTTCCAAGAAAAAAAAAATTCTTTCATTTAATTGAAGGACAAAAGCAAGAGAGATGGCCTTCTCTCTCCTCCTGTCAGAAGAGTGTCATAGAAATATGTGCAAAAAGTGACTATAGTCTAGAGCAAAGGAAAACAGAGTTCCTGAATAATCACATGATCTTGTGAGTACATACTCCCTCTTTATATAGATGAGAGTAGCCCACCATAGCCCACATTTTCCATTAGATAACTGATCCATGCAGCTTACATTTACTTCTCTTTAACTCAACAACACTCCAACATGAAATTAGGCGTGGAAAATTCTCTATTTGTTTTTCCCAAAAATTCACACTACCATTCAATTAATTATTTATTAGACCAAAGAATTTAGATTTAAATACAACCTTTCACTTCTTTTTTATTTATTTAATTACTTTAGAATAAATATAAACCTTTAAAATAAAACAAATTTAACTCATCAATAAATTTAATTATTACCATAACCTTAGTGAAAATAATAACAATTAATCATTAACGTATTTTTTATTTGAAATATTTTGCTAAGGTTCCTTTTATTATTTGTACCCTATTTATTAACTCATTTATAGACTGAAACCTACTAAATTAATCATGTAACCTTAGGTTTATCCTTCAAATAACTTCAAATCATGATTTTTAACCCCAACTAGCCCATAAACTAATTTTCTAACCTTCCATAACCCTCTAAATTTGATAAATAACCCTTAAGTAACCTTGAAATTAAGCTAGAACCCTATAAAACATGATCAAAACCTTCATTGAATACCCTTGCATTTACATTCAAAACATAGACAAACCCTTAACTAACCCTTGATTTTTCATCTATACCCTTAATTATATTAGGAAACACCTAAATAAATACTTCCCATCTTGATATTAATTATCAAACTTCTTTTCCTGCTAACATTAAAATCAAACATTAGTCAAAATTATCATAAATTAACCAAACTTATATCAATCAATTAATCTTTTAATTTTTGTAATATTTTAAGAGTAATAAATTCTTTTCGACAACGATCAAAAGAATTACATCGATGTAAGTAGTTGTTTTTTTCTTTATTATAAATAGAGAGAGAGAGAGGGACAGAGAGGGGGGAAAGAGAGAGAGAGAGAGAGAGAGAGAGAGAGAGAGAGAGAGAGAGAGAGAGAGAGAGAGAGAGAGAGAGAGAGAGAGAGAGAGAGAGAGAGAGAGAGAGAGGGGGAAGAGAGAGAGATGAAAGAGAGAGAGGGAGAGAGAGAGAGAGGTAGATAGATAGATAGATAGAGAGAAAGAGAGAGACATAGAGATACATACACACACATACATACATATTACATACACATGCATATGCATATGAATACATACATACACACACATATACATACATACACATGTGTACACACACATACATACATAAATGCATATACACATACATATGCATATACATAGACTATCACATGCATATGCATAGAGACACATGCATACACACACATACAAACACATATGCACAAACACACACACTCACACACACACATATATATACACACACATACATGCATACATGCATATACACATACACACCCATCACGTATAAATACACACATACATGCATATACATGATTTAGGGTTAGGGATATAGGATTAGGGTTTTTGACTTTACACATATACACACATAATACATACACACATGCACACATATGCACATGCATACACACATACACATACACATACACATACACATACACATATATCATATATACATACACACATACAAACATATGCATGTTTTAGGGTTAGCTTTTTAGGAATAGGAATTTTAGTTTTTATGTACATACACACATGCATACATGTTGGTGCATTTTTCCCAAGCCTACATGCTTGATATATTTGATATTATCCTCATTTGTAAGTCACATGAGTAGTCATGTGAACACCTCTTGTAAAAGAGTACATTTTATCTCTTGTAAATGGAAAAAGAAAAAAGGAAAAGGATGGCTTACCTCATCCATGATGTAAAAGCAAATTTGTGGCTCCAACTACCAAAATCACGAATTTTTGAGCTGAGGGAATCTCTGCTAACTTTGGGGATCACTTTTAGGTGGAGCCATTCGAATTCGAATTCAAAACTCCCTCCAAGAATAGCTATAAAAACAGCAAGAAAGAAGAGGCGATTAGCAAGCCTTGTACGTGACCACTTCATGTCATTTTGTAGAGATTGAAGAGCTTACTCCATAGCTCTATCATTCTACTCCCATTGTGCACAGATTCATTGCCAATGTGGTTGTAATCATATGTGAATCTATACATGTATCATCATCTACTTCTCTGTTTTGTTCTCTGCTATACTCACTCAGAGCAGTAACTTCCGAAGGTCATATCTCGAGTTCTACTAAACCTTTTTCAGTGATTTAACTTGCGTTGGATAGCTTGTACTGTCTACTTTGTGCATATACATTTTCAAGGTCATTAAATTATTATGTTTAGAGATATCTGCATTTTACTGCTTACTGGTCTATCTCTGTAGAGCCCCGAGAATTGTGGGAATGTTCCAGAAATTGATGAAACTTGTTCTCAGTGCTCAGTCCATTATTTGAAGTGTTTTAACTTGGATTGGGAAGCTTGATAAGTCTATTTGCTATGCCCAAAAGGAATTTTTCTAATTCCTACCAGGTTGAGAGCACTCTTCATTTTTCCCAGCAGGTGTATGTCCAAAAATAGCAAGTTTTGGGAGCTAGTCATTTCGCAACTAGTCTGTCTTGACTTAAACTTTTGGGATACATGTTCCAAAGTACTTGGCTGATATTTTGGTGGATTTATGAAGCTCAAAGGGTCTACTAATCAACTCTGAAGTCTCAGTTGGCTAGTGTGAAGCTGGTTGTAGCGGCACCTACTCATCTTTGGATTGCATCCACCATCTCTCTTCACAGTGGTATCAGAGCATAGTCAAGCAACATGGGAGATGGATTTCCATCAACAATTGACAAATTGGATCGAAAAAACTACCCGGAATGGTCTCTAAGGATGGAGGCTCACCTTCAAGGGAGAAATCTGGAGATGAAGCAATGCCAACCATGAGGAACAAAGGGCAACCATCACATGAAGAAATGGAAGGACTTTCGAATTGGTGTTCGAAGGATGCACTTGCAAGGTCGTATATTCTAAACTCAATCTATGATTTTCTTTTACCTCATGTCAAGGGATGCAAGACATCAAGAGAGACCTAGAATGCACTTGCTTCTTTCTTCTCTTCCAACACTCGAGCAAGGAAGAACCAATTGTGGATGGAGTTCACAACAATGAAGAAAAGCCCGAAGCAAAATGTGACTGATTATGTCACAAAGATGAAGGAGATTTCCGACCAACTTGGAAGCATTGGAGAGGTAATTGAATAGGAGCAAATCATAAGACAAATCATGAATGGAATCAAAGCAGACGACAAGTGGGAGTCATTCACAACAGCCATGGATTTATACATGGATATGCATGTACCCGACCTCAACACACTCATGGGCCAACTCTTCACTCATGAAGCAAAGATTAGCAAAGGTGGTGAGTCCTCAAGAGGTAATCAAACTTCTGCCTTATATTCTGATAAAGCTAAGGTCAAGGACAAGTCAAAGAATAGGAAGAATGAAGATGAAGGAAGCTCTTTCCAAGCAAACTTTGCAGGTAGAGGAAGAGCTAGAGGAAGAGGCAGAGGTGGAAAACAAGGCAAGGGGAGATTCCAATCATCTCAACCTTGCAACATATGTGGCTTATCTAACCATACTACTGAAGAATGTTTCAGGAATCCAAGGAACTCAAGAGGAAGAGGATTCAATAGAGGTGGCTATGGATCAAATAGAGGTAGATACAATGGAGGCTACAACAACAACAACTACTACAACAACAACAACAACTATCAAAGTGGCCATAGAGGAAGAAGAGATTACAATAACTATGCAGAGGACCAAAGTCAAGAAGATTCATTATTGATTATGAATCTATCAGCGAAGAAGGGTAAGGATGATGATCACATATTTTACATTGATTCTGGATGCTCGAACCATGTAGCAGGAAATGTGGTTTTACTTTCTGATTTGGAAGATCCTCATAACAAGCATGAAGTGCAGACAGAAGATGACACAAAGCACTCAGTGGAGAAGATAGGTAATGTGAAGAAATCAGATGGGAATATGAACCTCTTAAGCAAAGTCTTGTATGTCCCTACAATTACCAAAAATTTAATAAGTGTTGGATAGATTGTTGAAAAAGGATTGCAGGTTAGATTCAATCGATTTGGAGCATATGTTGAAGACCCAAGGCAAGGCTTTTGAAGGATTTCCAAAGGAGAAAAGACAGGAAGGCTTTTCACTTTTGAAGTGGAAGATACAAAAAACATAGCTTTGTTTAGCTATGGATCTCAAACTCTAAGAGAGTTGGAGATATGGCACAAAAGGCTTGCTCACATTGGTGAGAGGACACTCAAACAGATTTGCAGGGACCAAAGTGTACTTGGTTTGCCTAATATCACAAGGCAACACATGATTTATAAGTGTGAAGCTTGTCAACTCGGCAAGGCTCATAGACAACCTTTCAATAAGAAAGGATATATGTATCAAAATCCTTTGGATCTAGTGCACACGGATGTGTGGGGTCCAAGTAAGGAGCCATCTATATCAGGCTCAAGATATTATGTGTCTTTCATAGATGATTGTAGCAGGTGGACCATTTTGTTTTTCATGAAGCACAAGGATGAAGTGTTTAATTGCTTTAAGAAGTATATTGCTCTTGTTGAAAACCAAACAGGTAGGACTTTGAAACGACTCAGATCAGATGGTGGAGGAGAATACTTCTCTTTCTGAATTTGATGCCTTCTTGTATGAAAGAGGCATTAAAAGGGAAGTCACTACAAGGTATACACCCGAACTCAATGGTGTAGCAGAGAGGAGGAACAGAGCTATTGTCGAAGCTGCAAGGTCCATGCTCAACGAAAAGGGATTGCCAAACTACCTATGGGCAGAGGCTGTGTCGACAGCCACATATCTCATAAATAGACTTCCATCTAAGTCACTAGATGGAACCACTCCATATGAAGTATGGAATGGAAGAAGACCTAGTCTAGAGCATTGCAAAATCTTTGGATGCTTAGCCTATGCTCACATTCCTTCTCAAGTAAGAGGGAAATTGGATCCCAAGGCAGAGAAGTGCGTATTTATTGGTTATGACCAAAACCAAAAAGGATATAGATTGTACAATCCAACCAATAAAGGATTTTCTGTGAGTAGAGATGTAATTTTTGATGAAAACAAATCATGGTTTGATGATGACAGGAAAGTGAAGCTGGCATATGACTTGGATGAAGATTTTCCATCACTTCAACCAAAGGAGCCAAAGCAGATTGAAGAAAGTGATTCGGAGATTGACCTAGAAGACTTGGAAAGACTAAAGCTATGGAAGAACAAAGGTAAAGCAAAGATGCAGGATGCTACATATGGACCTGAGAGCTCACATCAACAACTTAGAAGGTCTTCAAGGGAGAAGAAGAAACCAGAGAGGTTTGGTTATGATACTTCTTTGGTCACCAAGCACTCAATCTACATTGCAAAGGATTCAACCAATGAAGAACCTACCACATTCGAAGAAGCACAAAGCAAGAAAGCTTGGAGAGATGCAATGGATGAAGAAATGGAAGCCTTGAAGGAGAATGACACTTGGGAGCTTGTACCTAACAAGCCATCTATGAAGATAATCGGATCTCGATGGATATACAAAACCAAGAGGAATCCAGATGGAAGTATAAATAGACACAAAGCAAGGTTAGTTGCTAAAGGGTTTGCTCAAACCCATGGTATTGATTATGAGGAGACTTTCTCTCCTGTTGCAAAAATGCCTACAATTAGGGTTCTCATTAGTCTTGCTGCATCTAGAAATTGGAATCTCTATCAACTTGATGTAAAGAATGCTTTCTTGAATGGATGGATTTCTGAGGAAGTGTATATGGCACAACCTCCTGGATATGAGGATGCACATCATCCTAACTATGTATGCAAACTAAAGAAAGCTTTGTATGGATTGAAGCAAGCTCCAAGAGCTTAGAATTTCAGATTGGTGACTTATTTGCAGGACCAAGGATTCAAAGCTAGCAAGGTGGATACCTCTTTGTTCATAAAGAGGAATGGATCTGAAGTGATCTATTTATGTGTGTATGTTGATGATATTATTATCACAGGCAATGATCTTGAAGGAATCAAACAGGTAAAGAGTGAAATGAAGGAGGAGTTCAAAATAAGTGACCTCGGATCACTCACTTATTTTCTTGGATTGGAGTTGATCTACACAGATTCAGGTATATACATCACACAAAGGAAGTATGTCCATGACATGCTCGTCAAGTTCAAGATGGAAAATACCAAGTGTGCAGGTACACCTATGGAGCAAAATCATAAGCTTAGTGCTTATGAAGGAGAGCCAATTGAAGACATCACAAGCTATCAAAGCTTGGTTGGAAGTTTGAACTATGCAACACTCACAAGGGTGGATATATGCTATAGTGTAAGCATATTGAGTCAGTTTATGCATAAGCCGAGACGACCACATATGGAAGCGGCCAAGAGAGTCCTCAAGTACCTAAAGGGGACCATGAATGAAGGTTTGTTCTATTCATATACTTCAGATATTGAGCTAAAGGTCTACTCAGATGCAGATTGGGCCGGATCTAAAGATGATAGAAGAAGCACATCAGGGTATATATCATTTGCAGGTTCAAAAATCATTTCTTGGTCATCGAAGAAGCAACCAACCGTGGCATTATCTTCTACTGAAGCAGAATATAGAGGTTTGGCTAATGCAACTCAAGAAATCATGTGGTTAAAGTCTTTGTACACAGATCTTGGACTTCATTCTTCAACACCTCATATTTTTGGTGACAACACAAGCTCACTACATCTAGCAGCTAATCCGGTATACCATGCTAGAACCAAGCATATTGAAGTCCACTACCATTATGTAAGGGAGAAGCTAATGAGCAAGGATATTCAACTATCCTATGTCTCTACAGATATGCAATGTGCAGACATGTTGACTAAAGCTCTTGATGGTACAAAGTTAAGTAGATTCAAGTTGATGATTGGCTTGCAGGAAATCAAGGACAATTGAAGACTTATTTGAAGGCCAAGCATGTTAGGCTTGAGGGGGAGCTGTTGGTGCATTTTTCCCAAGCCTACATGCTTGATATATTTGATATTATCCTCATTTGTAAGTCACATGAGTAGTCATGTGAACACCTCTTGTAAAAGAGTACATTTTATCTCTTGTAAATGGAAAAAGAAAAAAGGAAAAGGATGGCTTACCTCATCCATGATGTAAAAGCAAATTTGTGGCTCCAACTACCAAAATCATGAATTTTTGAGCTGAGGGAATCTCTCCTAACTTTGGGGATCACTTTTAGGTGGAGCCATTCGAATTCGAATTCAAAACTCCCTCCAAGAATAGCTATAAAAAGAGCAAGAAGGAAGAGGCGATTAGCAAGCCTTGTACGTGACCACTTCATGTCATTTTGTAGAGATTGAAGAGCTTACTCCATAGCTCTATCATTCTACTCCCATTGTGCAAAGATTCATTGCCAATGTGGTTGTAATCATATGTGAATCTATACATTTATCATCATCTACTTCTCTGTTTTGTTCTCTGCTATACTCACTCAGAGCAGTAACTTCAGAAGGTCATATCTCGAGTTCTACTGAACCTTGTTCAGTGATTTAACTTGCGTTGAATAGCTTGTTCTGTTTATTTTGTGCATATAAATTTTCAAGGTCATTGGATTATTACGTTTAGAGATATCTACATTTTACTGCTTACTGGTCTATCTCTGCAGAGCCCCGAGAATTGTGGGAATGTTCCAAAAATTGATGAAACTTGTTCTCAGTGCTCAGTCCATCATTTGAAGTGTTTTAACTTGGATTGGGAAGCTTGCTAAGTCTATTTGCTATGCCCAAAAGGAATTGTTCTAATTCCTACCACGTTGAGAGCACTGTTCATTTTTTCCAGCAGGTGTATGTCCAAAAATAGCAAGTTTTGGGAGCTAGTCATTTCGCAACTAGTCTGTCTTGACTTAAACTTTTGGGATACATGTTCCAAAGTACTTGGCTGATATTTTGGTGGATTTATGAAGCTCAAAGGGTCTACTAATCAACTCTGAAGTCTCAGTTGGCTGGTGTGAAGCTGGTTGTAGCGGCACCTACTCATCTTTGGATTGCATCCACCATCTCTCTTCACAATACACACATATACACATATACACATATACACACATATGTGTTTATGTGTATATACATACACACATACACACATATGCATGTTTTAGGGTTAGCTTTTTAGGATTAGGATTTTGGTTTTTATGTACTTATACACATGCATACACACATATACACACACACACACATATACAAATGCATGTTTTAGGGTTAGGGTTTTAGGATTAGGGTTTTAGGATTAGGGTTTTAGGATTAGGGTTTTAGGATTAGGGTTTTAGGATTAGGGTTTTTGTCTTTTACATATATACACACATGCATACACACATATACACATATAAATGCATAATACATATACACATACACATATATATACACATGCATACATACATACACACCTATACATGTTTTAGGTCTAGGTCTTCAGGATTAGGGTTTTCACTATTTTTACATAGATACACCTATGCATACAGACACATACACATATATATATTCACATACACATAAATATACATAAGAATACACACATACACGTTTTAGGTCTAGGTCTTTATAATTTGGATTTTAGGGTTATTACACATGCATACAAATATTTACACACATACAAATATACACACATAATACGTATACACATACACATGTATATACATAGGCATACACACATATACATGTGCTCTAATTGTTATTTATGAATATCATGTCAATGTGTCTGATTTCTTTGTACATGGTTCATGATTCATTTCACTCATGTCTTTTGTATTTGATAGTATGTTTTGCTTTATCAAATCATGTTTTTGTTGCATGTCATACATGTCACATGTACCTGTGTTTTTCTTGGGTTGAGTGTATTGTCTTTTGCTACACAACAACATGCAAATGTTGCTGTAGCAAGAGAGAACACACTCTGCCCAAAAAAATTTGCAAATATGTTCATTGGTATATGTGATAGCATAAGTGTTGATATCCCCAAGCACATACAGATGCTTACACAGACTATTTTGCCCAAGGGCATACCATGGCTTATACCGACGCTTATACAGATGCTTATACCAATGCTTATCCTGGTGCTTATACCAACCCTTATATTGATGCTTCTACCGACACTTATACCGGCACTTATATCGGTGCTTATACTGAAATTTTGGTTTTGACACCTACACTGACCCTTACACCGACGGCGTGGGAAAATTGCAACCATTCACTTTCCTCCGTAGAAGCCTCGGTATACGTGTGATATGTTCTAGTGTAGCTAGAAGGATTAATGGAAGTAACCTTTAACATTTGTAAACTCTCTTGTTTGGAGAACTTTTTTTATGCCCCAAATGATTAATATAATCATCTTCTTATTATATTTTCTCTCCCAAGTGTTTGTCTCTTAGTGTACATGTTTTGAAGTCTATTTCTCCCATGTATCTAAAAGTTTTTTTGAAGTCATTGCACATGATTATCTTAGTCTTCCACATATTTATCAAGTTACACAAATATTTCATGTATATGGGGTGTTTATTTTCTGAATAGAGTGCTTGCAATAACCTTAGAATGCATAAAAAAGGCCTGCCATAGAAATGTGGGATTGTGCCTTGCAAAAGTTTTGGAGGCCCAATCTCCTGTTCTTGTTGCACACCTTTTTTCTGCTATTGTAGGTCATTAAAACATATGGCATGCATATTAGAGAATATGGTATGCCTTATCTAGGATGCAATTCATACAAATCCTTTGTCCAATACAACAATAAGCTTGATGCAAACTTACATGTACTTATAAATTGATACATGTTTATATGCACCCATACGAGTCTAGATATCCTCTAATCATTACACATTAGAAGAGTCCTCCACACTATTTCCCAAGTTTAGGTTATAATTGATGTACATAGAGTTTCAATATTGTGCACATAGTGCTTGCAATGGCCTAGGAATGCAAAAAAAGGTTTGCCACAGAAACACAAGGATGGGCTCTGCAAAGGTTTTGCAGGGCCCATCCCCATGTTTCTGTGGCATAGCTTTTTTTTTTTTTGCATAAGCCATTGAAAGCTATTTGGGCAACATCATTTTAAACGAAACACTAAAAAAGAGAGATTTAAATATGCAAAACATATGAACTTATTAAAAACATAAAGACACAATAGACAATTGAATGCACATGGAAATTGGAAAAAAGCATAATTGGTATTATATTTTTTTACAATTGGCTCTTGGCCTTCCTCTCCCCTACATTCTTTCTTCTTTGAAAAGATTGTATCAATTGGTAAGTCAAAACCTATTGGGATATTAAATGGGGGTCTGTCAATCCAAGACCTAAAGGTATTCCTATTTGACCTAATATTTTTCCTCTAAAGTTAACTCCTAGGGTAGTAAGGGCAAAGGACTTCCTAACCAAAATTACATAGTTCATCCCTTGCATTATTGTAGAGAGGCACATAAGTTTGCGCAAGGCCTTTAGACACCAGGTCATGAAGTGTCCTTGAGGGCAAAAATCCTTGTGGATTATTACAAAATCTTCCTTTGGTAATTTTCCAATGTAGTTTGCCAAAGAAAAGTCAATGCCATGAGCAACATGGTCACCACCACTCCTTGCTGTGAATTTATTCACTTCAATTGCTTCCTACACCTAGTCAATCGTCAAATTCATTAGATACTTACATCTTGTACAAATATGAAACATAGTCAATCATAAATGTCATTAGATACTTACATCTTGAAGCCTATCTTCATCCTCTCCCCCTTTCCTTGCATGTAGTGGAATGGAAGAGTGAGCCATGCCAATTTGCTCCACACCAGGCGATGTTGGAATCTTCTTCTCCAAGATTCTTTCCCTTGCTACCACTAGATCTTCTTTAGTGGAATTTTGATTGGCATGACTCTAAATATTCTCGCACACGAATTCAATGGTGTCTACAATTGAATCACCAAATGGAATGGTTGTCATCTTAATTCTTTCAGAAGTGTTGTCCATGGGAACGTTTGAGGTTGAGCAAAACATACTTAGGCATTCATCGAGGCATAAACCAAATGCCTTCTCAATATCATGCAAGAAAAAATCTTCTCCATTGACAAGTAAGACAAAAAACATTTCCATCTCTACCTCTGGTAGATTGGATTCCAAGGGCTCTAAGTTCAAAGGTGGACTATTTTGTGCACTACTAGCTTCCTTCAATTTGTCCACTACCTCTTGCAAAAATTGTGCACACATTTTTTCACTCTCTTTGAATAAGTTGAGAGCTTTTGTTTGTATTTCCTTTTTGTCATCTACAAAACCCCCAATAACAAGATGGGCTAGGTCCATGGGTGCAGGTTGGTGCTCCTCATTGACAAAAAATATTGTTGTTGCAACATAGGAGAGATTTTTTCTTCCGATCTCTCTCTTCTTATTTAATTGCTTAATTAATGGCACTCTGTCATCTGGAATATCTATAGCATAGAGTAATATATAGAATTCAAGAAAATCCCTTATCTCCTTGAGCATATCGGAGCTCATGGTTAGCATCCCTTCAAGATTAGGGACTCTATAGGCTAGGCCATAAACATCTGAATGACCTTTGTAGTCTATATTATCCAAGAACTCCATGAACAGATCTCGAGGAGATTTGATGGGAGTGGAAGTGCTAGGAGCCATTGCATGTGTGCGAGAATTCTGTTAGCTTGTGTGCTCTTTCTAGGTTTTTGTGAATGCAAATGTGAGAAATGAGCACATAGAACCCAATTTATAGCAATTTCAAGTGTTTAAAGTGGCTGGGCCCACTTTAAAAAGTATATAATAAAATAGTCAAAGTAAAAAAAAATGTGTTTTTGAGGAAAAAAATAATGCACAAAACACCAAATGATATGAATTTTTTTTTGCATCAAAGCAAATGTTTAAACATAACACAACAAAAAACAACATGACCAACAACATTTCAAAGTAGTGAACATAGACTTTTGAAATTCCAAAAGTTTTGAATTAACTATTGCAAATTAGAAGCTATATACAATATCTAACATGTATTCTTGGTCCTACTTTTTACAAGTTTCTTAAAAGTGCAAAAACCATGAGAAAAAAAGTTTGCTCCTCGAAAATAAAGCTATATATAAAGTTTTAGGCCTACCCTGAGCTTCATGTTCTAACTTAAAAGAATATGATTTCATCTCTCTAGTAGGATTCACCGAAATTCTAGTTGAATAAAGAAGAATCTATTATCTGATATCCATTCAAATGATTCAAGCCATTGATCAATAACTAGACTAGGTTGTCTTATCTAATCTATTCATATGTTTTCATTATTGCCATCATATTGGTAAGACATCAATATAGTCTCATCTTCATTATCCTTATTGATTTCATCTATTTCTTCTATTGTTAAATCTGTGTTCTCATGAATGACATCATCTATTGATGGACTAATATTGAGTTCTCGACTATTGATGGACTAATATTGATTTCTAGACTATTGATGGACTAATATTGATTTCTAGTAATTCCTCTTCATCATTAGTAGAATCAGCATGTAGAGCCTAATAAATAAACATGAGTATCAAATAATGAAGTAGGAAGCTCTTTCTACATCAAACATAGTAGCTCTTTGCATTCACATTTCTTTCATGGGATCGAGCTTTTGTCAATCTCTTTTGATGTAATCCACCTATACACATCATAAAAGAAATTATAAACAAATTAATTAAAAAATAAAAGATATCAAATATTCATATATATTAAATATAAAATTATCGTAATTGCCTTATAAGCCATCGAAGAAGATAGATCACATTTTGTACTCCTTTTGTTGTACATCCATCGATAACCAAAGGTAAAATGTGTTTGTCACATTATGCCAATCATTGGTCTTTAACCTAGATAAGCTCTTATCATCCATAGTAAACATGTTCTGGAAAGATGTTCCATATCCTGTAGGATTCCAAATCAATTGAATCCTACTGTTTATAATCTGGATCTCTTTTGTTGTAAGTACCCAAGGAGCAGGTGCATAAGTAGTTTCCTGTCGATCTCTATAAAAAACTGGCCATAACTTTGGTTTTGAGTTTTGGTCCTTCAAATCATTTCTTGATGCTATGGTGCCTTTTAATCCAAGAAGATGCTTCCATAATGAATAACCAATATTCTTATATATATGCATAGGATCAAGAAGATGACATACTTTTAACTTTTTCCAATACTCCAAAGAATACAATATTGATATATTCTTTGCAAGTGCTAATTTTCCTTTACCTTTGTTCACAATCTCATTATCTTCATTATCACTGAAGATTTCTGATCCTGGATCTATTACAGATCCATCTATCCATTTTTGATACCAATCCATAGGCATCATTGGTTTTGGACACTGATTTGTTTTAAGCTTTCCATTAAAATGTATCACTTCTCTTTTACATCTTAATGGATGATCATCAAGAGGAACTGTCAGTGTGAAAGATAAATATTTTTGTTGAGATTCTAACTATAGATTGATCTCAACCAATCACCACAATATGGACAAGCTTCATAGCCCTTATTAGATATTCCTGCATCATGAAAACAATAAAAATATAATTAGATTAACTCACATTTATTTGTATGCATATTGAAAAAAAAAAATTACATCAATACGTGAACAAACACCATATCCTAGAAAGTCTTGAATAGTCCAAGCCACAATACCACGAACCATAATATATCTTTCATTTTTTGCTTTTGGATACATCTTGGAGATCGTCAATGAGAGGAGCAAGATATATATTCATATCTTTAACTTGTCTTTTTTTGGGGATTAAAAGTGAAAGCATTAAATGTTCCTTTTTAATGCTAAGATATGGTGGAAGATTGTAGTTTATGACTACCACTAGCCATGTTGAAAATTTACTAGCTTTCATGGAGAATGGATTAACCCTCTCTAATGCAACTCCTTACTTTAGGTTTTGCGGATTTTGTGAAAAATCAGGCCATGTCGAATCAATATGCTAAAAAGCAAGACTATCTGTTGGAATTTTGATTATACCGTTACTACTTGTATGCTCATGTCCCCATGTCAAAAGCTTTGATAATTTGGGGCTTTGAAATATATGTCTAATCCGTGGAGCCAATGGAAATTGTCTCAATACCTTTTTAGGCATTTAACCTTCTTCATCCTTATATCAACGAGATTGACATTTTGGAGATGTCAAAGAGTCTACATATTCACCTCTATATAAAATACAATCATTAAGGCATGCATCTATACATTGATAATATATACCAAGACTATTGATTATCTTCTTCAATTCATCATGTGAGGTAGGAAGAATATTCTGACTTAGTTAAAACTTTTCATATAATAACCTATAAGTTCATGAAAAAAGACATACTAATTAAAATAAATAAATAAACAAATAAATATACACACACACACACACACACACATATATATATATATATATATATATATATATATATATATATATATATATATATATATATATATATATATATATATATATATATATGTATATATATGCATATGATTTTGTATATGTGTATGCTTATGTGTATGTGTATGTGGATGAGTATATGCATGTGCATGCATATATGTATGCATATGTGTATATGTATGTATGCGTGTATATGTGTTTTATATGTGTATATGTATGCATGTATACCTATGCATATCTATGTGCATATATATATGTATGTGTATGTATATATGTGTATATATGTGCCTATGAATGTGTATGTATGTATGTATGTATGTATGTATGTATGTATGTATGTATGTGTATGTATGCATCTGTAGCTGTGTATATTTGATGTGGGTTTTAATTTTCTTCTTGTTTATTGCGGTTTCCAGATTTTCATATAGATATCTAAACAACTAAATAGTTTGGCTATCTCCCATTTTATAGTCAATGAATTACCTGCCTTGCTAACGAAGACTTACATATTTGTTTAAAAATATGAATTAAATAAGCTATGGCGGTATTAGGTAGTTTGGAAAATGGGAGAAGCAAATCTATCTGGAAAATTTTGAAAGATGGATGAATAGTTTTAAAGGATGGGTAGATAGAAAGCGTCCATTCAATGCACGTTCCTAAGGTAAGAACAAGAACTTGCATTGAATGGATGCTTTTTGTCTGCCCATCCTTTAAAACTATTCATCCATCTTTCAAAATCTTCCAAATAAATTTGCTTCTCCCATTTTCCAAAGGAGCTAATACCTCCATAGCTAACTGATACTTAATATTTGTATGCAAAGTTCATAAAAGAGTTAGCAGCACAGGTATTAGGTCCACTAGAATAGGAGAAGCAGATGTGTCAAGAAGACTTTAAAGGCTGGGTGGACAATTCCAAAGGCAAGATGGACAAAATATCTTCATTTGATACAGGTATGTATAATTTGACCTTACTCTCATAACATGTTTATGTATGTATATGTGTGTGTATGTTTATATGTGTGTATGCATTCATGTATATATAAATATGTGTATGTCTGTATGTATTTATATGTATATGTGTATGTTTGTATATATAAATATGTGTATGTCTGTATGTATTTATATGTATATATGTATGCATGTATATATAAATACATAGAAAGTTAGAAATTATACCTTAATAGTGCCAAAACAGATATATTACTCCATCCAAAATGAATTTGAAGATTGAGAATAAGTAAGCTTGCACTTAGTCGTGTCAAAAAACTTGCTTGATATACATGATTTAGACATTCCTCTTGAAGATATTTCTCATTTTGAGAAACATCAAGGCTCTCACTGTCATTTTGATACCAATCCTCAATAAAATCTACCATGCCATCATCTTCATCATTGTCGCATAAATCTTGTACTTTATCTTCTTTTGAATATAGGTCTTTCAACCTTGCATATTCCATAGGATCACATTTGCATAGCCTCTTCATAGAAGCTTCTGATAAATGAGGTTTTACTTACAACTATGAATGGTGTGGTGAAATATCATCAACATCATATGTTGGAATTCACACAAATTAATACATATCATTAGTATTCCATAAATGAATGAAAACTAAAATTTAAACATAAAATTAAATATGTAAGTTATTAAATATGGATATAAAGTTTTCATTCTTTCTCTAGCTAAAAGGTGCTCTTGGAGGTCTATGCCATCCATAATTCACTAATAACTCATCAATAGCATGTAATGAAGTAATAACATTGACAACTATGTATCTTGCTACATCTCAATACATGTGTGGTGATTCATGACTATTTTCACACTCCTCAAATGTGCAGTTATCCCTTGAACTATTATGTAACCCTCGACTACTATTTATTAAACCTGCTATATTTCCATGCATGTAAGGTCTTCCATTGATACATAATCTTTCATTTTCCATGTGAAATCCCTCTACTAGTAAGGGATGCTCCATTCAAGCATATTCCATAAGTACTCATGCTTTGAACATAATGTGCAATTTGATGCCAACCTCCCCATCCATATATATGACCCCAAAATGACATAAGAGTGACCTCAGAGTCCAGAGGCACATACAAATCCCCTACAATAAAGAGACAATGACCAGCACTAGTGATAGTGGATGGAGCAATTATATAGCGATTATCCGAAAAGTTAGAAACCTCTCCATCTAAAGGAAGTGGTCCTCTAGTCCATCCTCCATATCTTCTTATATCATATGTTTGTACTATAGAACAATCATGAGCTAGCAATGGATAATCTCTAGCCATTTTAGTCTCTAAACGAGGGTGTAGAGGATTTCTAGAAACCTCTGCTTGTAATTGATGAACAACAAGTCCATGGAATGTATGAGGTATATTGGAATTATGCGTATGAGAATTATCATCATCATCGAGCATTTATCCCTATATATCAACAATTATTTGATTTTTTATACGGTTTTTAAATAAAATAATGACATTAATTTATAGAAAAAATAATACCCAAGCATTATCACATTGATCAGGTGGTGGTGCATGCTCAAAAGTACCATACTCTACCTCATGTTCAATACATTCCAATCATGGTCTTTGATACGTGCCATAGCAAGACTCATACCAACATATAATATGCTCTTGATAGTAAAATTTATCATACTTCCTACTGGAGGACACATGTGAAGTCGTTGCATGGGTAGGAGGTGGTGGAGGGCCCTCTGATTTATCACAATCTTATTATAACAAGAAAAAAAAACAAATATCAGTTATGTATCTATCAAATATATTTAAAATTATAAGTTTGATATACTTATAGTATATAGTTCTTGCACGATTAGGAGACGGTGGTGGAGTTCTGCGTGATTGATTAGAATCTACGAATAATGGTATTAGATATTAATAATTTGATTAGTTACATACATAAACATTCGCATATACACATATACACGTACACATTCCATATATGCTTTCAATTGTGTGTATCGTATTAATATAATGAAAAATCTTGTTCTATTGATTTTTATTATTGTTTATATTTAACATGTGTCCTATTACTTTAATTATATAATTCATTCATATTTATGTGTGCTTGTGTGTGTATAAAATGTATATATGCAAATGTAGGTATATATCTATATTTGTGTAAGTGTGTCTATATGCATGCATATGCATGTATCTATGTATATATATGTGCATGTATGTATGTGCATATATATATGTGTATGTGCATGTATCTGCATGTGCATGTGTAAGTGTATGTGCATATCCATGTGTATGTGTGTATATGTATATGTGTGTATATGTATGTATGCGCATGCATATATGTAAGTGTATGTGTGTGTATATCTGTGTATATGTATCTATGTGCATGTGTATGTGTGTATATGTATGTATGTGCATTTGTATGTGTGTATATGTGCATGTGTGTGTGTACGTATGTGCATGTATATGTGTGTCTGTGTGTGTATACGTATGTATGTACATATGTATATGTGTATATGCATGTGTGTGCATGTGCATGCTTAAGTGTATATGCATATGTATGTGTATGTGCATGTGAATGTGCATGTGTATGTGTTTGTATATGTATGTATGTGCATGTGCATATGCATATGCATTTGTAAGTGTATATGGGTATGTATATTCATATGCATGTACATGTGAATGTGTGTGTATATGTATGTATGTGCAAGTATATGTGTAAGTGTATGTGTATATGTGTGTATGTTCATGTATATTTGTATATGTATGTATGTGCATGTGTCTGTATGTATGTGCATATATATGTGTATATATGTGTATGTGTGTGTATATGTACGTATGTGCATATGTATGTGTATGTCTATAAACATATACAAGTGTATGTATATGCATGTGTATATGTATGAAAGATGCATGTGCATGTGGATGCATTTCCATTTTCATCCATGTGTATATGCATGCATGTGAATGTGCATGCATGTGGATGTGCATATACATGTATTTAAGTATGTGTTAATGTGTGTATGTGTATGTATATATGCAATAATGCTTGCATGAAGTCGTTTTATGTGTTTGTTGAAATGTTTGTGCATATGCATGTGTATGTGTGTATATATGTGTAGGTGTAAGTGTATGTGCACATTTATGTATGTGTATATATGTGTGTGTATGTTCATGTGTATATGTGTATATGTGTGAACATGCATCTTCATGTATAAGTGTATATGTGCATATCAATAAGCGTGAGTATGCTAATTAATGAAAATAACACAATTCAAATGATATACAAAGAATGAAAATTGTACTTAAAATAGTTAGCCAAATTTTTTGTTGGGTTGACTTCTTGAATAACCTGTAATAAAGAGAGAGAGAAATAAAGAGAGAGAGAGAGAGAGAGAAAGATAATTCAAAGAGAGAAAGAGGTAGAAAGTGGAGAAAGAGAGACAGAGAGAGAAACAGAGACAATAATATAGAGATTAAACAAAGCAACAATTCAGCAAGTGATTGTTTGAGCTTGTAAGCACAGTGCAATTGTGAACCTTGGAGAGCTCTTCGATTAGATGCATGTAGATGCCGATCAAAGAGCCTCCAACATTTTTATTTTCTTTCGTCAAAAGACCTTCATGTAACCAATTCTACAGCATCATAAATTCCTCTCCAAATAGTGTCGCATAAGCGATGCAAATTAGTGTCGCTTATGCAATGCATATGTGTCACTTATGTAATGCATATGCATTGCTTATGCAAGACTTTTTTATGTCATAGCCTTAGTTACGCGCAATATAACCATCGCAATGTGCATCGCTCCACACGTCGATAAGAATGGTGAAGTTTGTGCCGCTTAACCAATGTTGTGTGCTCCACACTTGTAGTGATTCTTTATGCAATTATATAGCGATGAGAGTTTGTCGCGTTAACTATCGCTATGTGCCCATATTCCTTGTACTGGTCAATCATTAAAAAAAATAGCTTTCACACCTTGAGTTGGCTTTTACACTGCCAATCCTCTTCATGCTACCATTTGATGCCTTCAAGCATCAACAAGCTCTCATAGCAGTTAGAGTGCATGAAAGAAAACATCCAAATGTACGTAGATTTGCACGGTTATTGCCTCCTATAAATCCTAAAAATAGAGACATGTGCCCTTTGTTTTGCAAACTCAGTAGAACTAAAAACTCTACTCAGGTTTAGCATCTTCAAACTTAACATGTGTCCTTTGTTTTGCAAACGTAGTAGAACTAAAGATGTACTTAGCTTAGCTTCTTCAAACTTAAATTAGACGATGTGTTCTAAGGCGCATTATTTAAATCATAAAAGCTTTATCTCTTTCAGTTGAAACCACCCACTCTAAGGTGGGATACTTGTACAACACTGCCTATGTGGAGAGATGTAGTATTGATTCTCACATGATTTGGAAAGAGAAAAAGAAGAGATGAAGACCGTCTTTGAGAAAATACATAAGCGTTATATTATTTATTACCTTAATAGTCAATAGATGCCAGGAAAGTTAGGCATGAATTTGCCTACGCACACATAAGTAACCCTACCTAAAGATTGTTGGAAGCAGCCAGAGGCACAGACGACGCGGAAGCATGTAACAACGGAGCAGGGAGCCAGTCGGATCATTTTTTCAAACAACTATGTTTTTATTACCTCTTCAAACATCCAACAGTGATTTTCATCACTCTTGTAACATATGTAATATAGACAAAATCCCATTTTCTAATTCATAGCTCCATTTTGTGCAAGCCGAGGAGTCCTCGAGCTTGAGGAGCTTAGGTAGAATGCGCGTACCAATTTTCGTTATTTTTAGACATCGTTTACTCTTCCAAATAGCCTCTAGGACCTATTTTTTAACTATGCCGGTCATTAGATGTGAAACCGGTCAAAACTAGTCTAGAAACTATAAAAAGAGCTAGAGAGCTCATTTTTGAGGTTGGTTCATGTTGGCTAGTGTGAGCTTAGAGCTAGTTTGAGCTTGTAATAGTGTTCTTGAGTAATAGAGCTATTTTCCCACCTTCCATTGTGTCTTGCTTGTCTCTTCGTAGTGTGTGTGTATGTGTGTGTGCATTTCTATGCTTCTCACCTTCACTCTCACTTCATCTCACGTTCACGATCTTCATATCACTCCTATCTCTTCCGCGGATTGACATTAAGGAGGTGGAGCTTCTTAACGTGGTTCTCACCATTGTGCTAGAGCAACACCAAATTTGGCGCCGTTGCCAGGGATCGAGTCTAGGACGAATGTGTGATGGTAAGAATATAGCAAGAAGTGGCGTTGGAAGGTAAAAATTTCAGTTTTTGTTGTTGTTTTTACTTAGTTTTTAGTGTTTTTCACCTCCCCCACACTCCATCTTCATCACCGCATCATCATCTTCATCTCCAAAAAAATCAAAAAATTCACCATATCCACCCATTCTCCTCATTTCCCCTCATTTGTGCATGCGAGAGAGCGAGAGAGAGCATTTGTGCTTGCATGTGTTTCTGTTTTCTTGAGTTTTCTTGCAGGTACAGAGCTCCAGTGCATCAGGAAGCTTGGAAAAGGTAAGAAAATCATCTTCTATCAGAATTCTGCCGAGTGTGTCAGACCATCGCGATGGTCTGCAACTTTCGGTATTCTTGGTAGGCGACCACACCACGAGGTAGGCGACCCTTGCGTGTGTAGGAATCCACAGCTGCATTGCAAAAAATCATAGTTTGGTGGACCATCGCGACGGTCTCTGACCATCGCGATTGTGTCACACCATCGCGATTGGCTCACGCCATCGCGACGGCTTGGCTGGACCATCGCGACGGTCTCTGACCATCGCGATTGTGTCACGCCATCGCGATTGGCTCACGCCATCGCGACGACGGTGCCACGTGGCAAGTCAGACCATCGCGACGGTGCTACTCCACGCCATCGCGACGATATCCCTAGACCATCGCGACAGCCCAAAAGTTTAGACCATCGCGATTGGCTCACGCCATCGCGCCCAGACCATCGCGGTCAGACCATCGCGACGGTGCTCTTCAGACCATCGTGATTGTCCAAGTCCACGCCATCGCGACGGTCCAAACTCACGCCATCGCGATTGTGCAGAACCACGCCATCGCGATTGTGTAAGCTCACGCCATCGCGACGGTGCAAGACCACGCCATCGCGACGGTGCAACCTCACGCCATCGCGATTGTGCAAGTTCACGCCATCGCGACGGTGCGATCCCAGACCATCGCGATTGTGTACCCTCACGCCATCGCGATTGTGTAAGTCCACGCCATCGCGATTGTGTAAGTTCACGCCATCGCGACGGTCCCAGACCATCGCGATTATCTCAGACCATCGCGATTGTGCACCCCCATCGCAAATTTTAGGGTTTCATTTTTTGGCCAATTTTGGGGCAATTTTTGGGAAATTTTTGGGTGATTATACTCATAGGAGACCCCTTAGCTCATATTTGGAGAAAAACGTGTTTGTCAGTTTTTACCCCCCAGGGCCTGAACGGTCATAACTTTTTCATCCGAAGTCTGTTTTTTGAGCTTAATAGCTCATTAGAAAGCTCTTGACGAGTACTACGTGACCTCAACTGTTTTTTTCTTAAAGAATACATCTATTTTTAGATAAGCTATTTTAAGGTTGACCTAGTTTGGGACTAGGGAGCCAGGGGGCAAGCATTGAAAAATTGGGCAAAAGGGAAGGGACTTAAAAGGTGCATATACTCAAGTGCTTGATCATCCAACTGTGAATTGGTCTAATATTGGATTTTTTTTAGGTATAGCAAGGACAATCAAGGGCAACCAAAGCAAGGCAGTGAAGAGCATCAAGCTTGGGAAGCGCGGCTTCTTGGGCATCAGAGCAACCAGAAAAGCTAACTCGAGGTTGGAAGATTACTCAACCCCCTCAGTCAATTCTTAGCTTAGGCTAAATGGTAGTGTTGTGAATTAACGACGATAGGGACGCCTCAAGTTCAAGAGATTAAATTTATCAAGTCCAAGACCAAAGTAAAGGTGTGTGACACGAAAACCTAAAGGAAAGAACATAAGTCTGACGGAACGAGAACTCAAAGTACCACGGAAAGTCGAATTCCTGACGCATACATTGAAACAAGAATCTAAAGAAATCTAAAAAGGAATCAAGACAGTAATAACAAAGAATCATTGACGATCTGAGCGTGTACTGAGTGTGCAAGGAAGAAAATTAATGAACCTTAGATCGGGCAAACATATAGGTAAGTCAGACCGACGAAGCCTTAGATCATCAGAGGCAAGTGTAAGAACGACTGCTCGATCGTGGGCTCAGCAATTGAATAGTAATTACCCCTACGAGAGCTCAGACACCAGTGGATCAGAAATGGCATTTAGCACACATAGACCAGAAGAAGGGTCAAATGTGGCATATTTAGAAAAACCAGAGGGACCCTATAGGACTCAACTAGAGTTTCTCCGAACCAACCGATTAGGTGCTCGCATCTATGAGGATGGTTTGCGAAGGCAAGTGGTGCAAATGCACAACCCTGATCAACCTATAGGATTGGAACGTCCAGTGGTGAAATTTGAGAGAGATGCGTACATAGACAAGGAAGGAACGATGTACATCTTAAGTACGCAGCCAAACAATACGAACGAGTTTGGCGTAATTCAGCTAGAGACGGAAACTAAGTCTCAAGGAAAAGAACCATTAGAAGAGCCTAGAACACCTAGAGGGAAATCTGTACTGACACGAGTACTAATCCCGGAGTGGATCCCTCAGGACAACAGAAGCATAGAGTTGTTCGTAAATAAAGAAACTGATGAAGCCTTTTGGAGATACAAGACAGAGCTACTTAGTGAGGTAGGAATCATCACAATCTACGAGTTCAAGGACCCGGATACACCTGGAAAGGTCGTATACCTGGATGAGACTTCAGAAAGAGTCTTTGTGGTGCCTGACCACGCTAGAAACACATATACATGGAGAGGTGAATTGGTATTCCCTCCATCTAGAACGAACATGAATACAAGTCAACAAGGGGCAGGAACATCATCAGCCCACGGAAATCAAAGAGAAAAGAATAAAGAAAGACCCGAAGTAAGCTTCACTCATCCCATGGGGAGAGATAGAACAACCACAGACACTAATAGAGCAGATAGACAAAGAGATCATGGAATACCAGGTGGTAGAGATGATTTTCCTCTACCTAGACCACGTGAACACGCAAGAATATTGAGACCCACACAGTTAGTGAAATCCATGAAAAATTATTTTGATGGGACAGGAGATCCCTATGACCATGTCGCAGAATTCAAGCAAGTACTAAGAGCCGAACAAGTCGAAGACATGTTCACGCAGTACAACGCCTTTGGGCTAACGTTAAAGAATACGGCTTTGACTTGGTTCCAACCATTGCAACAAAGGCAATTTAGGGACATCCATCACTTTTTAGAGTCATTCATCACTGAATTCTCTAAAAGTGGGATTAGACATGACACGTCTTCGTTGATTCATAGCTTTAAACAGACCCCTCAAGAAACAGTTAGACTCGCAGGACGTAGATTTAGACAATATGTTGAACGATGTCCAATGCAAGAGCTACCCTCACAAGCCAAGCAAGTGTCATTGTTCCTAGATGGCTTGTTGAGCTCTAAACTACGCTCCTATGTGTACCTAAAAGAACCCAGAACGCTAGAGCAATGTGTAAGAATTTGCATAGACATTGAGGACAACTTAGGAGACGAGTTGGAACTTTCAAAGGTCTATAAGGACTCAAACTGTTCATCTCTAGCATCCACGAAATTGTCTAGCTCGATAGAGGAACTCAACGCATTACGGGCCCAGGTAACCACACTCCAATCACGCATAGATCTATATGAAGCACCACCACGGCCTGACTCCCCACCGGAGATCCCAGCGGACGACGAGAACATAACCATTCCGGTGGAGGAAACATTTGAAGAAGCGTACGAGCCACAACCCATCCCAGGCGGACGCGTCACGGCTGACGGCCAGATGACGTATGAACTTCCGACCCCCGCATGGATGAAAACTGTTGAGGAAATAGGAACAACGCACTCAGCTAGAGTCGAGGCCCAACTACATGCAATGGCCATGATCGAAGAAAGAATTTTGCAATCTCCCTACTTTGCTCAATTGGCCCCACGCAGGTACATATCTGGGCATGAACTTCAATACAAACCATACTTCATGCTAATGGCCGAATACCAGCTGGCCATAGAGAAGCGAACTGGCAAGAAGCCCTCACATGCAACTCAATTTGAGCCTGAAGACTTGCCACTGGATGCGCAACAAGGCACTATTTATCAACCAGATTGGCGTACACGTCTTTTACAAGAGTACCCTGAAATGATGAGCACATGGGTTAAGGCACCTTTACATTTAAAGTACAATCCGTGTTGGGGACCAGTGCCACGACGCCGCTCCTGGACTGCCTTTGCTATCAAAGTACAAAACAATAAGCAGTGCCAAGACTGGCTGAACTACCCATATTTCAGGCCACCTACAGGACCACCGACAATTGGCTACATGATGGCAACGATTCGTCACTGGCTCCCTCGCTTGAGATATATGGATGATATAGCAGCGCATATGACTGTCAAGATATTTGACATGATGCAAATGATATTTAAAGTCTTCCGGCGAGTCAAAGCACCACATGTTAATACCCCGGGCTTTGAGCATGGCAACTTGGATCTCGCATATGACATGAGTACGACGCCATCGCTCCGGGTATGTTATGCCTGGCATTGCAGAGTCAAGTACTTACCGGCGTGCTACAAGCAGACATTCGAAGAAATGTTCACAACCGGCTTTTGGGAATACCACTCTGAAGTGTTCATCAGCAGGCCGACTCACTTATTGCAATTATTTGCCTGCGAACAGTTGGTGTATTCCACGCATTACAGACTCCCACCATCCGACGAACCGCAACCAATAGATTGGGAGAAACTCGAGGCTGATCTGGCCCGAGGCATTCGAGTATCTGAGCACACCCTCGCTCACGACCTCCTACAAAACTACATCCGGCAGACCGCACAACAAGGTTCTGTCGCGGACGATAGAAGCGAGAGGGAGGGGGGTGTTGGAAGCAGCCAGAGGCACAGACGACGCGAAAGCATGTAACAACGGAGCAGGGAGCCAGTCGGATCATTTTTTCAAACAACTATGTTTTTATTACCTCTTCAAACATCCAACAGTGATTTTCATCACTCTTGTAACATATGTAATATAGACAAAATCCCATTTTCTAATTCATAGCTCCATTTTGTGCAAGCCGAGGAGTCCTCGAGCTTGAGGAGCTTAGGTAGAATGCGCGTACCAATTTTCGTTATTTTTAGACATCGTTTACCCTTCCAAATAGCCTCTAGGACCTATTTTTTAACTATGCCGGTCATTAGATGTGAAACCGGTCAAAACTAGTCTAGAAACTATAAAAAGAGCTAGAGAGCTCATTTTTGAGGTTGGTTCATGTTGGCTAGTGTGAGCTTAGAGCTAGTTTGAGCTTGTAATAGTGTTCTTGAGTAATAGAGCTATTTTCCCACCGTCCATTGTGTCTTGCTTGTCTCTTCGTAGTGTGTGTGTATGTGTGTGTGCATTTCTATGCTTCTCACCTTTACTCTCACTTCATCTCACGTTCACGATCTTCATATCACTCCTATCTCTTCCGCGGATTGACATTAAGGAGGTGGAGCTTCTTAACGTGGTTCTCACCATTGTGCTAGAGCAACAAAGATGACGGGAAATCAAGAAAGGGGTGCGCTTAAGCTTATGTCTTGCTCCAGAGAGCGGATTAGACATGAATACTAAGTGAATATCGCTACTAACACTCGTGAGCATCCGCATATGACTATGAGTATCTTGAAATAGAAATTGCACTTGTCCTACATTTTAGAAAATCAATTACCAATCAGTGAACCATACTTTTTGTGGTATGAAATGTCGATGGTGATTTGATTTTCTGGTGGGTCTTCCAAAATAGTTTGATGACATTGTGACTCTTTATTGGATGGTTCCATGTGTTTCAATCCTAATTTAATCCTATTTTATTGCTCGCACTTCTTTCTCTACATGTGATCCAGCTATCACGGTGTTATGGGCCCAATTTAAAGCAATATAGTGGTTGATAGAATTATTGAAAAGATCTCACTAATGCATTAACAATTTTTTGATAAGACAACACTTCAAAAGGTGTGCCTCTTTCTCTAGTAGTTAAGATAAAGGAAAGTTGAAAGCTCATCATCATTGTTGTCTATGTCGATGAACTTCTAGTTACCAGAAACCATGAATGCATGATTAGGAGACTCAAGCTCCTTTGATCTAAGAGTTTGCGATGAGAGAGATGGACCTATCTCACTATTTTCGGGGGATAGAAATTAGGCAAGATCGATGCATGCTCATTTCCGAGAAGCTGCATGCATGTGAGATGACAAAAGCATTCATTGGGATAGAGTGCAAGGATGATACATCAATCTCATCTTACCATGTAGCACGAGACCAAACTGGTTTGCAAAAAATATCTCATGAAAGGCATTGGAAAGTTGGCCATAACGTACTCATATGCACGAATGGTATAGATAGAGGATATCTTCGCTAAAGTTCGTAGGAAGAATGTAATTTGAATACGTATTCGAAGCTTCGGTAGTGGACACATATTCGAAGACTCGGTCTCATATACATACATGATCATATTGTTTGGCGATTTGAACCATTAGCTGCTCCAATTCTTGTATCCATTGTGCTATCCTGTAGCCCTTCAACTTAAAACCCTCTAGATCACCATCTGATTTTCATCATGGAAGCACGTTGGTGGACATATCCACCTATCTCTTACTTAGCGCTTGATCTCACTTATCATATATTATTGAGATGAATTCATAAGATTGCGTCCATTTCGCATGATGATAAAATGGCATTCACTCATGCAATCATAAAATATAGAAAGAATGAAACAAGTAAAAATGGATTACTTTCCAAAGCAATTAAACAATTTCTTCTTTTCTTGACAGCCTCTTGTAATGATGTCTTCTTCATTTGGGATTCCGCTCCTCCATGGTGAGCTTACATGGGTGTGGAAGAATGCAGCCATCTTTGGCACTGACTTTTGCATGTGGTCTTGATCGTGTCTGAAAGGGTTTCATTACTTTGGATGAGAAGCATCCTACAACAGCGCATTGCAGTTCCAAGTCGTGTAGAAGTCTCGAAAAACGTGCATATAATCCCACAAGCCAAAGAAAATGCTCTTTATGAAAAGTTTCAGAAAGTCCCCAGCTCCATTTTAAAGTCAAAGATATAAATTTAACGTGAGAAAATCGTACGTGCTCCAATCGAACTCTATGACCTCATGATATTGTCCTCGAAGATTTTAAAACTCATGTTCCTTTCTTTTACAAAACCGCTTTAAATTCACAAGAGGACAAGGGATGAGAGCAGGACGCTATGGAACGGATGTTTTTGGCCATGGCGACTCGGAAAGGAGTCACGTCTGCTGTTTTGATTGTGTCGTGTTGGCTATTTCTAGCATCCATCGATAGGAGAAGAATTTGTTTCTCTCTCTCTCTTTCGCTCTCTCTCTCTCTCTACGAACAAGGATTCCTTGTAGCCGTCATTGGAGCCTTATTGATCGCGATTCTCTCTGCGCTAGACAATCGTGTTTTTCTAAGCATCATGATATCAGAATCACGATTTTGTGGCTTTGCAAGCATCGCCTTTGGGTGATAATCGCGTTTTGTGGATGTCTCTGCATTGGAATCGGGTGAGAGTCACGATTGGGCTCACGATTTGGGGTCATGCATTTAATCTTGTCCCCTCGATTTCACATTGTTTGAGCAGCATCACGTTGTTTGATCCTCATAGCATGGTCTGGGATGCGCTGAGCATCATTTGTGTCAGCATCATTTGTATATCGGCATCACGACTCGGTCTTCATCATCATGTTTTTCGATTTCATTCTCGTTTGCGGAGTTGCATGAGCATCTTTTCTTTGATTGGGGGTTTGATGAGTTTCTGTTGAGCGTTCTGCAACGGGTTCTTGGTGAGTTTCGTTGGTCTATTGAGATGAGAGTCGTGCTTTTTTATTCTCTCTCTGTTTTTTGCTGGCGGAGGGTCTCTCTTAGGCTGATGATTAAGGCTTGTGGTGTAATCTCCATTGTAGACTTGGGGTTGCCTTTGTTTTGAGTGGTTGATTTTGTGCCCTTCCGCCCCTCTCTATCTCTTTTTTTCCCCCTGTTTCTCCTCTCTCTCTCTCTCTCTAGTTTTGTTTCTCTCTATCTCTTCCTTTTCTCCTCTTTTCTAGCTCTCTCTTTCTCTCTCTCTCTCTCTCTCCCCCCTTCTCTTTCTTTTTTTTTTTGGTAACCTCTTGGGCAATTCTTTTTCTTATCTATCTCTGTGGTGGCTTCTATGTGTGGTGCACGCCCTTGATGTTGTGACACTCTCCTTTCGTCCTGATTATGAGAAATGTTATTCTCCACGCAGGAGAGAAAGACAACAGAGAATCTCCCAATCATCTTTAGGATGAAACCTTCGGTCATTTCTCTCTCCGAGTTGATCATTCTAAAAAGTCATTCTAAAAGATCTCCCAATTATTTGTTTGAAAACCTTTGTTGGAATTCTTCTGCCGATGATTCCGTAATGAGTGGTTCCCCCATGGACGCGTTGTCAAAAACAGTGAATACCTGTTAGCAAACCATATTCTGATGAAATGTTCTTCTAACCGTACAAGCCAGAACCTATAGAATACGTGCATAACAATGTGTGTTTCTAAGTGGTTCTTTGAGTTCATCCCAAAGAAGTCAAAACCTGTCAGATATCCGCTTTCAATGGAGCTACGAAACATTCCCTTCTTTTCATATAGAATCAACAACGAAAGAATGGCTCCCTTGGGGTTCCCCCTTGCTACTATAGACTATGTCACTAGAATAATATATGAAGGTTCTGTGTATTCCGTCAATGCCATATGCCATGTGTCGAGTGCGATATAAATAAAGATATAACCTCCAAGATTACCATTGACATTGAAGAAAAAAAACTATTGGATCAGAAAGAGATTTTCAAAATTTACCTACTACTTGTTTTCATTGTGGTACGCGGGTATACAAAATCAAAGACTATCTAATGAGAGAAAGGACCTTGAAAAATAAAATAAATGAAAAACTATTATGGTCACTTGTGGTGCTTGGAATGCAATAGATGATTCAAAAGAGTGGTGCCCCTAGTAATGAAAAAATACTCTCTCTAAACGAAGAAGGTTAACGAAACCAAACTCTCTAATCCAAGATCTCACACATTCAAAGAGTTGAAATTTACACGATGGAGAATCCTCAAAAGGCCTCTATAGCGAGGGACCCTCCCAAAGGTGCATGAGATCGACAATGAATTGGGACATGAAAAGAAGAGGTGTCCTAAGTCCGTCCTCATTGCCATGAAGGAAATGTTTACACCATGGAGGGGGTCCACAAATATTGTAGCTTTTACAATGGTCCAAATTCCGAGTTGAAGGATTTGCCACAAAAGAGCTGATTTTTTAACCTCGATGAGAGGATGCCAAAGGGATTGGAACTTATGATCCCACCTAAAACTCAAAAAATCCAAAAACCATCTCCTACTTAACACATATCAAGACAATTTCCATTATTCCATCTAAGATCCTCAAGGTGAGGGGAGTCAAGCCAAATAAGGAGGGGAGTCCTCGAGCACTCCCAAGCATTGAATCTGCTTGACAACATGCACCATTCTTCATAGCTCACTCTCCTAACCAAGTCAATGTCCTCAAATCCAATTCATTGGCATGTTTTGTGCTTCAAGATGTGTTTCCACAAGCGAAAACCTTTGTTCCAAATCTTCCTAGCTTTTTGGAGCAAGGATCAACACCTTTGATGCCCTTAATAAGGATCCACATCGAATAATTTTATCTAATACCCACAACCCATTTCCAATATTTATTGATCTTGACAAATTGTTTCACCTTGTTCCAACTCTTCCACAAGGAGCAAACCTAGCTCAAACCTCTAGAAGTCACCTGGTAGGGGGAGAATAAAATAGTTAGAAGATCCAAACCCTTCCAACCAAGAAAGCCCCCAGGCCTAAGAGTGCTCTACTTTCTAAAAATTAGGTTTGCCCACGAGGCATATCTGTTGCTCCATGGCTTAATGAACCATTTGGCTACCACCTTATTGTGCATTCCTTCAATCTATAGCATGCCCAAACCACCTTGATCTTTTTTGGCCTATGCAAGTAGCCCATTTCATTTTTGGGACACGCCTTCTATATGGATCTCCCATCCAGAGAAAGTTTCTGTAAATTCTTTCCGATTTGACAATCTTTTGGTCCTTCATTCTCTAGCAAGAGAGAAAATAAATAATCAAAGATAGAAGGATGTGTTAACGACCATAGCTCACCCTACCAAGTTGATCTACATACCTCTCAAGTATATCAACTTTCTATTGAGCTTAGAAAGAGCCCAATTCCATCGTTGACTCATCAAAATATGGAATCCCGTTGGAATACCTAACAAGCGAAAGATTTTTCCCTTAGGGATCATTTGATAGACATGATCAACCAAAATTTGAGGTGGATGCTGAGTATGTCACAAGGAGAGAGATAAGGAAGAGAGATCACTCAAAAAGTCTCACACTCAAAGAGGATCACACACATATTGAGGCAAGGAAGAATCATCACCTTTTTCTTCTATTACATAAAGGAATATGCAAGAAAAGAATGATCTAATACAAGAATACTAGTGCAATATATAAGAATGATACATAAGAAAAAACTCACTGTTCATGAATGAGTGTGTTGCCAAGAAACATGTGTGCCATCACTCTCATTAAATGAATCTAGTAAAGCTTATGAAAGCATCCTGGACATATACCACTATGACCATTATATATGTCAAGGAAATAAAAAGGTGATACATATCCTCAATCATTAGAAGTTGAGCTTGATATCTCAACACTCCTCCTCAAGCTCAATCCCATGTCCTCTAATCCAATCATCTTCCAAAAAATTTTCAACTTCTCTACTCCAAGTGCTTTAGTGAAACTTTCCACAACATGCTCGTTTGTCCTCACATAAACAAGATCAATATCAATTGCTAATACCTTCTCTCTTATGAAGCGATAATGTACCTTGATATGCTTTGTTCTAGCATGAAAATTAAGATTTTGCACTAAATAAATGCTACTTGATTTATCACAATAGATGATGATTGTCTCTTATACTTTCACACCTAAATCAACAAGTAGCATCTCTAACCATGATGCTTCACATGCTTGCATAGCAACACCCCTATACTCAACCTCTCTACCCAACAAAGCAATAGGGAGTTTCTTATTGCTGCTCCATATAATAGATGCACTCCCAATTGAGCCTTCAAGGTAGAAACCTCTATGGTTACATATCTAAAGATGAGATGAAGCCAATCCTTAGAAGCAAAACAACCAACTCAAGAAGAACAAGAGAGGTTAACCACATGGTGCTCAAAGGATGCTCTAGCATGGTCATATATTCTTAACTCAATTTTTTATTCTTTTACTTCTACATTAGGAGTTTCAAGACTTCACAAGAGATTTGGAATGCTCTTGAAGCATTCTTCTCATCAAGTACCAAGGCAACGAAAAATCAACTATGGATGGAGTTCAGCAACCTCAAGAAGATTCCTAAGCAAAGTATGATTGAGTTTGTCAAATAAAATGAAGGACATAGCAAACAAACTTGGAAGCATTGGAGAAATCATTGATGAAGAACTAAGATTAAGGCAAGTGATGAATGGAATAAAGGTAGATGAAAAGTGGGAAGCCTTCACCACATCCATGGACCTCTTCATGAACATGTAGGTTCCTGATTTCAAGATATTCATGAGAGAACAATTCACACATGAGACAAAGCTTATGAAGAATGGAGACAACTCAAAAGGAAATCAATCCTCTACTTTCTATATATATAAGAACAAGAGTAAAGATAGCAAAGGCAATGGTGAAAAGTTTGATGATGAGGGCACCACCTCTCAAGAAAACTTTGTAGGGAGAGGTAGAGACTCAAGAGGAAGAGTCAGAGGAAAGGAGAAAATTCAGGTAGATTATTTACATTTGAACTCCAAGATACTAAAAATATTGCATTGTTAAATTATGGTAGCCAAACTCTATCTCATTTGAAAATCTAGCACAAAAGCATAGCTCATATAGGTGAAATTGCTCTAAAGAAAATTACTAGAGACTGGAGTGTACTTGTTCTACCAAATATCTCCAAACAACATATGATTTACAAATGTAGTGCCTGTCAAATTGACAAGTCTCACAAATAACTATTCACAAAGAAGGGATACATTCATAGAGACCTATTTGAGCTATTCCGTACAAAGGTATGGGAACGAAGCAAGGAGACTTGAATCTATGGATCCACATATTATGTGTCATTCATTGATGATTGTAGCAAAATGGACAATACTATATTTTATGAAGCATATAGATGAAGTGTTCTCATGGTTTAAGAAATATCTAGCACTTGTAGGGAATCAAATAGGTAATCCTTTGAAGAGGCTAAGGTCAGATGGAGGAGGAGAATATTTTTCCCATGACTTTGATTCTTATCTCCAATAGGGAGGAATCAAAAGAGAGATTACTACCAGGTATACTCTAGAGAAAAATGGAGTGGTAAAGAGAAGAGATAGAACCATAGTGGAGGCTCCAAGATCAATGCTAAATAAGGAGAAATAACTCAACTATTTGTGGTCGGAGGCTGTGTCCATAGCCACCTATTTGATCAAAAGTCTCCCCTTAAAAGCATTGGATGGGATGACACCTTATGAAGCATGGAATGGAAGAAGGCCTAGCATTGATCATTGTAGGATTTTTGGGTACATAGAATATGCACACATACCTTCACAAATGAGAGGAAAAATAGATCCAAAAGGAGAGAAATGCATATTCATTGGCTACAACCTTAATCAAAAGGGTTATAGGCTATACACTTCAAGCAATAAAGGTTTTATTGTAAGTAGAGATGTGTTTGATGAAAACAAATCTTTTCATGATGATGATTGCAAGAAAATCAAATTTTTCTATGACCTAGAGGAAGACTTTTCAACATTGGAGAAAAGGGATGAGCCTAAACTTGAAGCATCAAGTGATTCCAATAATGATCACGAGACTCCAAGAAGAGAAATCAACTCTTGCAACTCAAAAGGAAAAGCCAAAGTGTAGGAGTTGAGAGATGTGGCAAAATCCTTTCAAGAAACTATAAGAAGATATTCTAAAGAGAAAAGGAATCTAGAAAGGTATGGTTATGACACCTCCTTAGTCACTAGGCATTCAATATACATAGCACAGGAATCAAGTTTTTAAGAACCATCTACATATGAATAATCCAAGAAGAAGCCACAATGTAAAAAAGCCATGGAAGAAGAAATAGAAGCTCTAGAAGAGAATCAGACTCCGGAATGTTGGAGCATGAGGTCCATGGAAGCATGCAAATAGAAGAAGGAAGAAGACGAAGCTTGGAGCACAACACACAATACTAAATATATTACTACTAGAATGTACAAAGATAAGTAACCCATTGGGGTAATAGGCATATATACAAATCGGGGGAAAAAGCCTTCTAAAGAGGGAAAAAGTGGCTTGGTAGTCCTAGTGTGTTCACATACATCACCACCTAAATATATCAACAAATCCCCAAGGGAGTGATGTGGTGAACAAGAGCCAAGGTATGTGGAATCAATCCACAAAAGGAAGTAAGCCTAAAGCTTTGCGGAAATCTTCAAACTTCTCCTTGGGTAGAGCCTTCCTGAAAAGGTCTTCAATGTTCTCCTAGATGAGCATATATGCCAAGTTAATCTCTCCAGCAGAGAACCTCTCCCTGACATTATGATAATGCACCTCAATGTTCTTACTGCAAGCATGGAACATAGGGTTCCTTGCAACTACCAATGTACTCTAACTATCAGTGAAGATGATGGTGGCAAAAGAGTGACCAACACCTAAATGAGCCATAAGGCATCTAAGCCACACACACTCAATAGTCACTATGAAAGCTGCCTTATACCTACCCTTACAACTGGAAGTGGCCACAAAAGGCTACTTCTTGCTCAACCAAGATATACATGAGCTACCAAGCATGAAGCAAAAACCACTAGTGGACATACGAGTGTCCTAGCAACCAACCTAGTTAGAGTCAGAAAAATCATGTAAATATGGCAGTAGTAATTCCCCCTTGGGATAAAACAATCCAAGTAGCCGTGTATCACTCAAGTAGCGAAAGATGCACTTAACCGCCTACCAATGCTTAACACCTTGGCAATGCATAAATCTACTCATGTGAGAGACAACAAACTGAATATCTGACTGAGTAATGCATAGGTAAATCAAGCATCCAACAACTTGCTAATAGAGAACAACATCAAATGCATCTCTAGCATCATGAAGACTCAATCATAAACCTATCTCTCTAGGAGTGGCAATAGGTTTGTAGTCAAGGCCAAAATTGTGTAATAATGTGTCAATATATTTCATTTGACACAAAGCTATTCTGCCATCAACTTGCATAAACTCAATGCCCAAATGATGATGCAAATGCCTCAAATCAGACATCTCAAATGAGGCATGCAACTCATCCTTGAAATTAACAATATGCTTCTCGTGAGGACCAGTGACCACCATGTCATCAACATACGCAACAATGATCAGAAGCACATCATTTGCATGCTTAACATATAGGAGGCTCTCATTTGGACTATTCTAAAAACCATGCCTACTCAGATAGGTATGTATGATTTCATACCAAGCATGTGGTGCTTGCTTTAAACCATATATTGCCTTCTTTCATGTGCACACCTGGTTTTCATGCCCTTTCTACACAAGGCCACCAGGCTAAAAAACATACGCTTCTTCATGCAAGTCACCATTCAAAAATGCAGTTTTAATGTGCAACTAATGTAGATTCCAACCATGATGAGCTAAAAGTGCACAGATGCTACAATTATTAGTCATTCAGCATGTAGGTGCAAAGGTCTCATCAAAATCAATGCCTCTTTCCTATTCATAACCCTTTGCAACAAGCGTAGCATTATACCTATCAACCTTAGCTTGTATACCCACTTAGTGCCAATGGCGTTCCTTCTAGGAGGCAAGTCATATAAAGACCCGATACCATTTTCATGATAGCATCATAAACACATACACACTCATAGACGCACACACATACACATAGACACACACACATACACACACACATATACACACACACATAGACACATACAAACATAATGATGCATACATGCACATACACATGCATACACACATATACACACACATACACGCACACACATACACACATACACACATACAAAGACATACACACACATACACATACATGCATACATATGCATACATAATGCATATGCATATGCATACATACATACTTACATGCATATACACACACATATGCATACATAATGCACATGCATACATACACATACTTAATGCATACACCCACATATGCATACATAATGCATACACACACATACATACACATATGCAGACATAATGCACATGCATATGCATACATACATGCATACACATACACACATAGACACATACACACACATAGACACATACAAAACATAAACACATACACACTCATAGACACACACACACATACACATAGACACACACACATACACACATATACACACACACATAGACACATACACACATAATGATGCATACACACACATACACATGCATACACACATACACACACATACACGCACACACATACACACATACACGCACATACATACACACACACATACACACATACACACACATAGAGAGACATACACACACATACACATACATGCATACTGCATATGCATACTGCATATGCATACATAATGCATATGCATACATAATGCATATGCATATGCATACATACATACTTACATGCATACACACACATATGCATACATAATGCACATGCATACATACACATACTTAATGCATACACACACATACACACAGATGCATACATAATGCACATGCATATGCATACATACATGCATACACATACACACATACACACACATAGACACATACACATGCATAAACACATACACACTCATAGATGCACACACATACACATAGACACACACATACACACACATATACACACACATACACACACACATACACACATAGACACATACACACATAATGATGCATACCCACACATACACACACACATACACGCACACACATACACACACATACACACACATACACACATACACACACATATATGCATACACACATAGAGAGACATACACACACATACACATACATGCATACATAATGCATATGCATATGCATACATAATGCATATGCATATGCATACATAATGCATATGCATATGCATACATAATGCATATGCATATGCATACATAATGCATATGCATATGCATACATAATGCATATGCATATGCATACATACATACTTGCATGCATAGACACACATATGCATACATAATGCACATGCATACATACACATACTTAATGCATACACACACATATGCATACATAATGCATATGTATATGCATACATAATGCACATGCATATGCATACATACATGCATACACATACACACATAGACACATACACACACATAGACACATACACACACATAAACACATACACACTCATAGATGCACACACATACACATAGACACACACACATACACACACATGTACACACACATACACACATAGACACATACACACATAGACACATACACACATAGACACATACACACATAGACACATACACACATAATTATGCATACACACACATACACATGCATACACACACATACACATGCATACACACATACACACACACATACATGCACACATATACACACACACATACACACATACACACATACACATATATATGCATACTAATATATGTTGACATATAATACACATGAATACACACACATATGCATACATACATGATAACAATTTGCTCCTTGAAGGTCAAGCTATATATAAAATAATAAGGCATACCCCCAAACTTCATGTTCTAACTTAAAAGAACATGATTTCATCTCTCTAGTAGGATTCATCATTATTCAAGTTAATAGAAAATCTATTATCTGATATCCATTCAAAAGCTTCAAGTTATTGATCGATAACTAGAGTAGAATTTACTATCTAATTTGCTCATATGTTTTCTTTATTGCCATCATTTTGGTAAGACATCAATATAGTCTCATCTTCATTATCCTTATTGATTTCATTTATTTCTTCTATTGTTAAATCTATGTTTTCATGAGTCACATCATCTATTGATGGATTAATATCTATTTCTGGTAATCCCTCTTCCTCATCAGTAGAATCAGCATGTAGAGAATTATCATCCTCATCAAAAAGATTAGTATCATTATCATGTATAATGGTGAGCATCTGGGTTTTTATAAAAAAATTCTTGTTCAATATGCCTAGGAAGAATATATGGTTCTTTAGTAGATTGCATTACCTTGGAAGAATCAATTGCCCAAAACCTAGATAATTCATTTCTTAATGGGGAATTACTACTTTATACTGAGCTCGAAACCAGTCAACCTTCAAAATGACCTATCAAAATATATAAAAAAAACCCATTATTAAGCTTAAAAAAATAACTAACTCTATCATAAAAAATATAAACTTTTTTCTACCTGTTTGAATGTACGAAATGAAATTTAGTAGATACCGACAATAGTTCCTACGTAACCAAGTTCGCCATCTATAAGGTTCGTGTCTTTTGAGCTAGCACGTGATAGTTGCTTGAAAAAGCAACAATACTAGAATCCTCTCTTTTACGTAAAGAATCAATGGCTTTGATTCTAATATGCTGTCCAAAATCCCACATATTAGTTAACATTTGAGCATGCAAAAGAAATTCAATTAGTAAATAGAAACTAACATACATATATGAAAAAAATAAAATATTATTAAAATAAAATTACCTTTCGTTCACAACCTATCATTAACTCTCTCTGCTCATCTGAGATTTCTTCATTATTTGCGTTGGCATATTGCAAAAAACTATATAGCCAATCAATGAAAGAAGATATATCTGTTATCTCATTATTATCGAGATTACGTCTATACCTTTTGTTTTTTTCACCTTTTACTTCAAATATTTTGAAGTTCCTATTTGTACGCGCTAACGAATGCTTGCATGCATTCGCTATTATATGCCACAAAAGTAGAAACATCATTTTTTTCTTGAAATATAAATAAGAATAGAACTCCCTTACTTGATAATACCTCATCTGTTATTTTTGAAGAAGACTCGTTGGTTTGGATCCTTCTGGTTTCGCTCTTTGTTGCACATAACCTTTTAATATTCCCATAAATTGCTCAGTCCAAAACATCCTACAATCTCTATTTCATCTACAAGATGGACTAATAAATGAACCAGAATATCAAAAAATGAAGTAAGAAGTTCTTTCTCCATCAAACATAGTAGCTCTTTGCATTCACATTTTTTTTTGTGGGATCGAGTTTTTGTGAATCTCTTTGGTGTAATCCATCTATACATATCATAAAAACAATTATAAAGAAGTTAATTCAAAAATAAAAGATATCCAATATTCATACATAATGAATATAAAAGTATCATAATTACCTTATAAGTGATCCAAGACGATAGATCACGTCTCGTACACCTTTCGTTGTACATCCATCGATAACCAAAGGTAAAATATGTTTCAAAAAGTTATGCCAGTCATGGGTCTTTAGCCCAGATAATCTCTTATCATCCATTGTAAACATGTTTTGAAACGATGCTCCATATCCTGTAGGAGTCTTAGTCAATTGAATTCTATTGTTGAAGGTCTGTATCTCTTTTGTTGTAAGTGCCCAAGGAGCAGGTGCATAAGTCGTTTCTTGTCGATGTCTATCAAAAACTGGCCATAACTTTGGTTTTGATTTTTGATCTTTCAAATCTTCCTTGATGTTATGGTATCTTTTAGTCCAAGAAGATGTTTCCATAGTGAATAACCAATATTTTTGAATATATGCATAGGATCAAGAAGATGACATACTTTCAACTCTTTCCAATACTCCAAAGAATACCATATTGATATGTTCTCTCGGAGTGCCAATTTTGCTTTACCTCTCTTCACATACTCATTATCTAAATCATCACTCAAGATTTCTGATTCTGGATCTATCAGAGGTACATCTATCCATATTTTATACCAATCCATAGGCATCATAGGTTTTGGACACTAACATGTTTCAAGCTTTCCATTAAAATGTATCGCTTCTCTTTTAGATCTTAATGGATGATCATCAGGCAAGATTCATCGATGTCGAAGACAAATATTTTTGTTGAGATTCTTACTATAGATTGATCTCAACCAATCACCACAATATGGACAAGCTTTATAACCCTTAGTAGATATTCTTGCATCATGAAAATGAGAAAAATATAATTAGATTAAATCATATTTATTTACATGCTTATTGAATAAAAAATTTACATCAATACTTGAACAAACACCATATCCTGGAAAATCGTGAATAGTCCAAGCCACAATACCACGAACCGTAATATGTCTTTCATTGATGTTTTCCGATACATATATGACATTAATACCTCTCCATAACTCTTCGAGATCATCAGTGAGAGGAGCAAGATATATATTCATATCTTTAACTTGTCTTTTGCCTGGGATTAAAAGTGAAAGCATTAAATGTTCCTTTGTAATGCTAAGATATGGCAGAAGATTGAAGTTTATAACTACCACTGGCCAGGTTGACCTTTTACTAGATTTCATGGAGAATGGATTAACCCCATCTAATGCAACTGCTAACTTTACATTTTGTGGATTTTGTGCAAATTCAAACCATGTAGAATCAATATGCTGAAAAGCGACATTATCATGAGGAAATCTGATTATTCCATCAGTACTTTTATGATCATGCCCGCAAGTCAAAATCTTTGATAATTCGGGGCTTTAAAACATATGTCTAATCCCTGGAGCCAATGGAAAATGTCTCAATACCTTTTTTGGGATTTTACCTTCTTTGCCCTTATATCAAGGAGATTGAAATTTGGGACATGTCAAAGAGTCTGCATATTCACCTCTATATAAAATACAATCGTTAGGACATGCATGTATACATTGATAATCTATACCAAGGTTGTTGATTATCTCCTTCATTTCATCATGTGAGGTAGGAAGAATATTCTGGCTTGGTAAAGACTTTTCAGATAATAACCTTTAAGTTCATAAAAAAAAGATAGTTTAAAAAAAGTAAATAAATAAATATACATATATATATGCATATAATTTTATATATGTGTATGCTTATGTGTATGTGTATGTGGATGTGAATATGCATGTGCATGTGTATACATATGTGTATGTGTATATGTATATATGTATGTATATGTGTTTTATAGGTGTATATGTATGTATATATACGTATGCGTATATGTATGCATATATGTATATGTATGTGTGTATACATGTGTATGTATGTATGTATGTGTATGTATGAATGTGTATATATGTATGTATATGTATGTATGCATGTGTAGCTGTATATATTTGATTTCATTTTTAATTGTTTTTTGTATATTGTGGTTTGCAGATTTTCATATCTAGACGATTGAATCGTCTGGCAGTTTCCCATTTTATAGTCAATCTATTACCTATCTTGCTAAGCTGTTTACAGATATTAAATAGCGGTTACCAAGGAAGGTATTTATATTGGAGCAAGCAATCTACAAATCTACTGCTCTTAGTCATCATTAGTTTTATAGGAACTTTGCATCAACCTCATACTCATATGACTCTAGACTTAATGATGATGCATCTCATCAATATTTGTCCGTATGACTTTAGTTCCATAAATATCCATATGACCCATTGCATATAAGAAATGAAGTAAAAAGTAATTCTCCTCATAGTAGGCAACTTACACGATCCCTCCACAAATTAAGGATATCTTATAGTTGTGCGGTGATGAAATGAGATTATCCTCAAATCAAGGAAATCAACTTATGTTTTTCTTAGAAAGAAAATTCACTCGCGGTGAGTTTTGCCGCTTGAAACCATTGTATATAAATCGTTATACTTTGAAAAATCTGGGTGACATTATGCATGTATGAGTTATCTTTTGTTTGTCAACCCCATGCCGTCTTTGTTCTCTCTCTATGACTTCTGCACGATCTCTATCGTATACCTCTGCGTATGATCTCTGTGTATTACTTACAGTAGCTCATCCGAGTCAATGGAGAGAACACTGATTTACTCGATCATACACTTGTGCATAGATACATGGAGAAAGGTTAATGCACTCAGCGCTAATGATCAGTTGTTCTATCATAAACATGCATGCATATATACGATCCATATATATTGTGTTCTACATCAAGTGATATTTTTAAGTACTACTCCATGTGAAAAGAAGTTACCGTACCACGTGATTGGTTCTACCAACGTTTTATATGATGTTGTATTTCATCTATTGACTATTCATGATGATCATACTCTACAACAGTGTGATGGTCATACAAAACATATTCTCTACTCATATAAAGATGCGCATAGTGCCGTAACTCATTTACGCAAATACATACAAAGTGTATGATCTGCTATGTGCATATTGTTATTACAATAGTAGAACTGTTCGTACTTCGTGAACAATAAGGTGAACGTATGACATTCAGAAGTATACTCTTCATCAAAGATCTCAATCATATTCAGCGCATTTCATTTTTTCTTTTTGTTATTGAGTACCATCTACATATGAGTTCAACAATGAGAGCTTTTGCATTTGAGTATGAATTTTCAGTTTTGTTCATCTCATGTTGACAAGCTATTATACATATCGGAATGTTCTCATCAAAGGCATGTTACATTCTGTTACTTCATATATCATCAGTCATTTAGTGATGATTTACCTGCAATACAAGATGGATATATGATACTACTCTTCATTATTGTCATTCATAAGTTCGGTCATTGCAATGTTACTTTCGACAGTTGTCAAATACCAACTATGATTTGTGATGCTGACCACTCAAGTTGCAGATGAAGTGAACTGCTCATTCACCGAATTCAATCACCTATACGGTTATATAGGGAGACCACTCCCGACTAATCTTCATCTTGCAGAACAGTTGAATACAATTCACATTCGGATTCATGAAGCTTACTCAGAGATCGTGCTCGCAGGAATTTCTTCAAAAGAGGCATTAATGTGCAACCATGGATGCATGATGATCACCATGCTATTAGGTTCAAATGATTCTTATACGGTTGAGCAGTTGATATTGAAGCTCATTTTATTTGTAATGATCCAATTCGAATGGATCCATGCTTTTGCTTATTCATACACCAACATACGTCTCTACATTTGAGTGCATTATTTTTCACTCTTTCACAGTGGTATCAGAGCCACCTAAGAGCCTTCATCCAAGCCTTAATCATAGCCATATCCTTGTCACCATTCTCTATTTGATAATCTTCAGGAAGTAGGAGGTTCTACACATATTGATGGAAATCATCAATTCAACCTACAAAGCAATAATTTTGGAGATATACTTTGAGTCACATCAATGGCTCATTGTGTGTGCAATACATATTCATATGCTCATAACTCATTATGTATTCTTGAAGGATGTCAAGTCTAATACTTCACTTATGATTCGACTTGTTCCTAATACAAACGGCATATTCATCTTGATTTAGTAGATACGGTTATTCGAGTCACTCATATCGCATCAGTTAAGCTCATTTATTGAGTGGCCATACATGAAGTTATTAAAGAAGCAATTCATTAGATCATCTCCCGAGCTCCATCAATAAAAGGTCTATTTAGAGGGACAACAAGCAAAGCATTTCAATATGAACCTCATGGTTTATACACAACAATGCTCCTCATTGAATTGAGGAATCAAGGTATCGTGCGAGCTACACAAGCTACATTTTTCCAAAGACATCATATGTTTATGAGCAACCTTTTTTACTCATATCAGTTCTTCATTTGTCTCTTAGATTACTCAAATGATATTGCAAGATATTGTTATGCCTGTAATGGTTCACCGTAGGCCTCAGGTAATCATTTAATTGTACCTATTGTATATGGAGTACAAGATGTTCATTTATGAAGGCTTATGAATGTCATGTTATGTAACTCATCTACCTTGTCACTCAAGGGGAGTATGAAGTTACTTGTTTGATTCCATGTTAATGGAAATATTGTGCTATCTATTTCAAAAGAAAATATGATACAGGGCATTTCTCTTGCAAGTTGACCATGTAAGGAATAAAGAAGACTTCAATCATTCTATTCAAGGTTATAGAAGGTATTATGGTAAAACATGTAATCCTTTCTTATTGAAGAAGGGATGTGAAAGGCCATGAAGAAGTGTTTAGAAGAATCGGCATCAAAGGAAGCTAGCAACATCAAAGCTATGAAGAAAGCGTAGATGAAGAAAGGAACCTCAATATCCGGCATTGAAGATCTCGTTCAAACAAGACTTGGCACTCAAGGCTCAAAGAGAGGCTCTTCATCAAAATACATGGGTTCAAAGAAAAGATATCATCAAGGGTCATACAACTTACAAGGCCCAAGGATCGAAACTTTGAAAGTTCAAGGCTATGATCGTCAAAAGCTCCAAACGATTGAAGCTATTCTCTCCGAAGACTCAAGTCCAACAACAAGAAGGCACTTTCATTAGAAGCATTCATTTGGTAATTATATCAATTGGTTTCTCCCTTGATAGTATTCACTTTCTAAGATTCGAGAGCTCTTAAAACCGGTTAGGATCAATGATCATACATGTTCTATCTTGGAGATACCCATTCTTTAGCATCAATTCACTTCTAAGCCTTCTCATAGAAACCTACATCATTTCAAAGAGAACTCATACTCAACATTATCTCTATCACATACTTTTGTATCAAAAGAAGATCTCATAGATCCTATGTTCATTGATAAGTACCTTTCAAACTCAACTATCTCTATATTGAGATATGTATACAAAGCAAAGTAACTTGTATTCTTAGTCAAGTGCTATTCAGGCACATCCCCATCAAAAGATTGTATTTGCAGCCAAGTGCTTTCTAAGCACTCCTCCATTATTGAACAAGAAGGATTGAAAGAAGAAGATTCAAGTGATCGAGGCAAGGACCGTGGACGTCACTACTCAAAGAGCTCACTCACTTCTCCATATCATTTGGAATAAGTAAAGTAAAGAAGAAGGAAAGTGCATCAAATGCACTCTTGAAGACCTCCTCACCATAGGAAGATAAAAAAAGGTTCATTCAATGCACTCAACAACGAAGCTGAGAAGTATTCCTCACAAAAGGAAGAAAAGAAAGATATATTCAACACATTCAAACAAAGGTAAACTACTTCACTTGGAGGATATACGCACCTTAGAGGTGCTACTACAAGTCAATTTGACTTGCATTCATATACAAAAATTCAAGTTGTATGGACTCTCATTTATAAAGAGTCACTCAAAGGCTGCATATCATCATTATATCTTTTGTAAAAGCTACAAAAAGGCATTCAAATCCCCTCATGACAACCATTGTAAAACAAAATAGTTGAGCACATTACAAGTGGTGTGTGCACTTGTTTCTACACATAGAAGGTGAAATCAAAATGGAGAATAATCAAGAAGCTGGGATCTTGATTAACTTCATTTTCCTTATGCAAAAGAAGTCAAATAAGTGAAGGAATAGAATCACTCTAGACCTAGAGCAATGCTCGCTCCAAGATGAGTGAGGAAAAACCACAACCTCTGAACTTTGCATTAGACAAAGTTAAGTTGTTATACATAAATGGCAAAAGCCATAGATAAAGCACTTTGTAGCTTTGTAACTTGTTTGAAACCACTATATATATTATGATCAAAAGAGCTGGTGTATCAAGCTCTTGTACTTCTTTTGAAGAACCATGTGAAGCTTACACATTCCAAGGAAGTCATACAAAAGGGGAGACATTCTCAAAAGGAAGATTCATCATCAACCTGAAGCAAAGCCTTTACGCGTGAAGGAAGAATCAACCATCAATCAACATGAAGCCAACCTTGAAGCAAAGATCGACTATATGGAGCAAAGGACTACATCAATGGACGTCATCAAAGACAACGACAATTAGGAGAGAAAGAAATCTATTACATGGAGATCAAAAGATTCAAAGATCAAAAGTCACTTCAAAGGAGGAACAACCATTGAATATAAGAAAGAATATTTCATCAACTAAGCTCGTGTACTTCTTCATTTGAAGCCTCTTGTATGTATCAAGAATACCATACAAAAAGAACTATCAGATCCAAGAGGACTTACTCTTGGAGATCAACCACATCAACCACATGAAGCAAGGACAATGCTCTTGAAGAAAAAGATCTACCATACAAAGCAAAGGATACACTTCTACAGAAAAGTTGAATCACATGAGGTAATGAACAATGGATGACAACAAATCAATAGGGCATCAACTACAAAGGAAGAAAGAAAGCTGCTACTTAAGGATGTCAATATAATGGAAAAGACATTACTTCAACCAACAACTACATCAACATCAAGGAGTCTATATATCCAAGAAGAGCATGGAGCAAAGGATAAAGAAGAAGGAAGTTGAACAAAAAATAGATGAGAAGATTCAAAGGCAAATGGAAAGATAGATCAAAGGGGAGATATCAGAAAGAAAAGCAAAGCATAGAGAGAAAGGAGACATCATCAAATATGATAGCGTGTATTTGAAGATTGAAGGGGAGCTGTTGGAGCAAGCAATCTACAAATCCACCGCTCTTAGTCATCATTAGTTTTATAGGAACTTTGCATCAACCTCATACTCATATGAATCTAGACTTAATGATGATGCATCTCATCAATATTTGTCGGTATCACTTTAGTTCCATAAATTATCCATATGACCCATCGCATATAAGAAATGAAGTAAAAAGTAATTCTCCTCATAGTAGGCAACTTGCACAATCGCTCCACAAATTAAGGATATCTTATAGTTGTGCGGTGATGAACATATATTATCCTCAAATCAAGGAAATCAACTTACATTTTTCTTAGAAAGAAGATTCACTCACGGTGAGTTTTGCCGCTTGACACCATTGTATATAAATCGTTATACTTCAATGAAAAATCTGGGCGACATTATGCATGTATGAGTTATCTTCTGTTTGTCGACCCCATGCTGTCTTTGTTCTCTCTCTATGAATTCTGCATGATCTCTATCGTATACCTCTACGTATGATCTCTGAGTATTACTTACAGTAGCTCATCTGAGTCAATGGAGAGCACACTGATTTACTCGATCATAAACTTGTGCATAGATACATGGAGAAAGGTTAATGCACTCAGCGCTAATGATCAGTTATTCTATCATAAACGTGCATGCATATATATGATCCATATATATTGTGTTCTACATCAAGTGATATTTTTAAGTACTACTCCATGTGAAAAGAAGTTACCGTATCACGTGATTGGTTCTGCCAACGTTTTATATGATGTTGTATTTCATCTATTGACTATTCATGATGATCTTACTCTACAACAGTGTGATGGTCATACAAAACGTATTCTCTACTCATATAAAGATGCGCATACTGCCATAACTCATTTACGCAAATACATACAGAGTGTATCATCTGCTATGTGCATACTTTTATTACAATAGTACAATTGTTCGTACTTCATGAACAACAAGGTGAACGTATGACATTAAGAAGTATACTCTTGATCAAAGATCTCAATCATATTCAGCGCATTTCGTTTTTTCTTTTTGTTATTGAGTACCATCTACATATGAGTTCAACAATGATAGTTTTTGAATTTCAGTATGAAGTTTCAGTTCTATTCATGTCATGTTGACAAGCTATTATACATACCGGAGTGTTCTCATCAAAGGCATATTACATTTTGTTACTTCATAGATCATCAATCATTTAGTGATGATTTACCTGCAATACAAGATGGATATATCATACTACTCTTAATTATTTTCATTCATAAGTTCGGTCATTGCAATGTTACTTTCGACAACTTTCAAATACCAACTATGATTTGTGATGCTGACCACTCAAGTTGCAGATGAAGTGAACTGCTCATTCACCAAATTCAATCACCTATACGGTTATATACGGAGACCACTCCCGACTAATCTTCATCTTGCAGAACAGTTGAATACAATTCACTTTCGGATTCATGAAGCTTACTCAGAGATCGTGCTCGCAGGAATTTCTTCAAAGGAGGCATTAATGTGCAACCATGGATGCATGATGATCACCATGCTATTAGGTTCAAATGATTCTTATACGGTTGAGCAGTTGATATTGAAGCTCATTTTATTTGTAATGATCCAATTCGAATGGATCCATGCTTCTGCTTATTCATACACCAACATACGTCTCTACATTTGAGTGCATTATTTTTCACTCTTTCACAGTTTAGTCATATGTAAAATGGGAGGATCAAATTTTTCGCGAATATTTTGAAAGATGCATAAATAGTTTTAAAAGATGGGCGGACAAAAAGTGTCCATTCAATTCAAGTTCTTGTTCTTACCTTATCTAAAGTAAGAATAAAAACCTGCATTGAATGGACACTTTTTGTTCGCCCATCCTTTAAAATTATTTTTCCATCCTTCAAAGTCTTCAAGATAAATTTGCTCCTCCCATTTTGCATGTGGCTTAATAGCTTCCTTGGTAACTGCTATTTAATATTTGTATAATTAGGAGCACAGGTATTAGGTCGACTAAAATAGGAGAAACATATGTGTCAAGAAGATTCTAAAGGTTGGGCTGACAATTCTAAAGGCTAGATGGACAAAACATCTTCATTCGATACATGTATATATAATTTGACCTTACTTTCATAACATGTGTATGTGTGTATGTGTGTGTGTATGCACTCATGTATATTATGTGTATGTTTATATATGTATGTATATATATATATATATATATATATATATATATATATATATATATATATATATATATATATATATATATATGCATATATATATAAATAGATACAAAATTGAAAATTATACCTTAATAGTGTCGAAACAGATACATTACTATATCCAAAATGATTTTGAAGATTGAGAATAAGTAAGCTCACACTTAGTCATGTCAAACGACTTCCTTCATATACATGCTTTAGACATTCCTCTCAAAGATATTTCTCATTTTTAGAAATATCAATGCTGTCACTATCATTTTGATACCAATCCTCAATAAAATCTACCATGCCATCATCTTCATCATTGTCACACAAATCTTTGTTGATATATTTAGGTAGTGATGTGTGTGAACACTCTAGGACCGCCGGGGCACTTTTTTCCCTCTTTAGGAGGTTTTTTTCCCCCGGCTTGTATATACGTCTATTGCCCTAATGGGCTACTAATCTTTGTACATTCTCTAGTAATACATTCAGTATTGTGTGTTTGTGCTCCAAGCTTCTTCTTCTTCCTTATGTTGTTCGCGTGCTTCCGCAGACGTCTATCTCCAACAATTGGTATCAGAGCAGGTCGTCGCTTCTTCTAGGGCACCGTCGACACTCCTCCGTTTGCAGTCTCAGATTCGCACGAAATTTGGTGAGCATACTCAAGGTGTTTCCGGCCTCCGAACGCACTATCGTAGCGCTTGTGTAGGCTATTTCGTCCTTTTGTGCCAAAGGTATATACCAGTTTTTGTTCGCCAGTTTAAGCGTCTCGAAGTCTGCTACAGGTCTAGCAGAACTCATCTGGGCAGTTCCGTTCAACTTTTTGAGATACAATCAATTTTCTACATCAAGGTATTTTAGTCACCGGCCATGGCTGAAAGCAGTGATGTATTCCGTATGTTGGCTGTTGAGGATAAGTTGGATGGTACCAACTACCCATTATGGGCTTATATGATGCGACTTGTACTGGTTGCAAAAGGACTGTGGAACATTGTGCAGGGTGTTGAAAGACATCCTATTACACCTGCGACTACAGGTACTACAAATACCGGTGCTGGAGGTGCTGGAGCTGATGAAGATGGTGTCGAAGATGATATTCCACAGATTCCTATTCGTGCTATTGTTTCTGTTGCACCTACTGCAGAGCAAATTCATTGGGATGGCAGAGATGCCCAAGCACATGCATTGATAGCTTTGTCTGTCAAATGTGCCATTGTTCCTCACATTCGCTCTTGTAGAACAGCAAAGGATGCTGGGATACACTTACCACTTTGTACTAGGCTAGGAATGAGGCTCGTGTTGCTTACCTCCGAAAACAGTTGGAGAGTGAGCACATGAATGAAGGTGATTCTATGGACAGTTTTCTTACAAAGATCAAAGACCTGAAGGAACAATTGATTTCTGCTGATGAGGTTATACCAGATAGCTCACTTGTGCAGACTGTTTTGAATGGTCTTCCTGATTCATATCAGAGTTTTGCCTCTACTCTTCGGTTGATGATGAAAGGCAATCCGAATGCCTTGTCGTTTGAGGAATTAGTCTCTGTTCTGTTGTAGGAAGATCAGTCCAGGCAGAATAGGTCCATTATGCGTGTTGCAGATCAAGCTTTCCTGACGAGTCAGAAGGGCAAAGGAAAATGGAGCTCTTCTACTAGTAAGCAGAAATCTGCAAATGTTGCACAATCAAAGAACCAGGATAAAGATGAGAAGAAATCAGAAAAGCAGAAATTGTTCTGCAAGTATTGTAAAGGAAATGATCATATTATAAAGAACTGTCCAAAACTGGCTGCTAAAGAGGCAAAGAAGAAAGAGGCTGGAATGGTTGTTGCAGACGCCTCTACACCAAAAACAAAGTCTACAAATCTTGTGTAGGAAGAAGAATGGGCGTTTACTACTGTCTGCAGTTTTGACCCATCTTCTCATGATCAGTGCATGTCTGTAGTAGACTCAGATGTTTGGTACTTTGATAGTGGGGCGACCAAACATATTACCTCGCAGCGCAGTTTCTTCTCTTCACTCGAGCGTGCCCCTACAGGGAATACTGTCACATGCGCCAATAACTCCTCTTATCCTGTTATGGGAGTTGGTAAGATCATTCTGACTACTGCTGATGGTAGTTCTTTCACTTTTTCAGATGCTTTATTTGTGCCAGGGATCAAAAAGAACCTGTTATCAGTTTTTGCATTAGCCAAGATTGGCTTGGTTGTGAAATTCATTGATGACAGGTGTACAGTCCATGATCTCTCAAATGGCGATGTGATTATTGCTTTAGGCATTTTATGTCGTGGGCTGTATAAGCTCATAGACTATGAAACATCTGTGAATGATTCGGCATGTGCAGTTCATGATTCTCAGGCTATGCCAGATGCAAAGCTTTGGCATGCACGCTTTGGTCATCTGAATTTTGCTAGTTTGTTACGCCTGTAGAAATCTGAAATGGTGTCCTCTTTGCCCAAACTTGAGGCACCTGGAAAACATGTTTGTGAAGGCTGTATTTTGGGCAAAATGCAGCGTTCTTCCTTTCCAAAAGATGGTTCTGTTCGGGCTACGTAGAAATTGCAGCTTGTACATAGTGATGTCTGTGGTCCTATGCAGACACCCTCTTTTGGAAATTACCTTTACTTCGTGACTTTCATTGATGATTTTTCCAGGCATGCATGGGTATATCCACTCAAAGCAAAGTCCGAAGTGTTCATGTGCTTCAAACAGTTTTTGGTTTTGGCTCAAAATCTGTCAGCATGTAAAATGGGCACCCTCCGTTCTGATCGAGGGGGGGGATATATGTCTTCAGATTTTAATGCATTTCTAGCTGAACGTGCGATAAAACACCAATGTACAGTGCCATTTACACCTCAACAGAATGGAGTTGCTGAACGAAAGAACAGGTCACTCATGGAGATGGCGAGGTGCATGGTCAAAAGTCAGGCTTTACCACATAGTTTCTGGCTTGAGGTTGTCATGTGTGCAGCATATGTACTGAACATGTGTCCCACTAAAGCGTTTCAGTCTATCACTCCATATGAGGCTTGGCATGACCGCAAGCCATCTGTTGCTCATCTGCGTGTTTTTGGTTGTTTGGCATATGCATTAGTGCCTGAACAACATCGCAGAAAATTGGATGATAAGGCAGTAAAATGTATTTTTGTTGGGTACAGTTCTGAAAGTAAAGGCTATTGTTTGTATCATCCATAGACTAAACGCATTCTGGTTAGCCGTGATGTTGTCTTTGTGGAAGATGCTATTCAGCCATTGCTTTCATGTACTAAGGAGACATCTGTTAGCTCCAAAGACATGTATGATACTTTGATGCCTCTTTTTACAAGTGGACAAGCTAGTGCTGGTCCTAATGAGGCAACTTCTCAGCCTTTGCAGGTTTCATATGATGATGCAAATCATTCCATTTTTTATGCAGATTTACATGATGCACTTATTGATGAGAGAGCTGATATTGAGCAGGCAAAAACTATGCCAAAATGGCTGGTGCAGACTTTGCGTGATAGAAAATTAGATGCAACTTTGTCATATCGTACTCGTTCAGGCTCTCATAGTGCCTCCTTTGCATTAGATTGCTATGGTATGGCTGCATCTAGTCTCTGTGATGAGAATGAGCCTGTTTCTTTTGATGAAGCACAAAATTCAGAAAATTGGATGGCTGCTATGCAATCTGAATATGATGTTATAATGAAGAATGGTACATGGTCTTTATATGACTTGCCTTCTGGCAAGAAGGCCATTGGCACTAAGTGGGTATACAAGCTGAAGCGTAAACCTGATGGTACAGTTGACAGGTATAAGGCTAGGCTTGTTGCAAAGGGTTATGCACAGGAAAGAAGCATTGATTTTGATGAGACCTTTGCACCTACATGCCGTATGACTACTGTTTGGAGCATTTGTGCACTTGCAGCCCATCATGGTTGGAATGTACATCAGTTGGACATTAAAACAGCATTTCTCAATGGTGACTTGCATGAAGAAGTGTATGTTTTTCAGCCCCGTGGCTTTGTGCAGAAAGGGCATGAAAACCAGGTTTGCAGGTTAAAGAAGGCATTATATGGTTTAAAGCAAGCACCATGTGCTTGGTATGAGAAGATACATGCCTATCTGATTGCACATGGTTTTGAGAACAGTCCAACTGAAAGCACCTTATATGTTAAACGTGCTAATGATGTGCTTCTGTTCATTGTTGTCTATGTTGATGACATGCTGCTCATTGGTCCTATTGAGATACATATTGCTGATTTTAAGGCTGATTTGCATGCCTCATTTGAGATGTCTGATTTGGGGCATTTGCATCACTATTTGGGCATTCAGTTTATGCACGTTGATGGTGGAATGGCTTTGTGTCAAACAAAATATATTGACACATTATTGCAGCATTTTGGCCTTGAAGACTGTAAGCCTATTGCCACTCCTATGGAGACAGGTTTACGATTGAGTCTTCATGATGCTGGAGATGCATTTGATGTTGTTCTCTATCAGCAAGCTGTTGGATGCTTTATTTACTTATGCATTACTCGGCCAGATATTCAGTTTGCTGTCTCACAGATGAGCAGGTTTATGCATTGCCCAGGAGTCACGCATTGGAAAGCGGTGAAGCACATCTTTCGCTACTTGAGTGGTACTCGGCTACTTGGGTTGTTTTATCCCAAGGGGGGATCACTACCGCCAGATTTGCATGCTTTTTCTGACTCCGATTGGGCTGGTTGCTATGACACTCGTGTGTCCACTAGTGGTTTTTGCTTCATGCTTGGTAGCTCATGTATATCTTGGTTGAGCAAGAAGCAGCCTACTGTGGCCACTTCCAGTTGTGAGGCTGAGTATAGGGCAGCTTTCACAGCGGCTGTTGAGTGTGTGTGGCTCAGAGGCCTTATGGCTGATTTGGGTGTTGGCTAGTCTTCTGCCACCACCATCTTCACTGACAGTCAGAGCGCATTGGCAGTTGCGAGGAACCCTGTGTTCCATGCTCGCACTAAGCACATTGAGGTGCATTATCACTATGTCAGGGAGAGGTTCTCTGCTGGGGAGATCAGCTTGGCATATGTGCCCACGCAGGAGAACATTGCAGACCTTTTCATGAAGGCTCTGCCTAGGGAGAAGTTTGAAGCTTTCCGCAAAGCTTTGGGCTTACTTCCTTTTGTGGAGTGATTTCCACATAGCTTGGCACTTCCTTATACATGAGTGCCAGCTCCTTGTTCACCGCATCACTCCCAAGGGGGATTTGTTGATATATTTAGGTAGTGATGTGTGTGAAGACTCTAGGACCGCCGCGGCACTTTTTTCCCTCTTTAGGAGGTTTTTTTCCCCCGGCTTGTATATACGTCTATTGCCCTAATGGGCTACTAATCTTTGTACATTCTCTAGTAATACATTCAGCATTGTGTGTTTGTGCTCCAAGCTTCTTCTTCTTCCTTGTGCTATTCGCGTGCTTCCACAGACGTCTATCTCCAACAATCTTGTACTTTATCCTCTTTTGAATATAGATCTTTCAACCTTGCATATTCCACAGGATTACTTTTGCGTAGCCTTCTCATAGAAGCTTCTTAAAATGAGGTCTTACTAGCAATTGTGAATGGTATGGAGGAATATCATCAACATCATACGTTGGAATATACACGTATAAATAAATTCATTAGTATTCCATAAATGAATAAAAAGTAAAATTCAAATATAAAATTAAGTATATAAGTTATTAGATATGGATAGAAAATTTTTATTCTCTCTAGCTAAAAGGTGCTCTTGGAGGTCTACGCCATGCATAATTCACTAATAGTTCATCACCATCATGTAATGTAGTAATAGCATTGACAACTATGTATCTTGATACATCTATACTCATGTATGGTGACTCATGACTATTTTCATGCTCCTCAAACGTGCAATTAGTCCCTAAACTATTATGTAACCCTTGACTACTATTTATTAAACTTGCTATATTTCCATGTGTGTAAGCTCTTCCATAAATATATCATTTTTTGCATGTAAAATCCTTCTACTAGTAAGGGATGTTGTGTTCAAGCATATTGCATAAGTACTCATGCTTTGAACATAACGTGAAAGTCGATGCCAATCTCCCCATCCATATATAGGACCACAAAATGACATAAGTGTGACTTCAGAGTTTGGAGGCACATACAAATCCTCTACAATAAATAGACCACGACCGGCATTAGTAATAGTGGATGGAGCAATCATATAGAAATTACCCCAAAAGTTGAAAACCTCTCCATCTAAAGAAAGTTGTCCTCTATTCCATCCTCCATATCTTATTCTATCATAAGTTTGTACTAAACAACGATCATGAGCTGGCAATGGATAATCTCCAGCCGTTTCAGTCTCTAAACTAGGAGGTAGAGGATTTCTAGAAACCTCTCCTTATTAACAAGTCCATGAAGTGTTCAAGGTATATTAACATTATGAGAAAAATTATCATCATCATCATCATCGAGCAAGTATTCTTATATATCAATAGTACTTTGAATTTGTATATGGTTTTTAAATAAAATAATGACATTAATTTATATAGAAAATACATACCCGAGCAGTATCACGTTGACGAGGTGATGGTGGATGCTCAAAAGTACCATACTCTGCCTCATGTTCAATACATTTCAATCGTGGTCTTCAGTACGTGCCATAACAAGAGTTACACCAACATATAATATGCTCTTGATGGTAAAATTCATCATAATTCCTATCGGAGGACACATGTGAAGTCGTTGCATGGGTAGGAGGTGGTGGAGTACCCTCTGATTGATCAGAATCTGATTATAATAAGAAACAAAAAAATATATAAGTTATGTATCCATCAAATATATTTAAAATTAAATTTTTGATATACTTACAGTATATAGTCGTTGCACGATGAGGAGACGGTGGTGGAGTTCCATCTGATTGATCAGAATCTACAAATAATGGTATTTGATATTAATAATCTGATTATTTACATAAAAAAAATTCACATATACATATTTACACATACACACATATTCACATATACACATTTACACATACACACATATTTACATATACACAAATACACAATATTGTGGGATAAATGCATGTATTTTGTATGAATGAGTATATATGCATGCATGTGTGTGTACGTATATATATGGATATGTATATGTGTGTTTATGTTATATGTATGTATATGTGTATATGTATGTATATGTGTATATGTATACATATATGTATGCATATATGTTTGCATTTATATGTGTATGTGGGTATGTGTATGTGTATGTGTGTGTATGTATGTATTCTGATTTTTTTTTCTTTTTGAAATTAAATTAACAGGAGATATTGTATGGTGGAAAAAAATAAGAGGCGACCTAACATACCACCTGAGACGTGGCACTTTTTTCATAGAGAGCTACGTCTTCCGGAGTCATTTCCTCAGTAGAAGGTGCACAAATTAATAGTTTATATTTATAATTTTCATATATTTTAGTAGTTTTTTACATTTAATTTATGTATTTATTTTTTCTTAAATAAACAGGCTACTTCAAAGAAGAGAGTGGAGTCGGGCCTTACATCCCACCTAGGCCAAATGGGCCATAATGGTTTTGTAGAAAAAATTGTAAGTATATGTGTTATTGTGAGTATATTTTTTATTTTAGTTAAAATGCAAGAAACGAATCTTTTTTATTTGTTTCAATGTAGCGAAAGGATTATGGCCGATATCCTATGAAACATGAGATCGAGTATGCTACAAATTTTGGATATCAGCGTTTGAGCGAGTATATGCGAGATCATCCGGATGCCTCTGTGAATATTATTAAATTTTATATAATTATTTTATTTTTATAAATGGTTTAATTGTTTTACTTATTCATGTTTGTTATATGTAATACAGGAGTATTATGGAGAGGCAGATATGGATGAGGTGGAGAGATAGACACAGGAGGGACTATCTCAATCATCACAGGGTGATCATGATGATGAGGATGAGGATGATAAGGATGATCATGATGCTGTTGCTAATGATGATGATTAGGATTCTAGTTGATATATGACATTGGATTATATGTATTTACATTGATATATATATATATATATATATATATATATATATATATATATATATATATATATATATATATATATATATATATATATATATATATATATATATATATATATATATATATATATATATATATATTATCTATATATTTTTCATTTTAGTTATATTTTGAATTGTGTGTATGGTATAAAGTAATGAAGAGTTTTATTCTATTGATTGTTATTATTGTTTATATTAAGCATGTGTTTTAATACTTTAATTATATAATTCATTCATATGTGTACGTAAGTGTATATGTATGTGTGTGTATATGTATGTATGTGCATGTGTATGTGTGTGTATATGTATGTATTTGCATGTGCATGTGTAAGTGTATATGTGTGTATGAGTATGTGCATGTGCATGTGTATGTTTGTGTATATGTATGTGCATGTATATGTGTAACTCTATGTGTATATATGTGTATGTGCATGTATATGTGTATATGTATGTATGTGCATGTGTGTGTGCATGTGTATATGTGTGTGTACGTATGTGCATAAATATATGCATGTGTATATGTATGAAACATGCACGTGTAGGTGGATGCATTTCCATTTGCATCCATGTGCATGCATGTGGATGTGCATATACATGTATTTAAGTATATGTTAACGTGTATATATATATATATATATATATATATATATATATATATATATATATATATATATATATATATATATATATATATATATATATATACACACACATATATATATATATATATATATATATATATATATATATATATATATATATATATATATATATATATATATACATACAATAATGCATGCATGTAAGTCTTTTTATGTGGTTGTAGAAATTTTTGTGCATATGAATGTGTATGTGTGTATATGTCTAAGTGTATGTGCACATGTATCTGTGTGTATATATGTGTGTGTATGTGCATGTGTATATTGTTGGAATATGCAAGTCCATATCATCTCTTCAAAGTATTATTATAGGTTGAACTCTTTATTAAAGTTCATTTTATTCTTAGAGTGATTTATTATGTTTTCCACATCAGCCATAGTCGTGAATAAAGCATATTTGAAGTCAATGCCAACTTGGAAAAGTGTTCCTATAATTTAGGAAAAATTTCAGCACAGCACCACACCTTTTCTGAAGGTAGTTTTGCACGGATCATATCTCGCTAACCGTGCACCCTTTTTGGTTGATTCAAAAGTTCAAATATTCTCCATAATATCAGGTATCATCTCACCGAAAATCTCCCACAAATTCTCTCCAAACTCAAGTTATGCTGGCCGCAAGTTGGTAGGTAGAGAATTGGTAGATTGCTGAAAACGGCCAGTAGGCCAACTTTGGAAGCTTGTATCTTGAGCTACCTGCATCATCTCAAAATGGTTTCTCAAGCAACCTTGTTCCCCATATCATGGAGAATCTCCACGTAAAATAGTTTCACCAAACTCCCACGCATTAGAGAGTTATGCCTATTTAAACAGAGGCTTCTGAGCATTTTCGACAGATAGACAAAGGGCTAGAGTTGAGAGACAATTGACTCATTTTTTGTAGTTTCGGAGTGCATCCTAGGGAGTGAAGTGGAGTTGTGTATACCACACACTCTTGACCATTATACATTGGCTTCATGTGTATCATTGAGATCATTTGATAGTCTTATCAGCTTTGTTCTTTTCAAGTTGTTAGAGCTTGAGTTAGCTTCTACTACTCAACTTTGTATTCTTGTTGATTTAAGGATTGCTCACTTATTTGTCTCTCATATGTCATCTCATATATTCTTTGAGAGTGTTTTTAAGCTCAGCTCCTCATTTTTCTCCTGGTATCAGAGCACCTAGGTTAGAAGTGCCTAGTATGAGCATATTTGAGTAAAGGGAAGAGTCTCGATTCAACTTGTTGCAGTTGAAGATGGCACCAAGTCTCCACAACCTACACTTAGAAGGAGTTGAGAAGCTCAATGGCAACACCTATGCTACATGGAAGGTAAAGATGGAGTCCTTATGTTTCTTTCAATATTGTTGGGATTTAATTTCAATGGATAGACCGACTCGAAGTGAAGAAGAATTGTCCAAATGGGATAAGAAGGCCATGTTTGTAGTTCATATGATAAGTTTGAGTGTCAAAGATGACATTCTCAGCCATCTCCTTGATGTGAAGACTCCCAAGAAGGCATGAGAGACATTGAAGAATATCTACGAGTCCAGGAGCACCTTGAGGCAAGTGGCATTGAGGGCTGAACTTACAAATTGTACGAGGAAGCAAGGAGAGGATGCTTCAAGCTTCATCAAGAGAGTCAAGGATCTACATCAACAACTAGTGGCTATTGGAGATAAGATGTCTGACAACGAGCTCTCTACAATCATCATCCATGGATTGCGAGATGGATATGAAGGCTTAGTTCAAGGCCTCATCATCTTGAGGGAGAAGCCATCTCTTGAGGAGATGGAACAAATTTTCAGAGACGAAGATCAAAGGTAGGCTGCAATGAAGTCAATACATGATGGAGGAAAGGCATCAACATCAAATGACAAATCACTCTTCTCATCAAGGGGAAGAGGAAGATTCAACACACAAAGAGGAAGAGGGTGGCATCAGCCCACTCACAACCAAGATCGACAAGATCATTAAGGTAATCAATCTTTCCAAGAAAGAGGACATCCTTCCTCAAGAGGTAGAGGAAGAGGAGAAGATAGAGGTAGATATTACTCTATCCAATGTCACTATTGCTCTAGGTATGGTCATTTTGCTAAACATTGCAGGAGTAATCAAGATAATGGGAGAGGAAGATCAGCCCACTACACGGATGGAGAAGGTGGAAATGATTCCACTCATTTTGAAGAAGATTCTCCACTTGTATCATTAGAAGAGATAGCAGCCCATACACATGATCCCAAAGAGGAACCATGGTGGATCAATAGCGGAGCAAGTTCTCATATGACTTCTCATGCTCAATACTTTTCTAATATTGATGATTCTCATAATGGTACTATCTTTACAACAGATAGTACTCCAAATTGCATTGCAAGGAAAGGTGACATACCCATTTGATTGGGAATGGGAGAGAAAAAGACACTCGGCAATGTTCTCCTGGTACCATCACTTACCAAGAATCTACTTTCAATTGGAGCTATGACTGAGAAGGGACTCAAAATAGAGTTTGAAGGCCAGCAATGCCTCATTAAAGATCCAAAGAATTCCTACAAAGTGGTTGCTAGAGGAAGAAAGCAAGGAAAGCTTTTCAAGTTAGAAGGAGAAGTCTCAGCATTTTCAGCAATGGGAAATGACAAAGCAGCCCCCATTATGCCTACCGAGTTATGGCACAAGAGGTATGGTCACTTGAACTTCAATAGTATGTGTATGCTGAAGGAGAAAGGCATGGTCATTGGAGTTCCAGCCTTACAAAGGATTGGAAAAGTGTGTGAAGCGTGGTGCCTTGGAAAGCATGCTAGGAGTAAGTTCTCAAAGAGGAGATCAAGGGCACGTGATATACTTGATGTGGTGCATGCATATGTATGTGATTCAGCCCACACTCCCTCACTTGGAGGGAATATTTATTTTGTTACCTTCACAGATGATTTCTGTAGATATACTTGGGTTTATTTCAGATTTTCAAACACTTTCATGCTATGGTGGAAAAGATGACAGGACGAAGACTAAAGACTCTACGGTCTGACAATGGAGGAGAATTATTGTCGAAGGATTTCAGCCATTATCTATTTGAGAATGGCATTCGAAGGCAACTTACTTGCAGCTACACTCCACAACAAAATGGAGTGGCAAAGAGGAAGAATAGGACATTATTTGAAGCAGCAAGATGCATGCTCAAAGACAAAGGTCTGAGCAACATCTTTTGGGCTGAAGCAATCAACACTTCATGCCATTTGATGAATAGGTCTCCTATTGAAGTCTTGAAGGGCATTACCCCCTATGAAGCTCTTCACAACATCAAGCCTAAGGTACATCATTTAAGAGTTTTTGGTTGCCTCACATTTTCTCACATTCCAGATGAAAAGAGGAAGAAGCTGGATGACAAGTCAAGGAAATGCATCTTTCTTGGATATAGTGATGTAAGCAAAGCTTAAAAACTTTATGATCCATGTAAGAAGGAGACATTCCTATCACGGGATGTGATTTTTGATGAGAATGCAAGCTTCAGTTCAGCATCAATTTCAGATTTGGATAAAATCTCTTCAACAACAGTTAAAGTTGAAGTTCCCTCTTCTACACATGAGGAAAGCATTGAAGAATTAGAGGAAGAAAATGAAGATCACTATGCAACTCTTAGAAGGTCTTCAAGGATCAGAACATAACCTCAAAGACTTACATATCAACGAGGTAATTCCTCAAGTTTTGAGCAAAGTAATGTTGCTTTGCTTAGCTCTATTTTACAACATGATGAATCGATAACATACAAGGCTGCTAGTACTCAAAAAGAATGGCAAGAAGCTATGGACAAAGAGATGGCTGCTCTTCATCAAAATGGGACATGGGAGTTATGTCCATTACCTCCCAACAAGAAAGCAATCGGATGCAAATGGATCTACAAGCTGAAATTCAACAAGGAAGGGAAGATAGATAGACACAAAGCAAGGTTAGTAGCTAAAGGATATTCTCAACAATATGGATTGGATTATGATGAAACATATGCTCCAGTAGCAAAGATGAGTTCAGTTAGGTTATTACTTTCCCTTGCCTCCATATTCAAGTGGAAGGTGAAGCAAATGGATGTCAACAATGCCTTCCTCAATGGCATACTTGAGGAAGAAGTCTACATGCAACAACCGGAAGGATACATTGTCAAAGCTGAAGAGCACATGGTATGCAAACTTCTCAAAAGTTTGTATGGTTTGAAACAAGCTCCCCGAGCTTGGTATGCAAGGATTGATGAACATCTTTGCTCTCAAGGATTTCAAAGAAGCAATGTTGATCATAGTTGTATTATAAATTCAAGGGAAAAGATATTGTTATTGTTCTTCTATATGTGGATGATCTCATGTTGACAGGAGCAATGAAGCAATGATTGAAGACGTTCAAAGAAAACTCTCTAAAGAGTTTGAAATGAAGGATCTTGGTGACTTACACTACATTCTTGGCATCGAAGTCTCTCGACTAGAGAAGGGAGATATATTTATCTCTCAACAAAAGTATCTTTTTTCCATTCTTCATAGGTTTGAGATGTCTCACTCTAAGCCGGTCTCTACACCTATGGAGTCAACTCTCAAACTCATGAACAACGAGAATGGTGTTCCATATGATGAAACACTATATAGACAACTCATAGGATCTCTCCTCTATTCAACCATCACACGACCTGATATTTGTTTTGCAGTGAACTCTCTCTCCAAATATCTACAAGCTTCCAAAGTATCTCATTGGAATTCAGCCAAGAGGATACTAAGATATTTGAAAGGTACTTCTTCACTTGGAATTCTCTATGGAGGAGATACATTGAATCTTCATGGATTTAGTGATTCAGATTATGCAGCAAACTTGGTTGATAGAAAGAGCATACCCCCATTGGACACACACATGAAGAAGACCACTTTTATGTGGGAAGTTGATGCCAGGCATCGACTTTATGCTGAAACTCGATGCCAGGCATCGAGTTGCTCCACAAACATCATCTTTTCAAGAAGATTTAGCAGGAATTAGAACTCAGAGAATAAAACAATGACTTATCAGCCAAGATTCGATGCCAAGCATCGACTTGCTTGAAAAACTTCAATTCTTCAAAACATTACACGGAAGACAAACACTGGAGATGGAGGAAGAAGACTTATACACAAAACTTTAACTAGTTCTTGTCATAGCTATGAAAATTCAGAGATACACAGGTGCTTTCTCACATAGAGAAGCTTGACTATTCTCAGTTATACAAATTGAGTTCTAACTCACTCTATCATTGTCTTCCACTTCTTCTCTCTCGCCGCATCAGTTGATAGCTTTCCAATAACACCAAAAAATGGCCTATGTACTTTGGAAGTGATGTGTGTAATGATTGAATCAAAACAGATAACTTTGAAGTTCACAAACTCAAGAAAACTTTCTATTTATGTCTTGACACTTGCTGAATGTTTTGCTCAGTGTGACCAATACAATAGAAATTGATAAAATTCCTTGTAAGGGTATTTAATTAGCTTAGTAAGCTACCATTTGCAAGTGGAATGATGTAAAAAGATAAACTATGCTAAGAGAAATCAATTTATCAAGTTTAGCTATAGCCCCGACTTTTTAGGACTGTAGCAGAAAATGTCCAGAGTTCACCTCGACGTAGATTTCTCTGAAATGGCTGAATAGAACCACTTCAAACTTTGATAGCATGTAGAGACGTTGAGCTGAATCCAACAAGCTTTGAATCACTTGATTTGGTGAAGAATTGACCGAGATATGCCCTTGACAAGTTGACGGACTTTTGAGTAGACTAACAAAGAACTCAGAGATGAATGATGTAAGTGTATCTATTAATGAACACTTGTATACAATCCCATTGGCATGAAAAACATTACCTAATGGTGTAGAGAGGTGTAGGCTATAGTATCGTCCTCACACACACTCAAAATCAGTAGAATGAGGCTCGAGAATGACCTCTCTAACCGCGACTTTTCATGTTCACTTTTTATATGTAACGAACAAAGATTTGAATTCAAATTCAAATTTTGGCTCCCTATGATCAAGCTCCTAAATGCTTGGAGATATTCCTTCAATCAAATGAGCTACTTTTTCCACGACTCATTTTGGTAGGTGATTACAAAAGATTTCAAGTCAATTTGACTTTTACAATGAGGTAAAGTGGTAATTAGCCACTAGCATGTGTTCCTATGCTTCTTCATGTATGTGTAGACTTTAATGCATCCTTTGAGCCAAATGTGTAGGCTTGCAAATTACACCAACATCACCAATGTATATCATGTAGCCATGAGTTGATCTTCTATCATCCTGGTTACCTGCCGAGTTTGAGTCACTGTAGGCTCTCAACTTCAAATCTGATGTAAAAGGATAATATAATCCTTCCTTTATAGTTCCTTTGATATATCTGAGAACTCTTTGACCTACAATCCAATGTGGGACCTTTGGATTGTGATAAAACTCCCACTACATAACTAAGATCAGGTCTTGTTAGTGTAGCATAAATCAAACTACCCATAAGAGATTGATACTTCCTCATATATTTGTATTCTCCACCATCATATTTACTAAGCTTGTGATTAACTTCAAGTGGAGTTGAAGCTTCTCTGCAATTTTCCATATCAAACTTCTTCATTAGATTCAGAATATACCTTTCTTGTGATACATATATGCCATGATCTGTATAAGTGACTTCCATTCCAAGAAAGTATGATAACTTTCCTAGGTCACTGTACCTTGAATCTATAAACCCTTGAGGTTGTTCCATGTATACCTCATCTGATATGTATCCATTCAAGAATGCATTCTTTATATCCAATTGACTTAGGGTCCATCCTTTTGAAGCTGCAATAGCAATGATTGTTCTTATAGTTGACATCTTAGCTACAGGACTGAATGTCTCATCATAATCTATGCCATAGGTTTGGGCATAGCCTTTCACCACCAGTCCAGCTTTGTATCTGGCTATACTTCCATCTGCAAGCTTCTTCACTTTATAAACCCATTTATTTCCAATTACTTTCTTACCATTTGGTTTAGGAACAAGTTCCCATGTCTTGTTCTCCTCCAGTGCATTGAACTCTTCCTTCATTGCTTCTTCCCATTGCTTCTTCCCATTGCTTCTTACCTTTAGCTTCATCATAGTTCTGAGGTTCTTCATCATCTTTGACCATATATGCATAGTTCTTGTGAGTTATGTAAGAAGTATCATAAGAATACCTTTCTGGTTGCCTTCCAGTCCTGCTTGACCTCCTTGGTTCACATTCTTCATATGTGTCTGGATACACCTCTTCATCAAATATAGGAGCTTCTTCATTTCTTCTTGTTAATCTACTTCTGGATGTACTTGCTTGCATATAGTCTTCATCTCTATTTACCTACACAATTGATTTTCCTTTCTCACATCTTCTAACCTCTTCTTCAAATTCTTTAGTTGTATGACTTTGATCTGCATACCAACTTTTTGTTCATCAAATGTAACATCTCTAGAAACAAGAAATTGTTTGGTTCGAGGATTCCACAACCTATAACCCATCTGCTTCTCACCATAACCAATGAACACATATTTTTCTGCCTTTGGTTCAAGTTTATGCCTAAGCTGTCATGGCACATAAGCATATGCAATTGATCCAAACACTTTACAATGATCTAGTGTTGGTTTCTTACCCCACCAAGCTTCATATGGAGTCATTCCATTGAGAGCTGCACATGGTAATCTATTCACAAGATATGTAGCTGTATTTACAGCTTCAGCCCAAAGATAATTTGGACAATTCTTCTCCTTCAGCATAGCTCTAGCAAACTCAACCAAAGTCCTATTCCTTCTTTCTGCTACACCATTTTGTTGTGGTGTATACCTGCAGGTTATTTCTCTCTTAATGTCTGCATTCCAAAGATAATCATTGAACTCTTGGGAGAAATATTATCCCCCTCCATCAGACCTCAGTCTCTTAAGCTTTTGACTTGTGACTCTCTCTGCATATGCATGAAAATGCTTGAAAGCTCCAAAAACTTCTGATCTTTCCTTTAAAACATATAATGTTATCCATCTTGTAGCATCATCAATGAAAAGAACATAGTACCTTGAGCCACTGATAGATCCTTCTTTGTTGGTCCCCATACATCTGTATGAATGAGCTCTAGTAATCCATCATGTTTGAATCCTTTCTTCTGAAATGGTCACCTGTGTGCTTTCCCCATTTGAAATGCTTCACATTTATAAACCATATGTTGACTCTACACATTTGGTAATCCTAGTACAGACTGATTAGCAACCATAGATTTAATTCCTCTTTCATTGAAGTGACCTAATCTCTTATGCCAGAGATCAAGTTCTGTAATCACTCCTTCACCATGTGTGAGCAAAGCTTGCCCAATGTTCCCTTGCACTCTTAAAGTAAAGAGTCTACCTTCTTTCTTACTAGAGACAATCTGATTATACCCATTCTCTGGATCTTCAACAAATACTCCTTCATTTGTAAACCTGACTTGAAAACCTTTTTCAACTATCTGTCCCACACTAATCAAGTTTTTAGGTATTTTGGGAACATACAAAACATTCGTTAGCAAATCTGCTCCACTCTTGCATTTCACTTTTCCGATTGAATGTACACTATGTCTGGTATTATCACCTGTTTGAACTGTATGACTAGAAATGCCTTTTTCCAATTCTGACATCAATTCTATGTTTCCTAACAAATGATTAGAACATCCAGAGTCAATGTAAGATACCTTTAGATCTTCTTTATCTGATGTGCTGATTGAATTCATCATCAATGATGTATGAATTTCATTCTGTGTGTCATTTGCATAGTTGTAGTAGGTGGTGTGGTAGGATTGATTCTCTCCCCAACTTCTTCCTCCACCTCTACCATAGCCTCCTCTTTGATTTTGTCTACCTCTTTGAAAATTACTTTGATATCTTCCATCTCGACCTCTGCTATTGTTGTTTTGATTCTGGTTTGATCCTTGTTGGTTGTGCCAACAGTCATGAGCCAAATGATTACTCAATCCACAGATCCAACAAGCCTTCTTGTTGTTATTCTGATTACCTCTACCTCTTCCAAAAGCTCTTGGTCTTCCTTTGCCAGTGCCTTTAACTCTTGCATAATAAACTTGAGAACTCGACTCCTCTTCATCCTTTGCTTTTCCTTTATCTCCTTTCTTCTTGTTCTTCATGTACATTGCAGAACTTTGTCCTTTATCTCCATCTCCCTTCAAGTCTTACTCATATGTGACCATCAAACCAAGTAACTGGTTCAAATCTGGAACATAATGATTTAATGAAAGTTATGTTGATAAGACAAAAGGTTTCCACCTTTCATCCACTCTCAATCTTGCAAGTAGTTGAGCAATCAACTTGTGATCCTCAATATCTTCATCTATGGATCCAAGACTATCTGCTAGATCCTTCATCTTAGTGACATAATCACTAATACTTTGACTTGGCTTCTTCTTGAATGTTGTAAACTCTGACCATAGACTTGATTTCCATGCTTTAGTAGTGCTTTGGAAATGATACTCCAATGCATTCCATATATCTTCAGATGATTCCAATCCTCTGATGTGTGGTACCAAATGATCAGAGATTGTATTATAGATGTAGGATTTTGCACTTGCATCCTTCTTCTTCCAACGCTTTAAAGCATCAAGTTCCTTTTTCTTTGGTCGGCTTTCATCTTCAAATACTGGCTTCTCTTCTTCACCTGTAACATATATCATGAGATCCTTACTCATAAGTAAGGCTTCCATTCTCATTACCCATGCGGGGTAATTATCTCTCTCTAGTTTGTCAATAGAGATATGATCTGCCATACTCCTTTCCTTCTGCTGCAACCTGTGAGCTTAAAAGATAAAGGATAATACCTTTTGAAGTTCTTTGTGTATGAGGATACTTCAAAAGTAATATTGTGATGCCTTGTGTCTTCAAATGCTTCACCTTTCAAACTTTAATGGAAAACTTTCCAAAACTTCTCGTACCTTTGCCGCCTTCCGCTCTTCAAGACCTTGCTGCTCTGATACCACTTGTTGATGTATGAAACACCACAAGAAGTGAATTAATGTGACACTAGAACACCTCTATGGTCACCATTAACTCATTGCCACTCCAAACTTTGAGAAATGATAGCCGAAACCAAGAACTTTGCTTCTTCAGATTTTTCTAGTCACTGAAATGACATACCTTTAGTATTTTACTAATTTCTCTTAGCTCAAATATTATTTGTCCATGATCTTTCATAGGCTGAGACTAGAAGAGTGGAGCTTTGCAACAAGCTATCATATGCAAGAAACAAATCTCTAGAACTCAAGTTATGTCCTTCACAAGATGACCCTCTATGACTTTCCAAAACTAGAAATTTTGCTTGTTTTAGTAAATTTCGCTGTCTAAAAATAAAAATTCGATGCCTAGCATCGACTTGCAACCAAAAGTCCATGCCGGGCATCCACTTTGAGCTTTTTCAGCCACTTTTTCAACACCAAAATTACCCCCTTGAACACACACATGAAGAAGACCACTTTTATGTGGGAAGTCGATGCCAGGCATCGACTTTATGCTAAAACTCGATGCCAAGCATCGACTTTATGCTGAAACTCGATGCCAGGCATCGACTTTATGCTGAAACTCGATGTCAAGCATTGAGTTGCTCCACAAACATCATCTTTTCAAGAAGATTTAGCAAGAATTAGAACTCAGAGAATAAAACAATGACTTATCAGCCAAGATTCGATGCCAGGCATCGACTTGCTTGAAAAACTTCAATTCTTCAAAACATTACACAGAAGACAAACACTAGAGATGGAGGAAGAAGACTTATACACAAAACTTTAACTAGTTCTTGTCATAGCTATGAAAACTCAGAGATACACAGGTGCTTTCTCACATAGAGAAGCTTGACTATTCTCAGTTATACAAATTGAGTTCTAACTCACTCTTTCATTGTCTTCCACTTCTTCTCTCTCATTCTCGTGATTTTTAAAAAACTTCTAGAACTAAAGTGAACTAACTTTACAAATATAATACACTTGTGAATTTGTCCCTCCACATAGGCATGTGGTTTTCTTCTAAAGCTTTGACCTTCAAATATATGTCCAATTAGTGATTGTTTCTTCAACACTTACACCATTGCAACACAAAGGAAAATGTGGCTGATCTCTTCACTAAAGCTCTCGGCAAGGAGTTGTTCATCAAGCATAGATCATCACTTCGCATGATGGAGATTCCCTTAAGGGAAGGAAGTCATGAGTAAGGGAAGGATCATCAAGAATCTTCAACAAATAAGGGAAGGCTCATCTTCATATGCCTTCACCAAGCATTTTATTTCAGGTCCTTATTATTTTGAAGATGTTCGACTTGAGGGAAGGTGTTGGAATATGCAAGTTCACATCATCTCTTCAAAGTATTATTAAAGATTGAACTCTTTATTAAAGTTCATTATATTATTAGAGTGATTTATTATGTTTTCCACATCAACCATAGTCGTGAATAAAGCATATTTGAAGTCAATGCCAAGTTAGAAAAGTTTTTCTATAATTTAGGAAAAATTTCAGGACAGTAGCACACCTTTTCTGAAGTTAGTTTTGCACGGATCATATCTCGCTAACCGTGCACTTTTTTTGGTTGATTCAAAAGCTCAAATGTTCTCCATAATATTAAGTATCATCTCATCAAACATCTCCCACAAATTCATCTCCAAAGTCAAGTTATGCTTGCCGCAAGTTGGTAGATAGAGAATTGGCAGATTGCTGAAAACGGCCAATAGGCCAACTTTGGAAGCTTGTATCTTGAGCTACCTGCGTTATCTCAAAATGGTTTCTTCAGCAAAGTTGTTTTCCATATCATGGAGAATCTCCATCTAAAATAGTTTCACCAAACTCCCATGCATTAGAGAGTTATGCCTATTTAAATAGAGGCTTCTGAGCATTTTTAGCAGACAGACAGAGGGCTGGAGTTGAGAGACAATTGACTCATTTTTGGTAGTTGTGGAGCGCATCGTAGGGATTGAAGTGGAGTACTGTATACCACACACTCTTGAAAATTATACATTGGCTTCATGTGTATCATTGAGATCATTTGATAGTGTTATCAGCTTTGTTCTTTTCAAGTAGTTTGAGCTTGAGTTAGCTTCTACTACTGAACTTTGTATTCTTGTTGATTTAAGGATTGCTCACTTATTTGTCTCTCATATCTCATCTCATATATTCGTTGAGAGTGTGTTTAAGCTCAGCTCCTCATTTTTCTCCTGTATATGTGTATATGTGTGAAAGTGCATCTTTATCATGTGTAAGTGTATAAGTGCATATCAATAACTGTGCGTATGCTATCTAATGAAAATAACACAATTCAAATGATATACAAAGAATAGAAATTGTACTTAGAATAGTTAGCCATACTTTTTTCTTAGTTAGCTTCTTGAATAACGTGCAATAAAGAGAGAAAGAAGAGAGAGAGGAAGAGAGAGAGAGAGAGAAGTCAAAGAGAGAAAGGTGTAGAAAGAGAGAAACAGAGACAGAGAGAGACAATAAGAGAGAGCTTAGGCATGCGTCAAAATGCTGATCGAAGAGCCTCCAACGTTTTAATTTTTATGTGAATAGACCGTCGTGTAAGCGATGGTAATGCGTCGTAAAAACCACTGGAATTGGTGTCACATAAGCGACATTATTTAGCATTGCTTATGCGACACTTTTAAGCATCACTTATGCGATGCAAAAGCGTCGCTTATGTGACACAAAGCATCACTTATGTGACGCTTTTTGAAACCGTCACCTTAGCAAAGCTCAATGCGAGCATCGCACACCCCGTCGTGTAGTATGTCGAAAAAAATGTCGTTTTATTTGTCGTTTAATCGACGGTTCATGCGTGACGCTCATTGCGATGCATTTTGCAATTTTATAGCGAGGAAATTGTGTTGCCTTAACCGTCGCTATGTGCCCATATTCCTTGTAGTGAAATGCTCTCTAAAGTCTTCGATCTTTGTGAGAACCTATCCAATGAATTTCCTTCATTCATATGCTCACTCTCCCACAGTTTTCAGAGATAAGCATGAGGCATTACTTTCATGTACCATAGAGACTTGAGTTAGTTGTAGAGATGTGTATGACACTTTGATTCCTCTTGTATAGGTGGACAATCAAGAACTACCCCAAGTGAGGAAATTTCTCAACCTTTAGAGGTTCCACATGATGATGCAGATCACTCCATTTCTAATGTTGATTTATGTGATGAGCTTATTTGATGAGAGGGTGCATATAAGGGAGGCAAAAATTATGCCTAAATCGTTAAAATTCAAGCTTCAAGCAAAACGTTTGTGGGAAAATAGATCATGGATATGTCAATCAATCTAATGAAGCTCTCTAGTTCCACATGTCTTGCCCTTGCTTTGTGTGATATGGGGGGGTCCCAAGGGCACTAGTCCTAGTCTCTTATAAATTTTTCTTTCTTTCGTTTAAGTCTAGGAGAGTAGGCCAAGGCTGAAATTCCCTTTTTGGGGAAAAAACAAAGCCAAAATCCACAAAATTCCATCAAGAAAATCCAATCAACCACTCCCAAATTCATCTCAACTAAGTTCTCCAAGTTAAGAGACTAACTAGGAATGATGGTTCCTAGATTTAAGGGGCCAACTTATCACTATATAAGTAGCATGTATCATGACTTCTTTTGTGCTATTTTCTTTGAGTTTTAGTTCATTTAGAGTAACATTTAGTGCTAGAGTTGTAATAAGGAAGCCCCTTTCTTAAGCTAGCCCCTTTCTTTCTTGTTTGTTTTCTTTGATCATGCATATCTATGTGTGTGTGTGTAGGCAATGATGCAACTCTCTTCCCCTAATTTTTTAGCACTAGTTCTCTGTTCTTACATTTCCATTTTGATGTAAATCTTTTCTCATTCAATAGCTATTAAATTTTAAGTTCATGAAATTTATGGAGCATTTTGTGATTATTATGGGAGAAAATTTCATTTTATTGAAGATTGGTGATTGATATCTCTATTGGAGCTGGTGGTTGAAGATTTTCATCACGAAAACCCTGTTAGCAATAGTTCCCATCATGGGGGAGCTATTCTACTCAAACTTTGAAGTGGGAAAGGTGTCCATCTAATTGGATTAAGGTAACTTCAAAACCTCATTTACATTTTACACACATTAGAGCATTGGCCAAAGGCTAGATCAAGTAACAAAGTCTAGATATGGGAGACTTCAACACTCAAATTGAAAAATTTGACAAAGGGAACTATCAACCATGGAGATTTAGGGTTTCCAACTACCTTATGCACATGTCCCTTTGGGGATTGATTAGTGGAAGTGAACCAAGACCTAGGTTGGATGAAAATCCAACCAATGACTTGGGAAGGGCCTTTAGGAAATTGAATGAAAGATACAAGAGGGTTATCTTTATAATTTCTCAACACATTAGCAATAGCATGATCAACCATATCCAAGACTTGGATTCAAGCATGAAGGTATGGGAGACACTCTAGAGGCTTTATTAAAAAATCACCAAAGAAAGGAAGATCTTACTCAAGAATGATCTTAACAAACTTAGGAAATGCTTAGGGATTACCATAGATGATTATGTAAGATGCATTGGGATCCATTAGAAGCCACATAGACAATGATGGTCTTGTCAATTTGGGAAGTCTCATAGACAGCCCTTTATGAAGAAAGGTTACATCCATGGTGACTTATTGGAGATAGTCCACCAGATGTTTGGGGACCTAGCAAGAAACCTTCAATTTCAGGATCCACATATTATGTATCCTTCATTGATGATTGTCCCAGATGGACCATTCCATAATTCATGAAGCAAAAGGATGAGATCCTCTATTGTTTCAAGAAATATTTTTCTCTTGTTGAAAATCAAACAAGAAAAACCTTGAAAAGGCTAAGGTAAGATGGACGGGGAGAATACTTCTCCCTTGAGTTTGATGCATGTCTCCAAGATAGAGGCATGAAAAGAGAGATCAGAACTAGATACACTCTAGAACAAAATGGAGTGGAAGAGAGAAGGAATAGGACCATTGTGGAGACAACAAGGCCCATGTTTAATGAGAAGAAATTATTGAACTATCTATGGGCAAAGGTTGTGTCCACAACCACTTATCTCATCAATAGGCTCCCATCTAAAGCATTGGATGGGATGAAACCATATGAAGCTTGGAATGGAAGATGGCCTAGCCTAAATCATTGCAGGATATTTGGATGCATAGCTTATGCACATATTCCATCACAAATCAAGGGTAAATTGGATCCCAAGGCAGAGGAATGTGTTTATTGGATATGATCTAAATGAAAAAGGGTATAGGTTGTATAATCCAAGTACTAAAAGTTTTATTGTTAGGAGAGTGTTTTCCTTGATGAAAACAACTCCTAGTTTGAAGATGAGTGCAGAAACGTTTAGCTACCTTATGATCTAGAGGATGACTTTACAATAGTCGAGAAGGTAAATGAACAACAACATGAAGATACAAGTGACTCTGATGATGATCAGAATACACCATAGAGGAACTTGAACGCATGGAACAACAAAGGGAATAGAAGATATAGGAATTGAGAGATATTGTAGAATCCTCTCAACAAACAATAAGGAGATTAACTAGGGAAAGAAAGAAACCACAAAGGCATGGATTTGACACTTCATTGGTCACTAAGCATTCAATCTATATTGGTCAGGATATCAACTTAGAGGATACATCAACCTTTGAAGAAGTCAACGCAGTTTGATAGTGAGAAAATGTTAGTTTTTGTTAGTGAACCACTTACTTTTGGTCTTCGAGAATGAAAAGATGGGATTTCAAGCGGTGCACATGGGCACCTAAAAAGTTTGGAGGTCTACCTTATGCCTTTTTAAGTGGTTCCCAAATTTTGTCCCAAACAAGTCTGAACCCTTGTGCTATTTGCTCTAGGTTGAGCTTCCAAACCTTCCTCTGAGGGAGATTGTAGCACCTATTAGTTAGTGGATGGCCTCAAGGGAGGATGTGGGGGGCTTCATCTACGAAAGAGCAAAAATTTCCTTCAACACGTGATGGCACCCGTAGATCTACATTGAGACTCATATTAACAAAGCTCTCCCCTTGAAGATTTCCATTGACTTAGGGGAAGGGGAAGTCTGGGATCAAGAAATCACATATAAGAATTTTCCAAATGCATGTTTTCATGGTGCTCATCAAGGACACATGATTAAAGAGTGTCCTTAGAAACAAAACTCCTCTAAAACATATAGAACCAAGAAGCAGCCAAAGAACATTAGACTAGAGCACAAGCTCGTGTGCCGAACATTGAGGAAGAAAAAGAGACTAGGGTCTTAGAGAAAGACTCAAAAGGATTCACAAAAGTTAGATGTAGAAGGAAAAGGATCCCTTGAGGGTTCTAAGAGGAACAGCATGGTCGTGGCTCCCCTAAATAACTAGTACTACAACCTAGAAAAGGAGATGAACAACTTCAAATTTCCAGTACGGAATCTTTATGAAGTAGACAGTGAATGTAAAACCTTGGAGATTTCCAATAAAGAAGATAACCAAGAGGGCTATACCACTAGTGAAGAGGATGGTTTCACTACTAGAAACAAAGACAACCTCGATAGTGAGAGCTCCATCATTGGATCAAGACTCCTAAAAACAGTGCTAAATTCACTCCCGTAGAAAGTGACTCATAAGGGGAAACAACGAGTGGAAATGTCATGGAAGAGTTCCCTGAAGGGTATGATATGTGGTCAAGACCCCCTTTTTTGAGGAAAAAGGACAAACCCAAACAAAAAGAAGACAAGGTCCCTCTCCATGAAGAGGGTAACCATCATTAATGATTATTATATCATTCAATGTCAGGGGGCTAACTGATCCCTTAAGAGTGGTTGTTATTGGCTTGTTGTTTCAGAATAATAGCCTAAACCCACATTTCATCTGTATTCAAGAGATTAAAATTGATGAAGAGATCCTTGAAGTTATCAATATTCTCCCCAGTGGCAAAGCCCAAGCCCTTACAGCCTCACAAATGGGCTTGGGCTTTGCCACTGGTGAGCATATTGATAACTTCAAGGATCTCATTATCCTTGAATAGTCTCTGTGTGTGCATGCGGTGAAGATCCTATTAATAGTGGTATCAGAGCCTGGCATGTATCACTCCGGATGATATTGTTTGCCGAGGGGATTTTTTGCATTCTCTGTTCACGATCCAAATTCGAATCCGAATCCGAATCCGAATTTGCTTCCGCTTTTGCTTCTGCTTCCGCTTCTATCTCTGCCTCTATCTCTGCTTCAGTTTCAGTTTCAGTTCAAGAACCAAAACCTGCGTTTACACTTCCATTTACACCTATGTTTACACTTATGTTTACACATGCGGCTATGCTGAAGATCCTCTTAACAGTGGTATCAGAGCCTGACATGTATCACTCAAGAGGAGATTGTTTGCCAAGGGGATTGTTTGCATTCTCTGTTCGCGATCCGAATCCGAATCCGAATCTGAATCCACTTTCACTTCCGCCAATAACTTAGGCAATACATTGGCAACATTGGCACCCAAGGCTCCCTTGGTGACTGTTGACAACCATTGACTACGCATGAGGCAATTCTAGTTTTGAGTGGCAATAGGGAGTTTTAGACTCCCTAAGGTAGGAGGATTTGAACCCACAACCTCCTACTTACAAGGGAAGTACTTTAACCACTACTCCATCTCTTTGAGTTATCACTCTATCTCCCTTTTGTGATATTTACATCAACTTTCACCTCCCTCTTCCTTTTCCAAGTCCCAAGTTAAGCTCACACATGTGGAAGCGCCCGTCGATTTTCCTAGGGAAGTGCATCATAAAAGGGCATAACTTTCACTATCTAACTCGGATTTTAGCATATAATATATCCTTGGAAAACTCTCGGAACAAGCTTTTTAGCCAACCTTTTAGATTGAGAATCCAACATAGTTTGAAAGAGAGATTTTGTTTTCTAGTTGTGGATCCTACACCAATGGAGGATTTCAGCAATTCACCTTTACCTGGGGTTTCACTCGCGCAACCATTAGAGATTATGCGTTGAAGCAACTCAACAAGCTATACAAGAACGCTATGCTATGCTCCAATTCGATGGACAAAAGGATGGCCAATTTGTCCTGTCATGGCTCTCTCTATTCAATGATTTTTATTCCGATGAGTCATATTCAGAAAATAAGCAAGTCAAGTTTGCTACCAAATATTTGGTAGGAAGAGCTCAACTATGGTGAAATGATCTTTGTCATAGTGTAGATTGTTCACGCACATGGAAGGCTTTTCAAGAAGAGTTTAAGGATTCTTTTCTACCCTTACAGTTCAACCTACATGTTCAACAATTGTGGGCTAAATTTACATGGATGGAAGGTGATACATTGACAACCTATACGGACCGGTTCTACCAATACTTAGTAACTCTTCGCTTGCTTGAAGATGTTTCCAATGATACTCTGAAGAAGAAGTATGATGATGGGATAGATAAGGAGGTTAAAGCAAAGCTTCGCTCATGCCACCCTACATCGCTTCATGAAGCCATTACCTTTGCTCATGATGCGGAGAATGAGTACCAATTGCTTATCAAGAGGATCCGTTTGCAGGAGCCACATCAACAAGAACAATCTTTTTACTAGTCTAATTTTCTTTGCTCATATGCAATGTATTTACAAATAGAATTTAGTATGTAGGATCATACTTTAGATATACTTTTGAAAATGAATTAGAATATTGACTTATTTAAAACACTATGATCATTTAATTTCTGCATATCATTCCCAATTACATTAAACTTCCAGGTTTCTGATTCCATGCATGTGTTTTACATGGTTCATGCTTATTATTGTTTAGTGATGGGACATGCGGCTGATCATCCATGTATATTTTTATATTTATCAACTGAGGTCAGTTGCTTGTCAACTGGGAGGCATGTTGCATATTATGGAATCATGGAAGGTTAAATGGATTTTAAATGTTTTAAATGTCCACAAGGTTTTAATGTGGTTGTGTTTGATCTAGCAGGTGAAGAAGCATGAGGGCGTGGATACAAGTGGATGCGCATAAATAAATAAATTCAAAGACTAAATCGAAGACTTCTAGAATATTTATATTTAGGTTTATCTTGTTGTAAAAGTAGTGGTTTGGAAAGCGACGCCTTTTGTAAATAAAGTAGTTTTTCCTAAAAGTCGCTTCTAAAAGTGGTGGCCCTCATATAACTTCTAGTTCAAGATGTAATAGAAATAAACCTATAAATACGTGTACTCTAAGAGACTCGCCCATCAGAGTACAAGGGGGGGGATTGCACCCAATATCGCGTCGATTGTTTCTCTGTTTCTGATTCATGTTTTGTCTTCTTTCTGCCTCTGTGTGTGTGTGTGCTGAAGATCCTATTAACACCTATAACTTTTGACACCGTCCTAAAGAGTGGTTGATCAAGAAGTCTTTGTTCCTCCTTTGCAAAGGAATCTTCAATTGCAAGATATCCCCATCCCTTAGGCATCATAAAGTGTTTCTCATCAAGAACAAGAAGCTTAAGTCTAAGTGGGCCCACATGAGGGGGGTGAGAGGTTCAATAACCTTGTTTGCAACATGCTCTAGATCCACAAGTCCTTCCCTTCCTTTGTGGGATTCGGGGGGTCCCAAGGGCACTAATCCCTTTCACTTGTATCATTTCCTTCCTTTTTAATCAAAATCTTGGAGATTAAACCATGGTTAAACTTCCTTTTAAAAAAATGCTAAGAACAACAGGAGCATGATAGAATAGAGAGTTTAATTAGAAAGGACTTAAGTGGTTTGACTTTCTCCCTCGTTTTTCTCCTCAATCAATCCCTTGGATTTTTATCAATCCTTACATTTCGAATATGTTTCACAATGCTCACAAGAATCTCTATTTATTTGCTTCTTCCTTCTATTTAGATTTACTTTCTCCACCCATCTATTCTCCCCTCTACTACCCTTGCCCACTTCGTGTTCTGTTCATTATCATTTTCTCCCATGGGATCCTCCAACATGAAAACCCTTTGCTCCCTCTCTCATAAGTAACCACACCTATGGGTTATATTATTGCATGATCCTTAGCTTTTTAATGGAATAGGGAAACTATAATTCACACATACTTCACACATATGACTACTTCCATCAAAGACATATCAAGAAGGTGTTTTCCTTTAGCCATATGTCATGAAGCTGCTTTCCTTTAACCATATGTCATGCCATTTGAAGGAGTGTTCTTTTTTGTGCTTTATAATACCATTTTGATAAGGTGCATATTGCACCGTGCATTGGTGTGAAATTAATCTTTCACAAGGAGAAACACTAAAACCATGTGATATGTATTTATTGTCAGTATCTCTCCATATATTCAAAAGCCTACTTAAAAAAAATAAGTAGCCATACCTAAAAATGCTTTAAAGAAAGAAATACCTCATTCTTTGATTTCATAGGATACAACCCGTATGGCTAGTTGCATCATGAGTCAAGGTAAACAAATATACACTCTTCCCAATAGCTAAAGTCTTGATGTGACCACATACATCAATAGGAACAAGCTCCGATTTTCTTGTAGTATATGTATGAGTATATTTTGGAAAAGAAGAAGGATTCATTTTTCTAGGAATGTAACCTTCACATGCATGCTTTTTAGTGGAATCAAGTGTTGAAAAACCAATAACCATGTTCTTATTTTGCAAGTAAATCAGACTATTGAAGTTTAAATGACCAAAACAAGCATGTCAATGCTCCATTTCGACCATGGAGGAAGTATGAGCAATAGAGGCGTTTGAAGAAGCCCTCTTGTATGTATTCAAACAATACGAGCCATTGCATAATGTAGCAGACATCCCGATAATATAAACATTGTTGAAATAATGTACCATACATATATCATCAAAAAAGTATGCATGAAATCAAGCTTTGGAAATCAAAGGAACTAAAATTAAGCTCTTCATGATATCCACTACATACAATGCATTCTTCAAGAGAATCACACCTCAAATTGGAATTGCATGCTCAATTTATCCTACTCTGATGAGATATAAGAGGGATTGTTTGCAGACATCACATATCCTGATTCTAGTGCATCTTTCAAAGATGGAAAGAACCTTTTGCATGAAGTTATGTGCTTTCAAGCAACAATATCGAAGAAAAAATATAAATTAGACTCTTGCACAAACATTCATTTAGAATGCATTGATGCATCATAATGACATGTAAGAACACATTCCATAAAATATTGAACCATCTTGGTTTCATCGTTCTTTGCATTTGAAGATTTTTTAGCTATAGATATCGAAGATTCCTTCTTCTTTTCATTGCACTTAGAGAGCATTCTACACTCATCAATAATATGATCAACCTTCTCAAAATACTTTCATCTCTTCTTATTGTACAAACTAGCACCATTAGAGGAATGAATGGAAGAGGAAGGTTGAGGCTTTGGTTTTGATGAAACCAAAGTTGAACCATACTTGTTTTTCCCTTTTTGTGAGATAGAAAATGCTTGCGTTCCCTCAATAAAACCACTCCTATTCACTCTAGATTTCTCTTGTTGCAAAAGAAGAGAAACAATCTCATCAAATGCATACATATTTGGATGACCTTTTGCAACCAAATTGAGTGTAGTGGAAAAAGATTGAAAGGATTTTGGTAATCCTTTCAACAATGTACATATTAGTGATGCATCTGAAATAATCTCATCTATGTTTGCCGAATTCTCTTTCAAGTCCTTGATGCATGTCACATACACATCCACACACTAAGTTCTAACCATATGCACATCCTCAATTTTCCTTCTCAAGTATGCAACACATACTTCATTATGCATGACATACAAACAATGCAGGAGTTTGAATATCTTTTTGATTCCATCTAAGTTTCTCTTGCATAGGTGAACTGACCACTTTACTTGAAGAAGACGATCCATCTCTAATAGTATACTATGAAGTAGAAGAAACTATGGGCCTTCGATCTTCATATCACACTATGTTCCATAGTTGTTTTGCAACAAAAACATGTTTCATCATGTAAGAATTTTCACAAAAGAACAAAAAGTGACAATATCCTTACTCCAATTAAAGCTAAAATGGATGCTAAAATTTCAGCTCATAGTCCATCACGGAAATACGACTTCTATGTTATTCTAAACATCAAGCCGAGCTAGTATAATACTAAGCAAAACCCTAATAGTAGGCATCTTTGCCACAGGAGAGAAGGTCTCCTCATAATCAATTCCCTGAGTTTACGCAAAGCCTTTTGCTACAAGCCTTGCCTTATACCTGTTAATTGAACCATCAGAATTCTTCTTGAGTTTACAGACCCATCTTGAGCCTATTACCTTCATGGATGAGGTCTTGGGCACCAAATCCCAAGTGTTGTTTTCCTCAAGTGCTTCGATCTCTTCCTTCATTGCATGCTTCCATTCTGTTTTTGCTTTGGCCTCTTCAAATGATGATGGCTCCTCTTGGTTTATGTCCTGTGCTATGTAGATAGAATGTTTAGTTACTAATGAGGTGTCAAACCCATACCTTTCTGGTTTTTTCTTTTCCCTCGTAGATCTTCTTAGGCCATGATGTGATGATTCTGCCTCATGTCCAAGTTCCTGCAATTTTGCTTTACCTTTAGACTTCCATGCTTTGATCTTTTCCATATGAGATTCTTCATCATCCTCCGAGGTGTCTTGTTCTTCAATCTTTGGTTGTTCTCTACCAAGCTTTGGAAAATCTTCTTCAAGATTATATGGTAAATTGACCTTCCTGCATGAATCTTCATACCATGAATTGTTCTCATCAAAAACTACATCTCTGCTTACCAAGAATCCTTTGTTGGTAGGGTTGTATAACCTGTAGCCCTTTTGATTGTTGTCATATCGAAAATACACACCTTTCTGCCTTTGGATCCATCTTGCCTCTAACCTGTGAAGGAACATGAGCAAAAGCAATACATCCAAAAATTTTAAAATGATCTAAGCTTGGTCTTCTTTCATTCCAAGCCTCATATGGAGTCATCCCATCAAGGGATTTTGAAGGCAACCTGTTAATCAAGTAAGTGGCTGTAGATACAGCCTCAGCCCATAAGTAATTAGGTAAATGCTTTTCATTTAACATAGACCTTGCAGCTTCAACAATTGTCCTATTCCTCCTTTTTGCCACTCCATTTTGCTCAGGAGTGTACCTTGTAGTTACCTCTCTTTTGATTCCTCTTTCTTGAAGAAAAGAATCAAACTCATGGGAGAAGTATTCTCCCCCTCCATCTGACCTTAGCCTTTTTAGTGATTTACCTGTTTGATTCTCCACAAGAGCCAAATATCTTTCGAAACATGAAAAAACTTCATCTTTGTGTTTCATAAAGAATAGGATAGACCATCTGCTGCAATCATCAATAAAGGAAACATAATACCTTGATCCAGATATTGAAGCTTCCTTGCTAGGTCCCCATACATCTGTATGAACCAACTCCAAGAGATCTCCATGCATATAACCTTTCTTCATGAATGGTAACCTGTGAGACTTTCCAAATTGACATGCACTACACTTATAAATCATATGTTGTTTTGACAAATTAGGAAGTCCAAGTACACTTTGGTCCCTGCAGATTTGCTTTAATGACCTTTCACCAATATGTGCTAACCTTTTGTGCCATACTTCCAATTCTGTGAGTGTCTGACTACCATAATTAAAGAGAGCAATGTTTCTAGTGTCCTGTAATTCAAATGTGAACAATCTACCTATCTTTTCACCTTTTGCAATTCTTCTGAATCCTTGACTTGGATCTTCAACAAATGCTCCTGCTTTTGTGAACTTGACTTGCAACCCTTTCTCTACTATCTGCCCAACACTTATCAAATTCTTTGTAATGGTAGGGACATAGAGTACCTTACTGAGTAGGTTGATGTTTCCATCAGGTGCTTTGACATTGCCTATTTTCTCCACAGGATGTTTTGTATCATCTCATGTTTGTACCTCATGCTTATTCCTTGGATCTTCTAAATTTGATTGGAGTGCCACATTTCCTGCCACATGATTTGAACAACCTGAGTGTATGTAGAAAACATGCTCATCAGATTTACCTTGTGGCATAGCCATGTTCATGATCAATAATGAATCCTCTTTGTTTGAGTCTTTTGTGTAGTTATTGTAGTCTCTCCTTCCTTTGTAGCCTCCTTGATAGTTTGAATGATTGTAGTTGTTGTAGTTGCCATGGTAGTTGTTGAACCTTCCTCTTGAGTAGCCATAACTTCCTCTATTGTATCCTCTTCCTCTTTGATTCTCGGAATTCCTAAAGCAATTTTCAGTTGTATGATTAGTTAATCCACAAATAGAACATGAGTTCGAGTCTTGGGATCTCCACCTGCCTTGTCTACCTCCTCTTCCTCTACCTCTGCCATGTCTTCCTCTACCTGCATAGTTAGCTTGATATGTACCTGCTTCATCATCCACTTTCTTTGCCTTTCCTTTGTTATCTTTAGACTTGCTTTTATCCGTGTATAAAGCTGAAGATTGATTACCTTTAGAGCTTTCTCCATTTTTGATAAGCTTTGCCTCTTGAGTAAGTAGTTGTCCAATGAGTGTGTTGAAATCAGGTACATGCATGTCCATGTACAAATCCATAGCTGTGGTGAATGCTTCCCACTTGTCATCTGCCTTCAAGCCATTGATGACCTGCCTTACAATTTGTTCTTCATCTATTACCTCTCCAATGCTTCCCAATAGATCCGCTATGTCCTTGAGCTTTGTGACAAAATCAGACACATTTTGTTTGGGAGCCTTCTTGAGAGTTGTGAAATCCAGCCATAGTTGATGCTTCCTAGCTTTAGTACTTGAAGAAAAGAAAGCTTCAAGTGCATCCCACACTTCCTGAGATGTCTTACAACTTCTAATGTGAGGCAACAAAAAATCTGAGATAGAGTTGAGGAGATAAGACCTTGCAAGTGCATCCTTGGAGCACCATGTGCTCAATCTTTCTTGCTCTTCTTGTGTTGGTTGACTTTTGTTCCTGAAACTTGGCATAACTTCATCTCTAGCCACATAACCATATAAACTTCTACCTTGAAGATAAGCTTCCATCCTTAATGACCAAGCTGAGTAGTTACCTCTGTCCAATTTGTCAATTGATGAAGGAAATCCATCTGCCATGTTGTCCAACCTTGCTTTGATACCACTGTGAAGAGATGGATAGGTATGTGCTTGAAGATGAAGAGGTGTTGCAAAATCCTTGATCTACACCAGCAAAATGAACTCCAGGAGTATATGGTGGGCCCTTTGAGCTTGCCAATGGATGTATTAGACACCCTATGTACCTTGGAAGATCACTCTCAAAAAGATAGATCAAAACAGATAAGTTGGAGTTAGCTCAGAGGTGAAAACTTGCTATTCTTGGTTCATACACCTGTCCAGGGTTTTACATAATTCTCTGAGCACAGTAGCAATTAGCTTAATTCCTCTTGGGGAGGTCTAGGTAACTTAAAGAGCTAACTTTCAAGATTAATGGCATCAAAAATAATAAACCACACACTGAGAATGAGTGTTAACAAGTGATGACATCATCCCGATTTTCACGGGCTGCTATAGTTTGAGACCAGTGAGCAGAAACATAAACATAACTCCAATTGTAGGAATCCAATGATTATGAAAATTTGTATGGTCATACTAGACAGTAAGCTAAAGCCAGAAAAGCTTTAAATCACTGAATTTGGATAAGTAAACACTGAGAAATGGCTCTGACAAGATGCATGAAAAAGTCGGGTACCTGATAGAGAAGTGAAGATGAACAGACACAGTTGACTTCAACTCAACATAACTGAAGCTTTCAACATCCAAATGACATGAAAATTTGTGACCATATATTAAACTTACAGAGCTAACTTTACCAAGTTAAATCATGGAAAATGATGCACCAAGCTGAGAGAAAACATCTCTGCAAGCTGACTGAGAAAATTGAGAGATATGGCAGTGAGTAGTACACTTCACAAGAACATGGAAAGATGAACTCAAATAATCATGAAAATGAAAGTATATTGCTTGTACAATACAATGACTTACTGATACATATGTGTGCCTTGTAATCACACCTTGATATGGCATAAAGCTCAGCTCTTGGAGGTCTTCACATAGGTTTTTCTAACCACGACTAAAACTGCCATCTATTTATAGTTGAGTTTGGGAGGCTAACTTCCCTCAATCACTCTCCAATCAATCAATGATTGATTTGATTCTCTACCTACCACAAATCACAAATTCGTGGCTCCTCTTTCCATTCTTGATCAAGTGGACTCAACCACTTAAGATTCTCTTACTTTTACATTAACTTTCATAGTGACTATTGAGTGTGTGTGGCTCATACGTCTTATGGTTGATTTGGTTGTTGGTCAATCTTCTGCATCACCATTTTCATTGATAGTTACAGTGCATTGGCACTTGTGAGGAATACTCATTTCCATGCCCACACTAAGCACATTGAGGTGCACTATCATTATGTCAAGGAGAGGTTCTCTGGAGTGATGATCTTGGCATATATGCCCTCATAGGAGAATATTGCAGACCTTTTCATAAAGGCTCTGCCTAGGGAGAATCTTGAAGCTTTCCGCAAAGCATTGGACTTAATTCCTTTTCTCGGTTGATTCCACATAGGTTGGAACTTCCTTATACATGAGTGCTAAGTCCTTGCTCACTTCATCACTCCCAAGGGGGATTTATTGTATATTTAGGTAGTGATGTGTGTGAACACACTAGGATGTCCGAGGCACTTTTTTCCCTCTTTAGGAGATTTTCCCCCTATCTTGTATATACGCCAAGACTACACTAACCATGTGGACTTTGAAAGCATGAATATGGAAAGGAAAGACCTTGTTTTAGGGAGAGAGTGGCTATGGGGGTTGGGAGACACACTTCAACATAATTACCAAAACAACATTCTTGACATTGTAAAGAATGGAAGCAAATTTTGTTTACACTTAGAGACAGCGAGAGAGAGAGAGAGCATGTATAGGAGATCTTTTTTTTGTATATTCAATATCTCAAGCATTGTATAGAGAAAGGGGATCTCAATATAAGGGTTTCCAATGAGGATGGAGAATCATTAGGTACTAAAGATGGATTCAACTAGAAGACTTACACTATCCATGATGATATCTATTATATAAGAGTAAGGTGTGTGTCCCTAGAGACCTTGAGATGAGACGACATATTCTATATGAGTGTAATTACATACCTAGTGTGGGACACCCAAGAGTTAACAAGACTTATGATCTTGTTAAGAGGTAGTTTTACTCGTCTAGAATTCATAAAGTATGTTCTTAAGTGTGCTAAATGCCAAGAAAATAAAGGTGAAAGGATGAGGATTGGAGAAATGCTCCACCCATTGGATATTCCTTATAGGAAGTGGGAGAGTATCTCCATGGATTTCATAGTAGGATTACCTAAAACAGAGAGAGGGCATGACTTGGTTTTGTTAATTGTGGTTAGGTTAACCAAAATGGCTAGATTTATTTTGACACATAGTACAATGAAGACTCATGAGTTGGCTAGATTGCTTGTAGAGAACCTATACCGGTTATACAATCTTTCTTTAGACATAGTTTTTCATTAGGATAGGAAGTTTATCAGTCACTTCTGGAGAGCAATTTTCAAGAGTTTGGATACAAAACTTAGCGTGAGTACAACCAAGCATCCATAGTTGGAAGGGAAAATAGAGAGGGTTAACAGAATCTTAGAGGATATGCTTCATGCATATGTAAATGAAAGGAAAACTAATTGAAAGGAGTACTTACCTATAGTAGAGGTCATATAATAGTGCCAAGCACTCTTCCATTTGGCATAGTCTAGTTATGCATATGTACATGTTTCAACCAAGGGCTCCTTATAGAGTAGGATTGCAATATGAGAAAGTTCAAGCTACAAAGTACTTATTGGAAGAGATGAACTATATGCTTAGGCTTGCTAAGGAAAACATTAGGAGATCTCATGATAGAACTAGAGCCTACGTTTACCCTCAAAGGAGAGACATCAACTTTGAGATAGGAGAGAAAGTCTATTATAGAGTTCCATCTAGCTCTAAAACCATGAAGGCATGACATTCTCCAAATATATCTCCTAGGTATTGTGGACCATTCTCAATACTTAAGACAATAGAAAATAGAAAAGATGGCTTACAAGCTCCAACTTTTAGAGAATATCTAGACACATCCAACATTTCATGTTAGCTGAATTAAGAAAAGACTAGGTGAAATTGACAACCTCATTCTAGATAGTGAGGTAGTAGAGCCTATTTTTGTTCAATCTATTCTGCATGAGCTTGAGATCATACTACACACTCGAGAGAAATAGACAAGCAGTCACTTACATAAAGAGTGTCAAGTAAAGAGGAAAGATAGTCTAGAAGATACTGCTACATGGGAGCTAGTTAGCACCCTTATGCAATGGTTTCCTAGCGTTAGATTACCTTCCTAATAGTCTTATCAAGGGAAAGGATACAAGGAAACAACATGGAGATCATTTCACCATGTACATCGGATACATGGATATTTAGTGGGAGTACTATTCCATTAACTCTCTCTTTCCATAGCAGCTTCCAGTAGCATTTTTGATAGGGGAGACCCTTAGAGACTATGACAATATTTTCTTTTCTTACTTTTTTGTAAATCACTTTTATCACACCTTTGTTGATATATGTAATTAAACCACGGAATTGCAAGGCTTCTTGCCTGAACATACACAATGGTCTCACCAACGCATTCTTAACTGTCTTGAAGAACTAATTGTTGAGACCATCCAAACCCCCGATCTTCCCATTGGCAAGAGAATAAGAAACCTCCCCAATCCCAACATCTAAGATAAGGGAGTCAAGAAGGTAACACAAACTAAGCGGAATCTTCTTAGTCATGATATTAGAGATGAAAACCATGTTGTTGCATCTTTAAAAGGACATCGGAGTGGAATTTGCGAGAAGTTGATTGAAGTGGCTAGCAATAAATTCCATATTCTGATTAGCTAAGTTACCGTCCACTCCCTTGTTGTCAATCATGTACAAAATCTCATCTTGGAGTTGTTTCTTCTTCAAGATTTTGCACATACCTACATTCTATCGATTACTTTAAGTTAGATTTGGGTCTCTAGCATGTGGGCTTGAGTAGTATAGCCGATTAAACATGCATGTATGGTTTGTACATCATTTGTATCTCCTAAGCTTTGATGAGTCTAATAAGGCATTGAATGTGGATAGGCATTAAATCTAGTATAGATGGAAGTATGTGACATGTAAAGTACAAAATTAGTCACTTCGCAATAGTTCATGGAATGAGAAGGACATTGTGCAACCGAAATGTTGCGTGTCTTATGGATTGTGCATGGTAGTGTTATTGTCTCATTAATGGTCTTGCGCTTATCATTAATGCATTTTAAATGTTTTGGGAATCAAGGTCCGAAACGTTAGTATCATCTTAAAAATTGGAATCTTTTGAATTGATTTTTGAAACAAATAAAGAGGTCATTTCTTATATAATGTTTTTTTCTTCATTATGCAGGTACTATTTTCAAGGAGTAATATCAAAGTTTGATATTCATAATTGCATACATGTGACCTGAATATCACACCTTTGGAGTGTAGTTTAAATTTTTTTTGCCATCTAAGAGGTAAATACTATTATAGAAATTTCTTTATTTATATGTGGAATTTCCACAGTTTTCAAGAACATATGACAATATATATGGCTTTTCAGGATTTCAAAGATAAGTGATTTATCTTTGAAATCTATCTTGCATAGGATTATAGTTTGTCTCTATGGACGTTGCTAGATGCATTTAAAAAGGTCTCAAACCAAAAAGGAAAATAAGTGCAATGTGGAAAATCAAGAGAAGATATTATGCATGACCTTTTCAAGAAGTGATGATGAAGAACCAATCATGCAAGAAGGAGACATATATACCGCTAAAATGAAAAATGTGGATGAAAACGAATATCATGCAGTCCATTATCATCATGATCTTGTGATCTCTTCAAATCAACATACGGACTTTGTCCAACAGGATGATGAACCAACTATGCAATATCATGCACATGATAATTTCATGTTTATAATTATTCATAACCTTCTCCTACATCTACTAGAGCTTCCAATGCACAAAAGTCGAAGAATGGAAAACTAAGAAGGTATAAAAGGACATGGGAAATTGAGTTCCTCCTTTCAAACTTGCGGGTGATGGTAAAGAGGAAAGGATGAAATGTATATGGTGTGAAATATATCGAGTAAAAGGACCTTGCAAAAAAGGTGACCATTGTAGAGCATACTAAAGGGAGCCATTAAAAAACATAATGTGTCAATCGAACATCGAATTGGTCATTCATGATGGTTTAGTGAGAAGTGGAAAAAACTTCAAGAGGATATTTGTACATTACATGGAAGAAACAAAAGTAGAGTTCTCACATGCATGAAGCTTGCATATTTCTTAGCTAAACAAGATTTATCTTTGATCGAATATGAGGCACTTTGTGAGCTAACATTTTTTTTTTGGATGTAAAGGATATGCCATCAGGGAAAGACTTTCTTATGTGCATTTCTAATAACTTGGACATTCACCAAAGAAGAGACTTTTGAAAACTCTACTTTATGCATTGATGCTATATGCATCAATAGATAAGAGCTTGGAGAAACACTTGATTTTGTACATTTCATTTTTAAACAAAGGTGGATTGGAATCATGTAAATGCTAGTTTTTACGATTGAGCATTGTCAAAGATGGTCATGGAAATAACAAATATGATGCAATCAAAGATATGCTCTCATATAAGTTTGAAACTAAAGCAATTAGTAGGCATATCCACTAATGGTGATAGTTCCATGTTGGGATCTCCTCAAGGATTGATTGCAAAATTCACTAGAGATGTGGCACATTTGATATGTGTACATTTTGTTGCACACAAGGAGTTTCTAGCCATCATTGATGCTTGTAAGATGTACCCATATTTATCTTATATCAACAAAATCACAACTAAGATGTATTCTTGGATTAGTGCTTCTAGCATTAGACATGTGGATTTCAAAAAAAATCTTTAAGCCCATAACTTAGTGGAGCTCGCTGCCAAACATGCTTTCGTCTTCAACTATGGGATTGGACACTCACAGCAAAAGAAATATCAAAGAACAAAGCGTTTTTTAAGAGATTTGGTGGTTGTGCTTCTTTGGTTCATACAACCATGATTAGGTTTTCTTTGTCTCACAATTAGACTTACATTTTGATTCATGTAGTATTGATACTAAAAGATGTTTCATAATACACAGAAAATTGTTGATAGGTTTTCGGCTTTTACAAATTTGATGTACTCATTATGTACTTATTTTTATTTAATTTTTTCTTACTTATGTTTGCATTATGTCCCAGCGGCAACATTTAAAGTAAAAGAAAATCTTTTGGTGCCTTCTTTTCCTAAAGCGTTGACATTTGGCTTTGTGTTTATAAGAATTTTTTTTTTTGCTTTGTTTACATACCTAGGATTCGAAGCAAATAAAATAATGTATTCATGTACTATAAACGAAGACATTATGCGCTGTCATTGTTATAGGCATCTGCACTAGCTTGTCAGGTCAATGTATCTACTGGTATGTATCATCGGGAAACAATCTATCCATTGCTTTGAGTTAGATTTGGCCATGTGGCATGTGCGCTTGAACAGTAAAACTGATTAAACATGCATGTATGGTTTGCACATCATATTTCAATCCATGTGTGCATACTGACTCCCCAAAGCACAGAATAGTGAGCACTAAACACATAACTGAAAACCCGAGTCATCTACAAGTTGATTGTTTCCTCATTCATTCGTGCTTGTGCCAAGCTTCGAGATTTGTGGAAGCTAAAAGGGGATATTGTGGATTGGAGTTCAACGATGATAGTCGATTGTCTTTATCTCCTAGCCTTTGATGATTCTAACAAGAAATTGAATGTGGCTATGCATTAAATGCAGTATACATGGAAGTGTGTAACATTTAAAGTACAAATTTAGACACTTCACAGTAGTACATGGAATAAGAAGGGAATTGGGAAACCTAAATGTTGTTACATTGTTTCTTGGATTCATCTTTCTTTTTCACTCGGAGGGGGGTCCCGAATTAGTAATTCATTTTTTGAGGGTAACTCAATAGGATGTTTTCCCTTGCGAGAGGCCTTTATGCCTACATGACCAAGGTAATACAAGATGCTGAACCTTCTTAGTTTGAAGATTCAGTTGGAAATCCAAATTGGGAAAATGCTATTGATGATGAGATGGCTGCACTTTATGGAAATGAAACATGGAAGCTGGTTCCATTGCCACAAGGAAAGAAATCCATAGGCTACAAGTGGGTCTACAATGTAAAGCACAATGTTGATGGTAGCATAAGTAGGTACAAAGCATCCCTATAGCTAAACTGTCTAATGTTAGAACACATCTTGCATTAGCTATAGCAAAAGGATGGATTGTGCATCAGATCGATGTAAAGAATGCTTTCCTACATGGTGAGTTAAAAGAAGAAGATAAATGGACCAGCAACAAGGATATAAAGATTCAAAGCACTTAGAATATGTTTGCATGTCACAAAATGGCCTTGTATGGGCTTAAACAAGCCCCTCGTGCTTGGTCTACAAGGATTGATGACTACTTATCTACCATTAGGTTTTCTATGTTTGATGGAGATCATTGACTATATGCAAGGAAGGGTGATGATGGCATCACAATTGTGGCTATTCATGTTGATGACTTGATTGTAGGAGGGGACTACGAAGGAAGCATTAAAGAGGTAAAGCAACTCCTGATGCAAGAATTTGACGTGAAAGATCTTGGTGTCCTGCGCTATTTCTTGGGTATTGCGTTTATACATACAGAAGTAGGTATATGGATGTTGCAAAGGCAACATGCCTTGAATATGCTGCAAACGTGTGGTATGGCTGAGTTTAAGCCAATTTTTATGCCATTACATTAGAATTTGAAGTTGGATACTACATCAGGTGAAGCATTGGAAAATGCTACTATGTGTAGGAAAATTGTGGAAAGTTTGATATACCTCATTAGAAGGCCTAATCTAAGCTACACTATTGGACTTGAAAGTTAATTGATGGAGGTTCCTAGGAAGCCACATTTAGATGCTATGAGGTGCATTCTACCTTATGTGAGTGCTACTTCTGAGGATTGAATTCATTCCAAGGATAATACTGGAAGAAAATGAGAGTTTATCTCAACAATCTTTATCCCGGTAGGTGTATATGCATAATTTAACAATCAAAGTGATAATAGAAAGGTAGGAGGGTGAGTTAATAGAGTTGGAACTCGTTTATATGGCGTTCCAAACTATGTGGAAAGTGATCATTCAACAAAAATAAGTAATCCCAAAGCATTGTGAAAAGATTCTATCTGTAGGTAGAGCCTTTGTAAAAAGGTGTGCAACATTATTCTATATGGGCATGTAAGCCAAACCAATCTCTCGAGCAGAGAACCTCTCCTTGACATAATGGTAGTGCACCTCAATGTTCTTTTTACGAGCATGGAATAGGGTTCATCGCAACTACCAATGCACTATGAATATGAACAAAGATGGTGGTGGAAAAAGAGTGACCAACACCCAAATCACTAATAAGGCATTTGAACCACACACACACACTCAATAGTGACTATAAAAGCTACCCTATACTCAGCCTCACACTAGAAGTGGTCTTAGGAGTTTGCTTCTTTCTCAACCAAGATATGCATAAACTACCAAACATCAAGCCAAAACCACTAAAGGACACACTATTATCATAGCAACTAGCCCAGTATGAGTCAAAACATGTAAATATAGAGGATGCCCCCTTGGAATAAAACAATCCAAGTAGTTGGGTACCACTCAAGTAGCAAAAGATGTGCTTAAGTGCATGCCAATGCTTGACACCTGAGCAATGCATAAATGTGTTCATTTGAGAGACAACAAACTTAGCATTAAGCCATTACACATAAGTAAATCAAGCATCTAACATCCTATTAATAGAAAACAATAGCAAATGCATCTTAAGCATCATGATTACTCAACCATAAACTTGCTTCGATAAGGTTGGCAATAGGTTTCCAATCTTCAAGGTCAAAACACTACAATTTTGTGACACTATATTATGTTTTGCACAAAGCTATTCCCCATCAACTTGCATAAAATATATGCACAAAATAATGATGCAAACACACCAATTTTGACATCTCAAAAGAGGCATGAAAAACAACCTTAAATTAATAAATATACATCTCATTATGACTACCAAGCAAAATATCATCAGCATATACAACAATGATGAGACATACATCATTTGCACACTCAACGTATACCATGTGCTAGCAAGTAGGCATATATCTTGTCATACCAAGCACGTGTTGCTTGCTTCAAATCATATAAATGTACACACTTTGTTTTCATGTATGTTCTAAACAAAACCTATGTGCTTCATTAGGGTTGCGCGAGCTCCTTATGATGGAGCAAAGGAAAAATTATGATCTTTACATGATAGCTTCTCATTTTTACCCCAAAATATATGTAAAAGTGCCTATTTTTGGCATAGTATCCAAAATTTATTAGTACCTAGGTGTAGATTGTGAAAGCCAATTCATAGTCAAGCTTCATGGCCATGATTAAAATAGCTACACTATTTTTTGTACTTTTTTTTGCCATTTTTTCAACCTTCAAGTGAAAAAAATTCTCATTTTTTGGGGTTAATATTTTGGATTGATTATATGAGTGTAGAACTCTCAAGAGCTTTGTACTCTTCTCTTGAGCAATGAAAGACTTCTTGGAGCACATTGCCTTTTGCATACTCATGACTATTTGAGCATGCATGCGTGCATTGGCGTATGTGCATGCTTCCCTCTCTGTTGTTCAAGGTCCATGTACTTCTATTTCGTTGAATAGGTCCTTCACACCATACATTGGCGGATCCACATATACAATAATTCTTTATTGTGTTTGGATGCGGGCTAGGATGATGTGAGCTTACATAGTCCCAATATTTCAATACCAAGACAAATGGAAGAGATCCCCAAAACCATTTCAAAAGAAACCACGATTCTGTACTGGCTAATCTATAAGCATTTTATGCCTATAGATGCTCATGGGTTTCTCTTGTAAGGTTTCAAAGAACCTTCAATACTCTGATCTCTTGTTTTACTTAACCATAAGACCTTGTCATCTAGCTCAACAGGTAAATAATGATTTGAAAATATAAGTAGACCGCTTTTTAGAGAAAATATAAAATTTTCATAAAAGAAGACCTTTTAGGAATTCTATGTCCTCGATCTTTTCCTACTCCTTCAAGAATTAGTTCTTATACAAACTCGTTTCCAGAAGTGTCTCTTATTTGTGATAACCCTTTGTGCGAATGCTCTTTCTACACTTTTCTAATCGAAACCATATCCATGATTTCCATTGCACGGATCATTTTCTATATCTAGTTAATAGTGATCACACCATTCCTCAAAGTTCTATGTACTTCTTTAAGTAACTATTCGTTGAGAAATAAATGTTTAGCTCTCATAAGCTGCAATATTTTACTATGGCCTTCAAAATTCTTACCCCACCTTGGCCTGAAGTTTCACATGATGAAATCTATGTATGTATACTGTATCTTGCATAGTTAGGCATCTCATAATATTCTTTGAAGAGTTTTTGTCTCCAAAAGTCTTGGCTCTTCTCTAGTATGTCTAGCTAACTATATTTTATTATGTAAGAAATACTAATTATGATGTATCTTAAACTTCAGTTTACATATACGAAACTGGATTTCTTTTCCATTCCCACAAGCTGTCCAAGGTTTCTTCTATGAGACATACTATATTAATAAACCTACGCAGATTGTATATTGTGTTTCTAAAAACACCAAAATTTAGCAATCTACTCTTTCCTTCAGATTCGTGAATTTCGCAATCATATGTTAGTTCAATAAAAATCCACATAATGATTAGTAAGATCTATACAAAAACGATATAAAATTCTTCATCCATGCCCTATGCCGGTAGGGAAATGTTCTCTAGATTAATCATGAACAACTTATGATTTACACGAATCTACGTAGAATAGCTAGAAAAAATTTGCTAGAAGTTCGGTTGCATGTGCATGATCCATGTATTGTTACACACAAGGAAACGATGTCGGAGTGCGCTCAAGCACTTTTAGCAATAAAGAATATCACAAGTTAATATTTCTTAAAAATTTAAGCCAATAATTTATTTTATAATCTCCAAACTACACTCAAAAAGCTACAAATATGGTTAAACAATCTTATAACAACAAGTATATTCTTTTATATATGAAGATAAAACAGGAAATTGAATCACACTGTTGGATTCTGCTTTTAACTAGCTAACGATTTTTTTTTTTTAATAAAGGAAGTTCCGCCTTAGCCTACTCCTAGACTTGAATTAATTAAAAGAAAAGTACAAGAGAAGGGGACTAGTGCCCATGGGATCCCCCAAATCCCAAAGAGTGGAGGTAGCTTTTACAAAGTTTAGAGGGCATTACACAAACGGTAAATCACCCTCTCATCACCCCCATTCGGGGCCAACATGGGATTAAGCTTTTTGTTGATTAAAAGCAGCACTAAATGATGCCTAAAGGGGGGGGGGGGGATTTCTTACAATTAGCAGTCCTTTTGCCAAGGAGGAACAATGATTTCTCAATCGACCACTCTTTGGGGGAGTCAGAAAAGTTACAAGCACATCTTTCCCACCAGAACTTCCATAGGACCTTCCCTTTGATGGAGTTCTAGAGAGCCAATCGCTTCTCCCAGTAGAGCATGCTTCCAACTGGTATGATTAATTTTCTTTTTGAGCCTTCATGGAAGTCCTTGCAAAGCTTACATGAAGTTATAAAGGAGGTTGATAAACCTCGCATCCCCATCATGTGGCACCCACTTGGTTTTAAGCTTATCGTTGACATACTGTAGCTCTTTGTGATGTCTAAAGGGGGGGGGTTTCTTAAAGTTAGCAATTCTTTTGCCGAGAAGGAATAGGGACTTCTGGATTGACCACTCCTCGGAGGTATTGCTAAATTTCTGAGTGCATCTTTCCTGCTAAATCCTCCAAAGGATCTCTCCACTAATCGCATTCCACAACGTTGCAGAGCAACCAATTGCTTCACCAATAAGTGCATTCTTCCAATTGATTTGTTCTTGGAGTCCCAGAGAATGACCAAGGAGCCTCCATAAATAGAGGGATTTAGGGAAAGCAATGAATAGGTGGCCAATATCCTCTTTGCTACGGCAACATTGCTTGCACCAGGGCGAAACACCACAGATCTTGTTCGCTTTTGCATTGGTCCATATTCCATGCTGTAAAATTTTCGATAGGAGGAACGACTTTTTGTTTTCAATGAGAGGGTGCTAGATAGACATAAATTTCATATCCCAACGAAGCCGTGTCCAATTGAGACACCATTTCTTGTTGAGAATGATGTGAATGTCATTGCAAGCTTCAACACATGGAAGCTTGGAGAGGTGGTTACCATTATACTAGGTAAGGCCCATTAGGTCCGGAGCGTCCTCTCCCATAAGTAGTTGGATTTTAGAGCGGTTCCGAGCATGGCGTCTACTCAATAAGACATTCCATTCCTCGTACATGACCTCAGCACTAGGGTCAAGGTCCTCAAAGTCCACCCATCTGTTCGTGTCCTGTTTCTAGAGGTGCTTCCATTATTTGAATACCTTATTCCAGAGTATCTTGGCACTTAAGACATTCCAAGGCTCCACGTTTCTCATGCCTTGGATCGGGAACCAAATAGAGTCATTTTGTCTTATACACATAGCCCACTTCCAATCTTCACTGATTCTGATGTGAGGTTTGAATCTCTTCCAACTCAACCACAAGGATCTTACCACGATTGATCTTTTGGATGAGACTGGAATCAGAGAGAATAAGAGGGTGAGGATGTCGAGGTTTTTCCATCCAGGGTAGCCCATCAGAGAAATCGCATTCTTGTTTCTAAAGATTAATGTGGCCCAAGAGGAATCTCTGTTGCTCCAGGCCTTAATCATCCACTTTGCCACAAGTTTATTGGCCATGCTGCCAATGTACATAATACCTAGACCTCCACTCTCCTTTTGGCTAGTGCATATGGACCATTTGATTTTAGGCACTCCCCTCCTATTATGGTCCCCAGTCCATAGAAAGTTCTTACAAGTACTTTCCAATTTGGCTAATTCTTGATCCTTTATTCTCCAGCAAGAGAGAAAGTATATGATTGAGGTTATGAGGAACGTGTTGATCACCATGGCCCGACCAGCAAGATTAATTTTCAAACCCCTCCAATAGCTAAGTTTATTATTAAGCCCAGAGAGGACCTATGCCCACCTTTGTTCTAGAGTAACATTGAATCCCATGGGGATACCAAGAATGCAAATGACCTGACCTCATTGAATGCTTTGGAATCCCTGCACAGTGAGGAGATTGGGTTGATTCCCTTTGATAGCCCTGAAAACAATCTTGGAATGGTTAATTCTGGACCCAAAGGCCTCACAAAAAGTGTCGAGGCACTACCAAAAAGATTCCAAGATGGTATCCTCATTGTGAACAAAGGCATTTGTGTCATCCGTAAATAGCCTCATGGTCATTTGCCTAGAGTTATGTGGCAAAGAGATGCCTCTAATGGCGCCAAGCTCCATCTATCGCTCCACAAGTCGGCTAAGTCCTTCAATGGTGATGGCGAAGAGCAGCGGGGCCAATGGGCAACCTTGCCTAATGGATCCTTTCAGTTTGAATTCCTTTCAAAGTTTCTTGTTGACATTGACTTTGGTTGAAGCATTACCAAGGAGAGTGGAGATCATCCTAAGAAATCTCTGACTACAACCGAGTTCTTTCAGCAATTGTAAAATATAGTCCCATTCCAATCTGTCATACGCTTTGTTAAAGTCAATCTTGAGGAAGACAATGTCATGATTAGATTCTTCAGCGAATTCCATACCTTCCTAGATGTCAATGATGGCTTCCAATATTGACCTTCCCTTAATGAAGCCTCTTTGGTCTTTGCCAAGCCACTTGTCCAAATGGAAGGATATCGTATTGGCAATGAATTTAGCAAGAATGTTATATACAGTTTGAAGCATTGTGATAGGTCTCTAGTTCTCAATTCTGTTCCTCTCCATTTTTTTATGAATAAGTTTGATGATGCCATTGTTGAGACAAGCATGAAGGGCATCAAACTCGAGTGCCTCAAGCCAAACAAGACACAAGGGGGTGGTCACCACATATTTGAATGATTTAATGAACTCATTAGTGAGCCCATCAGGCCTCGGCTCTTGCCGTTTGGAAGCGAATCAATAACTTCAAGGATCTCTTGTTCGGAAATGGTGCCATCAAGCATTGCGCTCAACTTGCATGGGATTCTATGCAAGGAAGTCCGAGATATGGTGGCCATGCAATCTAACATATGGGGGGAGAGGGGACAAGCACCACCCTAGAGACTCGTGAAGTGCGCTTCTATAATGCCAATGTTCTCTTCCTCTGTTTTACATTCCAACCTATTCTTATCAAGCAATAGCACGATCTCGTCTCTAACTTGTTTTCTTTTGAGAATATTGCACATCTCTTTGGAACGTCTATCTTCCTTACTAGCCCACCATTCCTTGAATAAAATTTGATGATTTTTCCTTTTGATCTCCTCGTCGTATCTTAATCTTCCTTTGATGTTTTGGAGTCCCTTCTAAGATTGAATATTCCCTTTATTCACTTCTTCTTTGAGTCTCCAAAGCCGGCGGTATAAGTTTTCTCTACGTCTTCGATGGATGGTTTTGAGAACCTTCGTTATCCTAATCAAGATCTGACGAGACTTTTCCACCGCATTTCTCCAACACTTGACTGGGGAGGTGCATATGATGAAGGCCTCAAGCCAGGTGTTAGTGATTTCTTGATGGACAGAGGGGAGTGAGAAGACAAATGGACTGGCATGAAACCAAGGTGCCTTGTGACTTTTAGATAGAGGGGGGAAGGTTAGCACCATTGGGTAATGATTTGAGATGGTGAGGTCCATTCGTTGCTTTAGGGTGTGAGGGCCCCATTGATGGATGAGATTCTGCAAAATGTAGCATCTTTCAAGTCTTGCTTTCCTCAAGTCCTCACTCAATTGAAGATTGGACCAAGAAAAACCGTTCAAGTCCTTGACTTTGACCAGATCCGAAAACAGTTTGGTTTGGTCCCATGTGTCTTTCTCCTTGCCATCAATGATGCGGCCCTTGTTATTCCACCTACTAGAGGGGTCTTCCACCATATTGAAGTCATTGCAAATCATGAAATTATGAGAAAACAAGTTCAAGGAGGACCAAGTATCGATCCTCGTAGCATCCTCATTTGGAGCATACATAGAGATGAGGGAGAATTGAAAGGGGGTGCTGAATGTAACCGCCATCCAACTATGATTTTTGTCTTCACTAGTGTAGAAAAGCTTATTAGCTCAAAAGTGATTGATACCAATGGTTGTACCACTAGAACCACGTTGATGGGTTGTGGAAAACTAGAGATGGGACTTAGAGATGCCCTTAAGTCTTGTTTAAAGGTCTTCTCCTTCAATTTTAATCTCCAGAAGACAAATGAAATTCGGGTTACAGCTTATGACACAGAGCCATTGAGCAATAATGGTGGCTCTGGTAGGGTCAGTTAGCCCCCTAGTGTTTAGTGAAGCAATGATCATTTTCTTGCACTTCCCTCATTCCGAGGGTGGGACTTCTCTTTTTTCCTCTTGGAGTATTCTTTCTTTCTTGTGAGGAGATGGTCCCAACCATGCGCTTCGGCTTAAGGGGGACTTTTCCAGGGCATACATGCCAAATGTTTCCCCTTGTGGGAAGCCTCCTGTGGGGGAGTTGGAGAGGTCATTTCCGATATTGTTGTTCCAATGATGGAACTTTCAATGGCCATATTGTCCTCGTTACTTGTGGTAAATCCGTCTTCTTTGCTAGTTATGTAGTCCTCTTGATTGACCTCATAAGAGGGGGGCCACTCCAAGGGTAAGTTACTTATGCCCGCAAACTCCCAGATCTTTTTTGGATATCTAGCTCGTTAACCTCCTTCTTGAGGTTGCAATATAAGTTATTTTGAGACTTTTCTAGTGTTCGGGTCTTCTCTCAAAGTCCCCTTGGGCTTGAGCTTCTCCTAGGGCTCGCTCTTCTTCTTCTTCTAACCTCTGTAAACCCTTCTAAGTCGGTTTTTGGGATTTGGTCAACCCTTTCTTTCTCCTCCAATATTGGGCCGACCTGCTTCCCCTTGTGTGTTCGGGCTTTGCTAGCTGCTTCTGGCTTATTCTTCTGCTTCAGGTGGCAATCTTTAATTCTATGTCCTTGTTGACCACATTGAAAGCCAGCATTGGGTAGACTTTTATAAGTGATCTCTTGAACCCAAGATTCCCCTTCACCCAATTCGACAATAATTTGCAAGGGGAGAGGCCTGTTGAGGTCTGCTTCCACACACATTTGAGGTCTGCTTACACACACATTTAACCAGTCACAATTGTAATAGCAAAGGAGAGTTATAATTATGTTAATAAGGGAGATTACAAGAGAAAAGAAGTTACAAAGAAGGCAAATGTCCTTATCACCCTTTGCAAGGGGAGATTAATTGCAAGAACAAAAAAAAAGTTATGATGGCTTGATCACCTTCACGCACGAGTCATTTACACTTAAGCTTGTTGTTATCTAAAACAAAAACCCTATGGTTCCGGAGGGGGCGGGGGGTGCTTCTTATTGTTTTTTATTTGTTTTAGCAAAAAAATAAGGGAGGACTCATTAGGTCATTCTTGGTGCAGGCTACCAAAGTTTGGAGAGAAGCACTCTCTCCAAATCTTCTAGAAGACTTCATATCCAATTACACTCAAAATAGCTAAGAAGCAGCCAATTGCCTTCCTTAATAAGTTGTTTCTAATCGATAGAACAATCAAACTTGAAATGATGGATTTTCAGTATGTAGGAATTCAAACTATTAGGAAACACTAATTCAGTCTTGTCTTTTTCTTTATCAATCTATGTGATGCAAAGAGTGACGTTGTGCAAATAGAAGATAAAAATAACTTATCTAGATCTTAAGATGTATGCAAGGTGAGAATGTACTACATTTATTTCTTGTCAAACTCAAAGAGTTGAAAGAGCTCATTCTAAAACCAATATTTTGGATATGTGCTCTAGGATAGGTTTCAGAGAATGGTCTAGAAAAGCGTGATTTTTATAGAAACTCCTTTGCAAAGGCTCATTCTTTTTAAGGTTCTTCAATTAGTAAGCTTCCTATACGATGTAACAGACAAGGACCACTCTATCATTCAGAGGATTGGGACCATGTATGGTCAAAGCAGTCGTTCTCATAAATAGAAAATAATTTTATATCAAGGGAATATATTAGTACCAATCATCAACACACAATTAAGCATTTTTGAAACAGTTGAAATATGCGTATACATCTGAATCTAGCTACAAAAGCTGACACATGATTTGTTTTATGGATCATAGAGTGGATTTTTGAGCGTTGCCCTAAAGCTACCTTGATTTGATAGCATATCTACCTCTCTCATCAATTGTACACGTAGCAGAAGCGCATCGTAGACACAGCCGTCACTAGATGGACAAGTCACTCAACAAGTACATCATTATACAGACAAAGAGACAAAGAAGGCGAAGAAGACAAGAACATAGAAATTCATCTTGTCTTCTGTAACATCCAAATAGGACGATAAGATTCCCATTATAATCATAGTAAAAATCAAGATTATATTTATTATTATTATTATTATTATTATTGTGCGCATTACTACTACCATTATTTCACTATATTATTGAGATCATATGCGTGCTACATTATCCATGGATAATAGATATTCTGGATGTAGAGAGTAGAATATGGGCTCACTTATGGTATTTGTTGAATTTCTCACGGATCTTGTTGTTGTTGGCGTTTATCATCTTCTCTGAACCTTGGCTGTTGTTCGCGCTCAAGATGAGGAAGATTCATACTTTAACAAACATACAAATACGTCATAATTCCGAACACCTTTATTATCATCGGCTCCGTGCATAAACATATATGTCGTGAAGTTAATCCTTAATTTAAGCATTTATTTTGGTGCATGAAGCAAGCTAAGTGCTTGGCTAAATGCACATTGAACTTCTCACATTTGACGAAGCTCAATTGCACATTCATTTCATCGTATGTTATGAAAGACTTCAAAGGTTAAATATGAAGCTTATTTTAGTGGAAGGTAAAAGGGATAAATGGTAAAATTCTTGTGAGTTTATTAGAAGCCAAATCCATGAATCTATTCTAATTCAAAATTTAAATAATCCCTAGAATTGTCACCTTTTAAGTAGAATCTCTGACTATCATAAATTCAAAAAGTCTATAAATAAACTATTTATTGAGTTTGGGTAAGAGAGAGCTTAGAGCTGCTCATCACACTCTCATTCAGTGGATTTTATACTATCTCAAACTTAGAGAAGTCCATCACACCTCCTTTGTATCATATGTCCATTGGCAATATATTTTATATACTTCATTTCTATTGATTTGTGAGTCTGTATATATTGCTACATCACTTTGCTCAACTTTGTCCAATTCTCAAAGTCATTTCTCTACGTGTGAGTACTAATTTTTCAATACATCATGAATCCTATTGTTGGAACTTTGATAAGCATGCCTACAAAGTTTCATAATCATTGGATGCATAGATCTTGAGATATGAGTGATTATATGTGACAGATTCTATGTTTCACCATCTTCCTAAAAAGTCTGATTTACCCCCAAGACTTCCTATACACATTTCTTTCTGTATGGTCATCCTAAATTCATGAAATAAATTTCTATGGATTTTTTAACATGTCACTTGGAATCGAGAAAAACATCGTTGATCAATTCCTACCAATCTATGATTACTAAAAAATTTATGAGAACTTGCTTCCATAAATAGAAATTTTCTCAAGGTAATTTGAAGTCTCAATTCATCCATTTTGATACAAAATTTTGATTATGATATGTCTAGTCTCTAGCAAGTTTATTCGAATATCATTTTATGTCTACAATATACCTATCATCTTGACAGTGGTATGAGAGCAAAGTGAAAAGTGATAAATTCCCCTCGCTTATCGACAAATTGGATCAATGCAACTACTCAGCATGGTCTATAAGAATAGAGGCTTATCCACAAAGAAGAAGATTGTATGGATATATCTTAGGAGATGGGATCATGTCAATACTCAACAACAAGGGCCAACCAACTCAAGAAGAGTAGGAAAGGTTAAATGCATGGTGTTCAAAGAATGCTTTGGCAAGGTCATACATTCTCGACTCTATATATATTTCTTTACTCCCTCATATAACGACGTGTATGACCCTTCAAGAGACATGGACGTCTTTGAAGCATTCTTCTCCTCAAGTACCAAAGCCACAAAGAATCAATATAGGTGGAGTTTACAATAATCAAGAAGATACCCAATCAAAGTGTGATTGATTTTTGTAACCAAGATGGACATTGTAGATCAACTTTGGAGCATTGAAAGATCATTAGAGAACAGAAATATATGAGGCAAGCCATCAATAGGATCAAAGTTGATCAAAAATGGGAACCCTTCACTATAGCTATGGAAATCTACATGGATATGCAAGCTCCTAACTTCAACACACTCATGGGGAAACGTTTTGGATATGAAACCTCTATACAAATAAGAATAAAGGCAAGAAAAAGAAAAGAAGAGGTAAGAAAGCTTATGATGAAGAAGTACCTTTCAAGTAAATTTTGGAAGTGAAGGTAGAGGTTCAAGAGGAAGTAAAAGAGGTGGGGGGATAGCTCAAAGCTCATCACCTTATGCCATATGTGTGATCTATCAAATTTATTAAGAGCCATTGGATAATTCTCACGAACGGTTGAGATCGTAAAGTAAGCATCTGCCAAAAAACGACAAAATTGAACGCTTAGTGTCCTTGGGATCGTGGGTATTTCAAGCCATTGGATCTTGGAGATGGATGGACACGATTGAGCAATGTGGGTCTGACAAAAAAAGACAAAATATAGCAATCATTCACTTGCAACACTGAGTCACAACAAAGGAGAACAAAGACATGTTCTCTATTCCTTTTTACCTAAAGACCATTATATCAAGCAATAAAGTGGGCATTTTACAATATCTAGAAAGCATCACTTGTTCTTGCTTGTAAATATTGTCACTAGAAGCTTGATCTCATATCCCAAGTAGTCAAGATAGGTATAATAAAATTCTTGTTGCCATGAAAACTAGTTGTTCAGCATGATCAAGAATCCCACATCATGATCTTTGACAATAGATTAGAGTTGAAGGTACAAGTAAGAGTTTGGGAAGCTCCTTCATTACATCTATAACCTCAACAAGCACAGATTATAGCTGATTAAAAGTTACTCAAAAATTAGACTACATGTGTTGCAAAAATCGGAACATTTTAACAAGCCAATTAAGATCATCCCCTTTGTATGGTTAAGATCCTCATTGAATGCCTGGCCATATTCACAGAATATGAAATACATTTCACAAAAGCATTCCCAAGAGAAGATAAAAATCAACAAAATTATACTAAGAAACATTCACACATGATCAGAGAAATGCTCAAGATAAATCAAGCTGAACACAAAGTGGAAGCAGAACTCGACATTATATTTCTATTAAAATGATTTTTTACATTTCATGTGTTCTAGTACAAGAGTAATATGAATCTACAATAGAAGCTGATCATAGATTTCCTCAGGCTCAAGGATATTGGGATCCTCTGGAACATTAGAACACATATCGTGCCTCGCTTGCTCCAAGTTTGGCTCTTCAAGGTTAGCCATGTCCCCCGGTTCATCTGCAAGTGGGGGAACAGGCTCCCTTGAAGCCGGTTGGAATCTCTCCGTGTCTGCAATGTGCTTCCTTCCAACCTCTTGGTCTTCATCTGGGCATTCATTCAGCCCATTGATTCTCATTCTAATGAAGCTCACTTGAGCATCATCCTTCTCCACAGCTATGTAGTGCCTGAACATCTTTAAGGAGCAAGCCAGAGTCGTTCCTGAAACAGCAGAAAACCACTTAGAGGCTTCAATCAACCATGAATAATTAAAATTGTGAAAATTGAAATTACCTGTGCCCGAAAAAAAGTCTAGGACCCAGTCATCATCATTGGAGAATAGCTGAAGCAATCTCATTATGAGCTTTTGTGGCTTCTCATATGGGTTAACCAATGTCATGTCCCCAGCTACATGACGAAGTTTCTTGGTAACGGCTGGGAACATGAGCACATTTGAGATCCCATTCTCATTGCAATGCTCCCTGACTCTCCTTTTGCTTACTTCATCATAATAGCCAACTGTAATGCATTCAGTGGAGCTCACAAACCTATGCAAAGGAGTGTGATTTACGTTTGTCTTCACCCTGCAAACAAGAACTATGAGTCGTAGAGAGCATCATTTAAGCCATGGAGATAGAAAGAAGATTACTTACCACGTGAGGCACTCCACAACATGACATCTTGCCTTCAGAGCAGTTGAAAGAGAGAAAGACTGGTCTCTACTATGGAAAATTACTATCCTCCAAAGAGGAGACATAGTCAACTCTGCAAAATCAGTGACCATCTTCCGAATGTGAGGATGTTTGAAGGGTTCATCATCATTAACGGATCCCAACATCCTAAATCCATAGGGTATGTCTGCTATGAGAAGGGAGAAATGTTTTCTAGGCACAACAGAACAAATATTATTTACATCACTACAGAATACATTGTAATATACAGGCCTAAGGGGGTCTAGGGGATTGGAGAAACATTTCAGATCAGGTTCATCATCAAAATTCATGTCCTTGGCTTTCAGTCTAGATTTCTCATGCCTTGCTCTTTGAATGTGAGCCAGGAATGCAGGGGGGCAATCATCTAGTAGCTCTGCAGACTTACTTTTCTTTGGTTTCTGTAGAAAAAAGTGGAAAGAAAATTAAATGTGCTCTTCAATACAGCAAACAGAACATAAGGAACCGATGCATGGCATCGATTTCGTGTGGGGGTAGATGCCAGGCATCGACTTTCTACTGAAAGTCGATGCTTGGCATCGACTTTGGACACAAGTCAATGCCTGGCATCAACTTATGCCACGAGGTCGATGCCAAGCATCGAGTTATGCTGCAGGTCAATGCCAAGCATCGAGTTATGCTGCAGGTCGATGCAAGGCATCGAGTTATGCCCCCAAGTCGATGCTAGGCATTGAATTTTGGCTGCAGCTTGATGCCAGGCATCGAATATAGCCATAAGTCGATGCCAGGCATCGAATTTGTACTAAAAGCCTGGCATCAAATTGGTTAGGTGAATCAAGGCATCTAACCTAATGGTAAACCAGGCACAACCTCAGAAAGAGAACCTACCCAATCACGAAACAGGATGAAATATTCTGATAAAGCTTTGTAGGATGATGTGGTTGGATAGTCTGATTGGACCTCTGTCCAAGAAAAGCAACCCAGCCTCTTCATCATCACCTCCTGAATCTTCATGTATACTTTATGACTACAGTCAAAGAAATAAAAAAGAGACTAGGTTAGACCAGAAACATGGGAGGAGGGAAAAAGGATCTGAGAATAACATACATACTTATTGAGCTCTGTCACCATCTCCTCCAGGCTTAACTCCTTGGAGATTACCCTTGACAAAGTTGATATAATCAATGTATCATCCTTGATTCCTTGAAGGGCCCTCCATGGTGTCAGCTTCATGTCCTCAGGAGCCTCTTCAATTGAGAGGTCAACTTTCCTTCCCTTTCCCTTTAGATCAACCTGTGGGTCTGGCCTCGACTTTTGTTGCTTCTGGCCCTTGACCTCCTTGTTCTCCCACATTGTGAAAATTTTATCCTGTAGATCCCAGATCTCACCTGATCTGAATGCCAGTTGAAACCATGGATCATATTTCCTCAAAGCATCAGACTTTCTTTTCTCATCCAGTGCAATTCCAACCTCAATAAGGCATTGCTTTCGTAGATTGGGATGTATTCTTCCAGCTTCCTTCACAAGAAAATCTTCACATTCATGGTGGAAGAACCGAATTCTTTCTATGGAGGACATTTTTTGCCTGTAGTTATTGTCATTGTTGTGATCCCAAGCAAGAAGCTTGGCTTCCTCAGTAGTAAGACCAGCATATATTTTACACTCTGCATACCTAAAGAAAAATGTGGTAGGGTGCTCCTTCACTAGCTGTCTACGGGCCTCTGCAGAGTGTGAACCTCCAATCACATAATAAGTATAATCCTCAAACAAACCCTCATTGAACTCTTCCACAAAGCTGCACTCATTTGGATCTACCATGACAAGGAATGGCACAACAATAGCATGAGGATTTATTTTCATTTTCTTCTTAAGATTCTGCACCTGCAAATTGTGTGGCTCCCTGATCTCAAGGGGCCTCCTCCCTGTGACTAGATCTATTGGTGGCCTGTGAATGATATTGATTGGCAGGTGGAACAACTGCCCCTTCTTAACTACCGTTCTTCTAGCTATTTCCTCCCTCATCTTGTTCTGCTCAGTACCAAGAACACCCGAGGCAAGCTCTCCACCAGGTGCAACAATTATATCCTCAGAGCTAGAGCTTGAGTCAGAAGACTCCTCTTCTGAAATTCTCTTCTTTTTCTTTTGGAACTTTTTCTGCACGCTCTGCTTACCCCTTGCCTTTACAGGGGTTGTCATCTTCTGTTGTGTTGGCATGATGTTGCCCTCGATCCATGGCATCAAGTCCTTGATAAAATTGACTGAGTCCCTGCATATCTCAGCTAGCCCATCTGGAACACAACACTCTGGGCACAAGAAATCCATCTTGCAAATAACATTTCTTAAACCTTTCGATGTCTCTACCAAGAAAAGGAGGTTGTCAGAATCCTCATCTTCATAATAGAGTTTGTACACAAGTCCATACTGAAAACCTTGTGTTGTCGTGATCTTTCCTCTCCCATATGCCCCTACGAACACAAGAAGGACTGCATTCTTTTCTTCAACATACTGAAGGCACCACTCCAGATTTGTCATGTCCCGCAGTGGACGATCTGTCCTTAAGACCTCAGCGTCCCTCGACCTATCCTTCATAGTTGTATCATCCTCAGGAATTTTGATGCTACTCTGTCCACCAGAGGATATTCCTAGCGGGTTGTTGGCCTTCTCAGAGGATAAGGATGCGATAATTTTCTTTGGTTTTGCTTGGTGACCAATGCCTTTGTCACATTGCTGATCACCAGAGCCCATGGTCACTCTCAGCTTCTTGAAGGGCCTCTCACTCTTGGACTCCGCATCCTTGAAGGCGCTTGGAAATATCAACTCATACGTAAATGTGGTTTTCAAAGGCCCAAGTGGATGCTAGGCATCGACTTTTAGGTTCAGGTCGATGCCAGGCATCGACTTTTAAGTGCAAGTCAAGGCATCGACTTTGTGTGCAAGTCGATGCTCGGCATCGACTTGAGGGTGCAAGTCCATGCCAGGCATCGACTTGGGGGTCCAACTCGATGCCAGGCATCGACTTTTAGGTTCAAGTCAATGCCGGGCATCGGCTTTTAAGTGCAAGTCGATGCGAGGCATCGACTTTTAGGTTCAAGTCGATGCCGGGCATCGACTTGCACACAAAGTCGATGCCTGGCATCGACTAGCACTTAAAAGTCAATGCCTGGCATCGACTTGAACCTAAAAGTCGATGCCTAGCATCAACTTGAACCCAAAAGTCGATGCCAGGCATCAACTTTACACCCTAAAGTCGATGCCTGGCATCGACTTTCAGGGCAACTTCGATGCCAGGCAAGTCGATGCCTGGCATCGACTTGCAGCCTCAAGTCGATGCCTGGCATCGACTCGCACCTGCAAGTCGATGCTTGGCATTGACTTGCACACAAAGTGGATGCCTGGCATCGACTCTTACGTGTAAGTCGATGCCAAGCATCGACTTTTACCCAAAAGTGGATGCCTGGCATCGACTTGGGGCCTCAAGTTGATGCCTCGCATCGACTTGCAGCCTCAAGTCAATGCCTGGCATCGACTTACACCTAAAAGTTGATGCCAGGCATCGAGCTGTACCCTCATTTGATCTATATTTTTAGAGCTAAGAAAAACAAAAACCTAGAAAGCAGATTCCTTACACAAACATACAAAGGGAATCTTTTAGGAATCTTTTTTTATGGTATGATTTTGTCTTACCTCTTGGTACTCTTGCCAACATTCTTCTTCTCCATCAGATTTGCCTTGCTGGTATGCTGAGCTCTGTGCTCCATGGCTGTCTGTGCTCTGTTCCTCTCTCTTGCTCCTGGATTTTGAAAAGAATGATCTCCTCCTCTGTTATTTTTAGGCAATTAGGTAACTTGAACCAGAGACTAACTGGATCTAACTGAATGAGTCCAGTTGCTAACTATATCTGTCAACTTATCTAACCAGCGAATACCACCCACACAAATAGGCTGTTTTAGAGCCACTTTAATGAAATATTCATAGAACATTGCAACTATTTATATACATTTGCATAGAAATTACACTTCAATGGCAAGAGTATGGTATGTACATGAGGATGTCTAATCTCATGTAGAGATTTGTTCCTAGAATCTCTTGCTTGGGAGAAAATCAAGTCTAAGGTGTGTTGAATATGGGAGATTAATGACATCTTTATAGTGTTATCCTCCTCACTTTAGTTCATATTCACATTTATCTTGTAACACATTGTTGAAATGGAAAATCAATGTATGAATAAACATTCAAGTAAAGATCCTTGCAACTATTTATATACATTTGCATGGAAATTACACTTCAATGGTAAGAATATGGTATGTACATGAGGATGTCTAATCTCATGTAGAGATTTGTTCTTAGAATCTCTTGCTTGGGAGAAAATCAAGTCTAAGTTGTGTTGAATATGGGAGATTAATGACATCTTTATAGTGTTATCCTCCTCACTTTAGTTCATTGCCACATTTATCTTGTAATACATTATTGAAATGGAAAATCAATGTATGAATCTATCATAAACATTCCGTGTACCTCTTTTACACATAATTCTTTTTTAATATACTTTATTCCGTGTACCTCTTTGAGATCTAGCCAAGACCACAATAAAACCTGATCCTTGAAATCTTATTTACCAAACGTAAAATTTCTTCTTGTATAGTCTTCAATGGCACTACTCCAAACAATTTTAATATATAATCCAGTTGGAACTCAACTTGGATATATTTTGATTCACTCACAATGCTAAGTCTCAATGACTCATATCTAGTTAGAAATCAACTGTGTTTCTCATTTCAAAAGTGAATCAAATCTTTGGTTCCCTTATTAGTGTATATTTGAGTAATTAAGTGTTTTGATGTAATTTGATGTTTAATGTTATTTAATGTACTTTAATAAACTTTTGATTTTATATCTTCTTGATGTGACATTTGATGTGACATCTTCACTTGATCTCGAATTTCTACTTATTTAAAAAGGTCATTCATCTTCAATCTTCTGTAAACTCAGTGAAGATGAGCTCAATCTTTTCAGTGGATGCTTGGGCATCAGCTTCCTCTGCTCATATTGATACAGTTTCGGATTCATTGTTCTCAGTTGACCCTTTCCACAGAAGTGATGATCCCTATGATTTAGAACGTGCTGATGATTCCATGTTTTCTGTTGAGTCATTTAAGTTATCCAATTCACAGTGCAATGCTGCTCAACCAAATGCACCTCTTGATCTCCCATTTGATCCAACCATTGATCTCCCTTCTGACTCAAGTGCATGTGGAGCAACGAAAAAGCAAATCAAGCTCAATCTACGATTTAAAAGAAGGCCTCGTGAAGTAAGTCAAAAAAGATTTAAATTTCTTACTTCAGATAGACAGATTGCATTGGATATTGTGAAGCATTGTTGTGGTTTGAAATGTTTGTACAATTTAGGAATGAAGAAACTAAAGCACCTAAGAGAAAAATTCCTCCATTTAGATAGTGAAAGGTAGGATATATACCTTGTTTCTCGCATGCAAATGATTGAGGATAACATGTCAGTAACGCGTGTTGGTTTTGCATAATTCTTTAGTCAAGGGATGCGATGTTGTAGGGCTGCATTTAAAATTGCAATGGGTGTGGGAAATTTTAGAATACATAGGGTTCAACAAGGGCTTTTGAATGGGGATCTCATTTTGGATACGTTCCATGTTGGGACCAAAGGATCTGTTGGACGTCATGCAATGAATTGGATGATGAACTATTTTAGCTTGCATTGTGAGGTTATGCCTACAACTGGAAGGTTGCACTTGTCAGATAACTTTACTCGTCGAGAGGTATTTCAAATATATAGAGAAGACATGGAAAATAGAAATGAGAAGTATGTGTTGTATCGTCACTTTACTCGATTATGGAAGGAAGAGTTTAACAATGTTTCTATTCCTCGTAAAGTTAGAATGGGTGAATGTTCAGTTTGCGCCACTTTGAAAAACATGGCAAAAGGGGCTACAAAACCACAGGAAAAGAATAATTTTAAAAACCTTCTTAACAACCATCGTGAGAGTCAAGCTTTAGAGAGAAAGAAAGCAATTCATCATCGAAGTAAAGCACTCAGAAATCCGGAGCGTTATATGTGTTTGTTGATCAATGGTATGGATAAAGAAAAAACTTGTTTGCCACATTTTTATCGCATCCCTAAGGACATTGGAGATGAAGTCCTTGTGCAAATGCATTTGGTTGGTGCTTTGGTATACAATGGAACTGTAATGTCCAAGGTTTTCTTCACATATCCGAATGTGCATAATGATCCAAACCTTACAGTTACTGTCATTCATCGTGTTTTGCAATCATGGAAGGGTCTTTTGCCACCAACTCTATATTTGCAACTAGATAATACTGCAAGAGAGAATAAAAATTTTACAGTCTTTGGATATTTAAGCATGCTTGTTGAAAAACAGGTATTTCAGAAGGTTAAGGTAAATTTCCTTCTGGTTGGCCACACTCATGATCACATTGATCAAATGTTCAGTACTTTCTCTAAGAAGTTGGCACGTAACAATGCTTTTACTCTTCTGATTTTATCTGAGCTGATTTCAGAAGCATATACTCCAAAACCAGAAGTTCAACACCTCACACAGATTTATGACTTTAAGCACTTTTGCTCAATGGGCCTTGATAACAGTGCTAAGGTTTTGGCTCCATTGCACAATATTAGTTTCAACCATGTATTCTTGATGAGGAGGGTTGATGAAATAACCCTTTTATTTGCAAAGCAGTATTCATCTTCTCTTGGGTGGGAGCCTAAAGAGGGATGCAGATTCTTATTGCAGGTGCCTAATTTGTCTACTGTAACAGTGTATGGTGTAGAACAATCACCATATGAAGATAAAAACAATACAGAAAGATGTGGAAATGTGGTTGATCAAAGTAAAAGCTCGATGCATGCACTCATTGAAAAGAAGAGACATATTGAGCGTGCAAAAAAATATGCTGAAGATCAAGATGTATCTTGGTGGGAGGACTTTTTCAATCATCAAGAAGAGATTATACAATATACAATTGCAGGTCACTGGCCAGTTGATGTTCCATTCACATGGGATTTTTGTACACAAAGATCCGTGAATGTGGCCCAAGCATGTAATGCAGATGCACTTCAAAGTTTTATACATCCACCAGAAAGAAATATTTATGTAGGCCCAAGGATGACAAAATAGGCAGAAGCAAGATGTCAAGGAAATTTAATAGAGATAAATGTTGGAACACTTATTGCAGTTCTTGCTGATGGTGATGAGGCTACCAGACCATTTTGGATTGCAAAGGTTTTAGAGATAACTAAAGATATTGATCAGAGAAGAATAGAGGCTTTGATGGTGCATTGGTATTACACTAAAATTAGTAATGCATTCACAGGTAAATATAACTTAGAAATGGTGTGTGATACTAAACGAACAGGTTCAACAAAGAAAAAGAATATTCGAAGCACATCCACTCTTAAAATGGATGATGTAGATATTCTTGTTTATGATTTTTCCTTGACAAAAACAGGTCACTTGAGGAAAGCAACCATCAACATGATAAAACAAAAGCTTCCGGATGTATGTGGTACAGGAAATCATAGGCAAACAAGAAGAGTTATGCATGATCCTGTAGAATTTGGTATGTACGTGGATGAAGATAGAGCTCTTGTGGATATAGAAGAAGAAGAAGAGAGCTCTCAACAATATGAGATTGAATCAAGTGCATCAGATGATGAGGGTGTAGACATAGATCGACAAAGTTGTGAGTTGCATTGAAGCTCTCAGACATTTTTAGTGCTTATGTAAATGCCTCGAAGTAGTTTGGTTAATGAAACCATGTTTTGTAGCAATTTTAAATAACAATCAGATATCCACCCATTAAAAATATGTCTAAAATGTTATTTTTGTATAAGAACTATTCAGTTCTACATTCTTTATATAGATTTTAGACATGTCAATGTCTTATCATATAGATTTTGGACATGTCAATGTCTTATCATATACATTTTGGGACATGTCAATGCCTTATATAGTGAAATTTTGACTACATTTTGAGCTCTTTTTTTATGAGAAAATGATAAAAAATGTCAAAAATCACATGTTTTCACCTCGTTTTTGTAATATATGTATACTGGTATAAAGGAATCTCAAACATAAGCTGCCATTTGCTTGATATTTGACAAGAGTGTTCTCTTTTTACGACATAGTTCTCGTTTTTTACGACTCGCTGTTTTGCAAGATATGGGAAAAAGGAAGTGAGAGAGTGCAATCGTGTGGGTACTTTACATCCGTTGGATCTAGCTCACGAACGAATCGGATTGAGGCTCTCTTCCTGGCAGAAAACGACAAAGTAAGCCTTATTAAATGCATGGTGTGGGAAAAGCAAGAGAGAGAATGTATGGGGACGCGAATGAATCTAGTCCACTAGATTTGTATCAATCCGACGTCTCAAATTGAAATGCCCTCAATCCCATCTTAAAGAGATCTTGAGCATTGGATCAATGGGCTTATCGAACGATGGAGATTGAAAGGCGCGTGCATTTCTTTTTCTCAATCTTGACCATTGGGTTTCTTACACATCCAACGACCTAAATAAAATTTTGATGACAAAATTTGAATTTTGTGGTTTTTGAAACCACTAAGTAAGGTCTACCATCACATTTTGGTTGTTTTGACCAATCCAAAACCAAGGAAAACTAGGCCTAGCCTACTTGATTGAGGCCCTAGACTCTGGCCACCACCCTCCTCTCATTGGTCCATCACTAATCACCCCTTAATCTAAAAGGCCCATTCAGGGTTCATTTTTTCCCCTAATTTCTTCATCATTGTTATGATCCCAAATCATCTCTCCTTCAGCGTGAAGGAAATCCATATCCTCATAATCAAGAAAGTATCGATCTTCAATATCACTAGTCTTGCTTATTGAAGTCAAACTCATCACAATTCTGACACCTAATAGGACTATGCATGTAGTTTGATGACAACTCAATTTCTTTATTCAAAATTCCATTATAGAATTCTTCATATATATGACTTGTTTCATGATCATTCTCTTCAGATGAAGTGCTTTCACCACATTCTTCATACACTTCTTCAGTCACCGATTCTTGCTCGAATATCTCGTCATGTGTGAGAATCTCGACATATAGATTCAAATCAAATGGATCCTTATTTGTCTCATTTTCACATCGAGCTTCATCAATGCAACCATTTAATTTTATCTTTTCTTATTGATCTTCATTATGTAATGTACCCATATTATATTTTTCATGCATTTCAATGAATGTTGCATTCTCTTTTTCATGGACCATTTCTTTAGCATATAGAGTGAACTCATCATAATCTCAATTTGCATCAAAATGTATCTTTCCATAGAGTGCGACATCACTCACATACATGTCATTATACTGATGTCCAATCAACAACTCATTCTTACTCCCATGATTAGGATCACTCTCTTGTATCTTGATCTAAACTATCTATAGGCTTAGCATCACTCATTGAATGTGGCATCACTCAAGAGTATTTCACAATCTTGATCTTGATCTAAACTATCTGTAGGCTAAGCATTATGCATTTTACCATCGACATACATACCACTCTCTAGAGGACTCATCATTTGCATGCCCTCTTGATAAGCATCATGCTCCCTTGCATTCTCTTCACACAAATCAATCATTTGGCCATAATTTATATTTGAATCATATGCTTAAAGAGATGTTTCATTCTAAGATGGCATCAGAGAGTTTGTCAAGTATTGCTTGGTTTCATCTCTTAAGGAACCATCTTGTGATTGATCTTCATATGAAATCACTAGATTATTTTGAGGTATTTCATTTGCAATCTCTTTTTTATCATCTTGAATTCCCATAGATATCTTTAAATCTTGGTTATTATCATATCTTGATTCTTAGTTTGATCCATTATGATCCCTTAGAAGTGATGAGTCTATCCAAATATGGGAAGTGTCATGTTGTTCTCTTAGTGTGTTTTGTTTATTTTTGTTTCGTTGTATGTTTGATATTAGTTTGATGTTAATTTGTTTAGCTTCCACATATTCCTTTGCTCCTCTCATCTTTGCGATTTGTGCATATATAGTATTTGAAGATGTAATCATTGTAAAAGTATCTACAGACTCTTGGTACCTTGGATCCTTAGAGATTGCATCATTTACACTTAAAGGTTCTTTATGGCAATCCTCTTCATAAGCATGTATGTGGATTCCATGCATATCTTCTTTATGCCCAGCTAGGGTTTCTATTCTATGGATTTGCAAATTTTTCTTAGTTTCTGAAATGCATGGAATTTGTGCATTTTCCTCATTTGCATGAATGTCAGCTTTCTAGTCATTTAAATTTTATTCTATTGTTTGTTGTTTCTTCACGTATCTCCTCACAACTTCATGGACAAGCATCCAATCCTCTCTGATCCCTGAGTCAGAGTCTATATCTTGCAAAAGTGGAATTAGCTCCTCTCTAGCTTTAACATCTATTTCTCTAAAAAACAATGATACTTTTTCATGTCTTACGATCTCTTTTCATTTTCTGATAGATTGTCAAATTGTTGGTCGAAATTTCTTTTGATCTAGAATTGGCTGGCTGTTGGCAGCAATCAAGGAACTGAAGGACTCACAAGACAAGGAAGCCAACGAAGGGAGTCAGAGCAAAGAGAAGGCACAAGCAGACAGAGTAGTCAAGGAAGATCTGGCAAGTAGGCCATTATTTTTCCATGAAGCTAAATCATATCAAAGAGGTGGACACGCAAGGAGAAGGAGCAAGTAGGGAGCTCGAAGATGTGTATGTCAAATCGTTAAAGGAAATCCCTACAAAAGCTGTGATTTTCATCACTAAAGGCCACTATAAATACCATTTCATATTTTTGTAGCTCCATTTTGTGCAAGCTGAGGAGTCCTTGAGCTTGAGGAGTATTAGAAGTAGCATCATACCAATTTTCATAATTTTTAGACTTTGTTTGAGCCCCCAAATAGGCCGTAGAACCTAATTTTTAACTAGGCCGGACACTAGGTCTGGATAGGGCCAAAAGCTAGTCAAAAACTATAAATAGAGCTAGAAAGCTCATTTTTGAGGTTAGCTTGTAATCGATTTGAACTTGTATGAGCACTTTTGAAGTAATCTAAAGGACTCCATTGCTTCTCTCTTTGTCTTACCTTGTGTGCATGTGTGTGCATGTTAGTGTGCTTCTCACTCACGCACTTGTGCCATCACTTGTTCGAGGTCTTCATACCATCCTCACGTCTTCCCGTATTGACATTAAAGGAGGTGCTACTCCTCATTGAGCTACACCAAATTTTGGTGCCGTTGCCGGGGATCGAGCTTTGAGGACGAGCGTGTGATGGTAAGACGTAGAGTTTAGGCGTTGGAGTCATAGGTACTTTCTCCACTTTTATCTATTTTCTTTTGTTCTTCTCATCACCATAATCACCTTCACCATCTCCCACCTCCATCTCCATCATCGCGAAAATTTCAGTTTTTTATCATATCACCTTCTCCCCTCCATTTCCCTCATTCCACTTGTGAGAGAGAGCGAGAGAGCGATTTGTGTGCACTCTTTTTGCCTATTTGGTAAAACAAAGTACACCATAATGAAGCACATGATGAGCACATCCTAAATCACTAAACACAGTAAAAACATTCCGTGATTCTCTTTCAATCGCGACCGACACCATCCATCGCGATCGACAACCAGGATCGACAACCTTTGTCCATCACCACCGACAGAACCTATCAATCGCGATCGAGAGACCTGTTGATCACGACCGACAGACCCCACGACCGACTGACTAGCACGTAGGATTCAGTCAATCGCGATTGACACTATCAATCGCAACCAGCTGAAATTTGACGATTGATACCAAAACTCGCATTGCCACGTGTCCATCGTGACGGACACATCCCCGATCGACTGAAATTATGGCAAAAATCTCGAAAAAAGTGTCGATCGTGATTGATAGCGTCGATCGCAATTGACAGCGTCGATCGCGATTAACAGCGTCGATCGCGATTGACAGTGTCGATCGCAATTGACAAGAATCATGACCGACTCTATTGATCACGATTGACACTGTCAATCGCGACTCACGTGTCGATCGCAACCGAGAGGACCCGACAGACACCTCTATCAATCGCGATTGACAAACCTGTCGATCGCGATTGACAAGCTTTTTCGGCCAATTTTCTAGGGTTTATATTACTTGATTTTGGGGAAAATTCTAGGCATACTTATCAAGCAAATAGTGATTTGTGAGGTTCCGACACTTGTAACTTGAGAGAAAATCTTGTTTTCCTGATGACCTATTTTAACCCTAGATTTTGAACTGTCATAACTTCCTCATACCAAATCCGTTTGCTGTGATTCTTGTTTTGCTGTGAAATTAATATCAAGATTATTAGCCATAGTATTTTTAAATAGACTATACCCAGGGGAAGAAAAGCTAAGGGGTCTACAGGATTGTTTGCCCTAAAGCCAAAAGAACAGTTGTCTTTGAATTACATGAATGAAAGTGATTTTTTGTGTCCTTTGAATCTAAGTCTTGAGCTAACTTTGGGACTTTTAGAGGTCCATTGAGAGCACTAGAAGGCATCCAAAGAAAGGGTCATTTGCAAGCTTGAGAACTGGGTTATTGAACACCAAAGAGCAAGGGATCTGCAAGTGAGTTTGGAATACTCTCAACTCTCTTTGTCAATTCCTAGCTTATAGGCTACACGTGAATAGTGCTAAGTAAGTTAGGGCAACGATAGGCACGAGACAAGTCAAGACTATATAAGAAATCAAGTTCAAGTCAAGAGATAACCTATGTGTGACCGACAAATTTAAAGGAAAAGAACCTAACGTGAGACCATCAACATTAAAGTGCGGAAATTAACTCAATTATTCCTGATGACGTGATATCAGACAAGATCATAAACACGATAATCAACTTAAAAAAGAATCAAGTGAATGATGCAAAAGAACTCAGCAACGAGGTTGTACCTTGGGTAAAAATTGGGATTGCTCAGCTAAGCATATGAACCTTAGATCAAGACGACATCTAGGGAGAGATAGACAAAGTCTTAGGTCTTCAGAGGCTAGTGTTAATCATACTGCTAGGTCTTGGGCCCAGTAGTTGAGCCATTATTCGCACTACCCTAGATCTGAAACTACTGAGTCAGAGATGTCCCACGGTATGGAGAGACCTACAGGAAGTTCAGGTGTGCCATACTTACATAGGGTAGAAGGCCCTTAGAAGACGGATTTGGAATACCTTACGACCAACCGATTAGGTGCTTGCATCTATGAGGACGGCCTAGGAAGATCGGTGGTCTAGATTAAAAATCCTAACCAATCCATTGGACTAGAGCACCCAGGTGTCAAGTTTGAAAATGGAGCATACCTAGACAAGGAAGGAACCATATATGTAGTCACCAGTCATCCAGATAGGACATACGAATTTGGAAACGTGATCCCAGAAACGGACTTAGAGGACCTGGGGCAAGGAAACATGAGTGTAGAACCTAGAACACCTCGAGGAAAATCTTTTCTCACTAGGATTATCACACCAGAGTGGATTCCCCAAGATAATAAGAGCATAGATCTGCTCCTGAACCGAGAGACTGATGAAGCCTTTTGGAGGTATAAATCTGATCAACCAAATGAGGTAGGAACAATCATGATATATGAGTTCAAAGATCCTGATAGCCCAAGCAGAGTGACCTACTTAGATCACGCTTCAGAGAGGACCTTTGTGGTTACAGAACATGATAGGCATGCTTACACTTGGAAAGGTGAATTTATTTTCCCCCAACCAAGATCTAATGTGTCCTATGGTCACCCCGGAGCTGGAACATCCCAAGCTCATGGAACTCAAAGAGACAGAAGTAGAGATAGGCCAGAAGTAAGCTTTGCGAACCCCTTGGGAAGAGAAGGAATGAGAACGGAGACAGAACCCGATAGACCTAGAGCCCCAAGAAACCAAAGGAATGTGGATGAATTCCCTCTACCAAGACCTAGAGAGCACACCAGAACTTTGAGACCAACCCAGCTAGTTAAGTCCATGAAGAACTACTTCAATGGCACAGGAGACGCATATGATCATGTGGCCGAGTTTAGGCAAGTCTTGAGAGCTGAGCAAGTTGAGGACCTATTCACGCAATATAATGCCTTTGGTCTAACCCTTAGGAACACAACCCTTACGTGGTTTCAACCATTGAATGAGAGATAGTTTAGGAGCATAGACCAACTCTTAGAGGCTTTCATCACTTAATTCTCGAAAAGTGGCATAAGGCATAACACTTCCTCACTGATTCATAGCTTCAAGCAAACCCCTCAAGAGACGGTTACACTTGCAAGAAGAAGGTTTAGACAATACCTAGAGAGATGTCTTGTTTCGGAGTTACCCACACCAGCCAAACAACTGGCTTTATTCCTAGATGGACTGATAAGTACAAAGTTGAGATCATATGTGTACTTGAAAGACCCTAGGACCATAGAAGAATGTGTACGCATGTGCATCGACATCGAGGATAACCTAGGGGAGGAATTAGAAATTTCAAAAATCTACAGAGATTCAGATAGTTCTACCAGCCTCTCTTCCTCGCAATCCACCTCCATTGAGGAACTCGCTGAAAAGGTAGCTCAAAAACTAGGTGTCACTAGCAAACAAATCCCAAGGTTTGCCCTAGTAAAGAGGTGCTATACTTGCGGTGGTGACCATATGGCGAACGTATGTCCCATAATGGCTCAACCCCAAGTAAATCCTAGTAGCCAGTACTGCACCATAGAACAGAGATACACAAATCACACTGCCCAAGATTGCCCCTACAATAAGCAAGCAGTTAGGAAAACCTACCCTCAACCATATCCACAACAGGGCAGATACCAGAATCAGTACCCACCACAACAGTATGCCAGACCTCAACAAACCTATCAACCACAATATCAGGCCCAACAGAGACCTCAACCAGTGCTAGCACAACAACCCCCAGCTCCAGCCAATGTGATCCCAGTAAAATATGCAGTTGTAGAAGAGAACCTGAATAGAGCCATAGTGCCAGTAACACCATTGCTTTCAAAAACTGACCCCAGTGATCATAGCTTTGATTCTACACATATTGATAGCCCCCACGCTTATTACATGCAGTCACCTAAGCATAATGAGGCCTATTATTATGGAGAACTGGGTGAACCAAGTTGGGAGCCAGAGTATACCAATGTCATGTACACCAATCCCAACTCGCGGCCCCAACCTAGGCATGTAAGACCACCGTTCCCTACAGGACCGTGCTACCGATGTCAGGGAAACCACCTCATTCGTGATTTCCCGATGCCTACCCCCACACAACCCCAATCAGTAACCATTCAAGGCTTTTGTCAAGATTGCGGGAAGGTGCACCTCTTACGAGATTGCCCAAAGAACCCACAAAATGTAACAAAAATTAATCCCATCAATGTGATTAGGTTAGTAGTAGACTCTACAAGAAGTGTGACTTCCACTACACTAGTACAGGTAGTCACTAGAGCTCAAGCCTTGCAACAAAACCAAAGTTTAGGCTAGGAAAAAAATGTTGGGGCTAGTGAAACTGAGAGCATAACCAAGAAGAGGACTAGAGCCTGGAGAGATAGTAGAGAAAGAATGAAGAGGCAATGGGCTAAGAAGATGAGTGAACTCGAGGAAAGCCTAAGAGAAACAAAAGCCACGATAGCAAAACTCACATCTCAGACTCCCTCTCACACGATGCCACCACCGCCATTCCCATCTCCATCCGATCCAACCCCTTCCAAACCACCTCATACAACCCCACCACCCCCTAGAGTAGGATCAGTAATAGAAGATCCCACTCTTGAGGACTTAATTATGATGCTTAAAGCATATCAGGCCAGAATCCAAGAAGGGCCAAACGTAACCGATCATGAAAAGTGTTACCCTAGAGCAGAACTAGAGCTTGAACGAACCAAAATTTGTGCTAAGATGGTGGAATTGGCTCAAACAATGTTTGAAGCCAGTCGCCTCTTTAACATCTCTAGTTCAGCTAAGACGCAGTTGCACTTTGATGGACTGCTAGAAAGATTGGAGAGGCTAATAGCACAATTAGAAAAGGAAACCGCCTCTCAAAATAAGGGCAAGCTAAGTGAAGGGCTAAGCCTTTCTACCCAAGAAGCTTATGTGCCCAATTCCACAGAGCCAGACACCTCTTCTTCTATGAATAGGTACACACCAGAATTCCTACAAGAGATTCAAGAAGACAAATGGGCTAAAGAAAGTGAAGTCCCTCCTCCCATTGAACTTGTGGATGATGCATATGACCAATTCCCACAAGACATCCCATCCATTTATGAAGAGCAGGAGAGCACTCAATCTCAAGAGAGATTAGACTTTGAGTCTAATTCTTTACAAGAACTACCCCATTTCACAGGCCCATGGGAGGCAAAGTCCACGTGTATGAGAGCACCCACTGTTATGGTAAGAAATGAAGATTCAGTCATACCTAGGAATACGGAGGTAGTAAAGAATACTAAAGTGCAGTGCAATCTCACTTTAGAAGAGCTACTCCAGGCTAAGCCAGAACTATGGAAACATGTAGCCAAACAAATGCCAGAGATAGCTAAATCTTGTTCCTAGGTAGGTTCTCATAGAACAGTGCCCGAAATTCCTCTAGACAAGATAGGAGATATGAGTGAAGGTGAAGAGGGAAACACCTATCTTCCTATCACACATCAAGGATACACAACCAAGGCAATTCTCGACTTAGGTGAAGGAGTTGCAATTGCTACCACTTCCCTATGGAAGCGATGGGGCAAGCCAGCACTCAGGCCAACGAGAATGAAATTGCAAATGGCTGATGGTCACATAGAAAGACCCTTAGGCTTGCTAGAAGGAATAACTCTCACTACATGCGGTGTTGAGTTTGAGCACACTTTTGCCATATGTGACTTTAGCAAAAATCATGCCTATGAGATGATTTTGGGAAGACCATTTATGCGACACTTGCAAGTCGTACATGATTGGGGAACCAATTCCTTCTATTTGCAACACCTAGGTGTCACGACCAAGGTGAATCTCAAAGATTACTCTCATAGAGATGTCCCTCCTATCCAATGGAATCCCATCCATAGAGCTAAAGATGATACGAAGTCTATGCATTCCATAGGATCAGGATCCTCATGGATGCACGAAGACACACACTTATGGATGTGCAAAGTGGCAGTAGCAGAGGAGAAGAGAGAAAAATCCAGAGAGATAGGTGCGAAAGAGACACATAGATCAATTCAAGACCCAGCCTATGCACCTGTAGTATTCCCTGATGAAGAATTTGAACCTCACGGCTGGGCAGAAATTTTAGCAACAATGGATGTAGCCATCAATGAAGAACAATGGACACTCCACTATGATGAGAATGGCTATGACATTTCAGTTTTCTCAATAGAGCCAATCATGGGAGAGGCAGTTCTAGAAGAATGCGAGCCTAGCCGTGATGCGTTTGAGGATGCAAGTGACTCCGATCTAGAGTCAATCATTATGGACCCACCTTTTGCATCAGATGAAGAATACTTCTATGAAGTAGAATTTCAACCCCAGAGACACAGAGAGCTTACAAATGATGTAAGGTTAGCCACACAAGTGACCCCTAAGGGTGAAGGAAAGAAACAAAAGAAGAGAGAAGTCACACCAGAAGAGGAAGAATCTTTGTTTGAGGTCCCTGAAAACTTTAAAAAGTATGAGATAGACAATAGAAGAGTCATGGTAAGGATGCCAAAACGTGAGGCTCAATCAGGAGAGGCCTACGATAACAAAGAAACCACCAAGAAAATAGTTGTAGCCATGGAAGAAGGAGAAGAGAGATGCACTTACATAGGGCATGACCTGACGGAAGAAGAGGAGTATGAGTTGATAGCCTTGCTAAGAGAGTACCGAGATGTCTTTGCTTGGAGCTACAAGGACTTGAAAGGTGTAGACCCAGACATATGCTCACACACAATTCCCATGACCTCAGACGCGAAACCCTCTAAACATAAGCCATATACATATAATGATAATTATGCTGCTAAGATCAAAGAGGAGATAGATAGACTGGTTGAAGCTGGATTCATCTATGAAATTGAGCACACTAAGTGGGTATCCCCCATAGTAGTGGTGCCCAAGAAGAATGGTAAGCTACGTGTGTGCATTAACTTGAAGAAGGTTAATGTAGCCACTATTCGAGATAACTATCCGCTTCCTATCACGGAACATCTCTTAGAAAGAGCAGCAGGCAAGGAAGTATAAAGTTTCCTTGACGGATTTTCTGGCTACAATCAGGTAGCCATTGCTCCAGAGGACCAGCATAAGACTGCTTTTGCCACAGAATGGGGCATATTTGCCTTTAGGGTAATGCCATTTGGGCTTACCAATGCCCCTGCAACCTTCTAGAGATTGATGTGCCATGTATTTAAAGAATTCTTGAGTAAGAACTTAGAGGTCTATGTGGATGATCTTTGTGCTCGTTCCAACATCAGACAAACCCATATCCTTGAACTCAGATAAATCTTTGACAAATATCAAAAGTATCAAGTCTGCCTGAACCCAAAAAAGTGTGTTTTCACGGTTAGGCAAGGAAAGATTCTAGGACACATAGTGTCAAAGAATGGCATATCCACTGATGAAGAGAAAGTAAAAGCCATAGCAGAGTTACCTAGGCCAAAGAATGTCAAGGAGGTACAAGCTTTCATGGGGCATTGCGGTTATTACCGACGGTTTATACACATGTATGCCATCATAGCAAAGCCTCTGTATGGACTTTTGACTAATTTTGAGTGGAGTGATGAATGTGAGAATTCCTTCAATGAGCTTAAGCGGCGATTATGTTCAGCACCAATCTTGACCACACCAGATTGGAATAAGCCTTTTCATGTTCATGTAGATGCATCCAATTATGCTATTGGGTGTGTACTCGCACAACCTACTGGTGAAGATAATACGGATCTTCCAATTGCCTATGCTAGTAGACAGTTAAATGCAGCTGAACGGAATTATACCACTACTGAGAGAGAAGGATTAGACATGGTATATGTAGTTAAAAAGTTTGGACACTATTTGCTTGCAAACAAGTTTAAATACGGATCATCAAGCACTGTTGTACTTGGTAAACAAGCCATGCAATACCGGTAGATTAGTAAGATGGTTTCTCTTACTAATGGAATATGACTTTGAGGTCGTGGTGAGGAAAGGCAAGACTCACTTGAGTGCAGACCACCTCTCTAGGCTCACATGTGGAGAAGCCCCACAAGGAGTATCAGATGACCTTGCTGATGCTTACTTGTTTAATTTGGAAGTTGTACCTCAGTGGGCTAAGCCATTAGTGCCAGTATTGACATACGGGCCTAACCACCCAGTCATAAACACTCAAGATAGAGAGGTAGTAAAAGCCCGGAAGTACCATATCATGGCAGGAAGCATGTACAAGCATACAAATCAAGGGATCCTAGCTTGTTGTGTGGAAGAGGATGAGTACGCTAAATGGTTGCAATTAGCACATGTAGGTGCATTAGAGCAACACTACTCAAAGCAAAGAACCCTCTAGACACTAAGGAGACTCGGAGTGCATTGGCCGGCTATGGAAGCTGATGTCCAAAAGTTGTGCAAGGAATGCCCAATCTGCTACACTAGACCACCTGTGGAACATGCCACTCTTTATCAAATATCCATAGTGCCAGATTGGAGTGAACCATTAGTAACCTTCCTGAGGATGAGAACATTCCCTCAAGATATGACACTCGTCAGACAAAGAAGTCTAGAACAAGAAGCCCTAGATTACTCACTCATTGGTGATAATCTATACAAGCGTGGTAAAGATGGTTACCTCAGACTCTGTGTCCATGAAAGTGAATATTTAAAGATCTTGGAAACTGCTCACCAAGGGGTAGCAGGAGGACATTCTGGACCAGATCTGGTGATTAGAGCAATCCTATTTGTAGGGTTGTGGTGGCCTACCCTTCACATGGATGCACACAGTAAATCGAAATTGAGGCTTTAATTCGGTTATGCTTGGTTGTAATTTTCTTGGAATATATTCTCGAATTGGTCACCTTGTTGAACAAGTCCATGCAACAAGTTTTGTTAAGAACTAGTTCACTAAAATCGTTGCTACAATAAAAAGTGTTATCTGCCGTTCTACTCTATATCACATCAACCTCAACGTTTTTTGGCATCATAAAAACAATATGCAACTACGAAAAACATTCTTGAGTTTAATCACTCGCACATAGTTGTTACTGTAAGCTTTGATACAAGAATTGGTGAATTGAAGGTATTTATTCGAGAAATGCTAAAGAGATTGACACTTCAGACTAAATTGAATAGCATACTTTCACGAATGGACTTGGAAGGTTTGCTGCATTACCATTCCACAACGATACATTCACAACCTCTCTCTTGTCTTAAATAAATATCTCAAATAAATATTATGTAGCTTTCATTCATATACATGTATCTATTATTCTCGTCATCCTATAAGTTCTACTTATTAGATCTTGCAACGCTGAATAAAATTTTAGATTTAAGACCTCAAGGGACTTGAATCTTGTGAGCTAAAAGATATACTGATTATGAACATATAATAACAGTGATCATCATAAGCAACTTGCTACTGTTTACAGCCGTTGCAAGTGAACAACTGTGATTTGAACAACTGCGGTTGTATTTCTACAATTTCTTTTGTGCTATCTCAATACTCTCACTGCAACCATTCGAGTGATATTGCGGATACAAACTATGAGATCATACTTATAACACACAAATATACACTTCACAAGACACAATTAACTATTTACATATTCATAAAATACAATGGAGCTGGTCATTCAATCCTTCTCACACTAGGGATCAACTTGCATAATATTAATAACTGCTTCCAGAAGCATAGGACTATCGTACATGCAATTATAGGTGTAGATACGTACCAGTAGTTATCCTCTTTTCCTTTCTTTGAGAGTCGATTAGCGAAGGAAGTCCCTGCTTTCATGTAATTCTTCTTCATTTTCTCTGCCACCACAAGAATGTGTCCCATGTTGATAGATATGCATCTGCATACATTAGGAGCGAGCAGATAATGGATGCCTTCCATGATTTTCTTGAGAGAAGACAAAAGTTGCAAGACTTGATAAACAAAGTGAGGCATTCCCAAGTAAACACAAACAAATACAAGTGCGGAGTACTTCATTTGATGCAAGTGTGTCATAGCAGAGCATACATCTCTAGCTCTGGCCAAAGTCTGAATTATGGTTTTGTTGCATTATAACTGCATGAGAGATGCATATGCACTAATGTACTCCTGGACGCAATCCCCAACCCCGCAACAGTAAGAGGAATCACTTCAAAGCCACGAATGCCCATCAATATGGCAGCATCCTCAGATAGATTAATGAGGCATCTTCCTAGTTGATATTGCATACAAACTAAAGACCTAGAGAAGAAGTGCACAGTATTCCATTATTCTGAAACTTTAATGATGCAGAAGACCTCACCGCCCAAAAGCATTTTAACATGCTTCCGCATTCTAAATTCTCATTGAAATCTGTCAAAGAAACTCAGTACCACAACCTAGCGATGCCGTCAACTATTAATGCTTCTCTCATATCTGCGTTCTTGATTGAAATAATTCTGGTAAGTTTCTTCTTTTGTTATGAGCACCAATCTTCTTGAGCCCCTAATTCTTTTGAAAGTACAGTGTGTATGATGCACCAACACGTGCACCTTGATTTTCTAGACAATATTGCTTAACTTAACAAAAACAAAGTCGAAACAACTTTCTCTGCTCGAGTCTGTATGGGAACCTATGATCTTGAAGTCAATAAACTGCCCTGATATGTGCAGGTGATATTCTTCTTCCTTGTAGAACTTTTTGGCAAGTAAGATTTCTGTGACTATCTTCCTGTTCAACTTTGTTGATGCATTTCTATGGATTCAATGGTTGATTTCTCTTACTCAAGTGTGTAGAAGTATGTGCCTGACCTGTACTGAGTCCCAACATCGTTTCTCTTACGGTTGTGGGTGGTTGGATCATGGTGTGCCCAAAGACAAGCAAGCAAGTTCATAGGAACATTCCTTCGGATCATACTAGACTCTCACAACTTCTGAATGACTAGTGTCGTCGGTACATATATCATTATATGAGGGGTTATGAGTAATGTCTTGTGAGTACCCAACTTGTGTCTTCATTACTCCAGGAAGTCTTTGATAGGCGAGCTCCACACCCTAGAAGCATCCAGCCCAAAACTAGGTGAACTGCTACCCAGGAGTAGGAACATCATCATCTTGACCCTGTGCAATGCTTTCGCAGCCGTTCAACTTCCCTGTTTGGCCTCCTTTACAAATCAGACCCCCCTTGAGCATCATGTGATCCTCCTCCTCCTTCCTACATCAATTTCCGCCCTTTATCTTTGCTTAAATCCCCAAAATAAAATGATAGTGATTGCCCCCATAGCATGGAACAATTCCTCCACCTCAAAATCCATCCAAGCTTACCAAAAAAGATCCACCATTCCTTCGAAATCATCTAGGATTTCTTCTAGACATCGTTCCACCAAGAAACTTTCCCAAAATAGGTGAGTAGCAATTATTTTCTCTGCGTGTCATTTGATGACAATGCTTTTTCTTGATTCGTTTCCCTCTCTCCGCATAGACATCTTTTGTCCCAATTTCCTTGATAAGATCTAAATGTTTGGAGACCTTCATCAGGTGTTTCACGTTCCTTTAATCCCATTCTCTCTAGGAAAACCTTTTATTCATCAAGGTAAAACTTTGGAGGTAATAAAGATTTGTCACCCCATCCTCATTTGGGATTCTCAAGTAATCTTTTGTGTCAATAACATCCTTACTATAGTATGGTGTAAGCACACTGAAAGACCGCATCCTCTGTAAATGAAAGAGCATGGGCACATTCATGAAAACAGAGTTGCTAAAGAATTGATATGTGCGTTTTTGCATCTATGTTCCTAGAAACATCATGCAAGGTCTCTTTTGTGCTCAAGATTATATGTAGCTGTTTTAACATATCAAAGAAAGGATCATCATCAAAATCTAGAAGCTTGACTGCATCCACAAACAACAGACTTTTGCTCTCTTTTATATGTCCTTCACCCTATCTTTTTGAGAATGGCTTCCAGCACACTGACAATGTGGACCTTAACTTTAGGTATTAAATTCACCTTGTACCTATGACAAAAAGTTTTAAGGTCAATGAATCTAGACCATACTGCTGGCTCCCTTGGACCTCCTAGTCAGGGCAACTCATTGCTACCTCCAACCCCACAATTAGAGACCTTGGTAACTCCCTTTCTTTACAATACCTTACTTGGTCCAAAGTGACCTTCATCCAACATGCAAGTTGAGATTCCTATCAATTGGGTACTGCACTCTTGGGTTCTCCTCATAATGGGGGCCTTACAAAATGTGCATACAATCTTGAGGGGTAGAAATTGATCATATACTAACACCCACCTCAATGTTTATTGAATGATAAATCAAGTAGTTCTCATTTTTATGTCCATGTGTTGAAGATGCTTGTTGAGCTGCTTTCTTCCAAGTTCTTTGGTGAATATGTCAGCACAATTTGCCTCTGTTGGGAAATATTCTAGCTCCACAATTTCATCTTCAATTAGCTCACGAACATAATAGTACTCTACTTCTATATGCTTGGTCCAAGCATGAAATATTGGGTTCTTTGTAATGGCCATACAACTTTGATTATCACACTTAAGTACGATCACCATATTTGATGGAAAGCCTCGATCTACAAGAATTGTCCTTAAGCAAACTACCTCACAAGAGTGTGTTGGTTGCTTCGTAATTACCCAAGAAAATATTCTTGAACAAAGTGAGAAACAAGGTACAGAACTTGATTTTTTAGAATCACAATCTCCAGTCCAATTTGAATCAGATTATCCTTGAAGTGTATAACCTATGATATAAAAATACCAAAATCTAAGGTTCGTGCAATGTACCTTAGACTTTGCATTCAAGCATTCTAGTGAATTTCCTTAGGTTTGCTAGAAAACCTACTTAACACTCTGGCATCATAGCAAATGTGTGGTCTAGTGTTGCACAAAAAAATAAGACTTCCAACGAGCTTCCTATACTTCTTAACATCTACATCAAGCATATTATCATCCATAGATAGCTTATGATTTACCTCTATAGGTGTGCTAGTTGGTTTGTAGTCCATCATTCCAAATGCCTTGAGAATTTCTTTGGCATATTTTTTTTGTGAGATGAAAATGACATTCTTTGGTTGCCATATTAAGTGGTGATCTAGAAAAATCTAGATAGGGAGATACAAGGTAGAGGTATGTTGGCTCGATTCGATGTATGAGATAGTGTAGAAGTCATGTATCTATGATAATGGGCAGCCTTCCACGGACAACTATACATGGGTGGTAGAGTGTGGTTGGCCACCACCTACGTAGTTGCCATACACGACTTAGGTCGGTTAAACCAACCTAACAAATATAAATGATTATTGAATTTGAGAGGAAATATTCCATGGAATATTCCTCAAACCCCAGAGTTGGGGACCTTGGTAACTCCCTTTCCTTACAATACGTTACATGGTCCAATATGACCATCCAACATGCAAGTTGGGATTCCCATCAATTGGGTAATGCACTCTTGGCTTCTCCTCATAATGGGGGCCTTAGAAAACGTGCATACAATCATGAGGGGTAGACATTGGGCATCTCTCAATAGCAGATCAGTATTTCGCTATAACACAAGCTAGAAAGCTCAGAACGATGTGTTTTAAAGTTCTCTGCCTAGCTTACATAGAGGGCTACAACTTGACAAAAGAGTATAAAACTTGATTTTGAGTGCTACAACACCCACAATTTGAAAAATGCACACTGATGTAGAAGACGAATCTATAATCACCTTGACAACAGGTGAGTTTTTTTGCTATAAGTTGAGTTTCACAAACCTAAATGAGATGCTTCAACTTGGTATGCGTAGCTTGGAAAAGCCTCTACTTTTTTTAGCAAAAGCCAACTCCAAGTTTTGAGTGTAACATCACCAAAATTGCAAAATATAGAGTAATAGTATTGCAGGTGAAGGTGAAATTGATACCTGATGCTTGTTTTGCATATATCTTGAGCTACGTAGCCAAGATATATGCAAAACATATATCTTGGCTATGTAGCTTGAGGTGTTCTTTATCTTGTTATGTAGAGAAGAATGAGTTCTTGAAGTTTGGTGAAGATATAAAATTTAGATTCAAAGGTTACCACCTTTGCAATAGCAAAACACAAAGTAGCATATTTTCACCAAAACAACCCTAGTTGCTTTTTGGAGTTTCATTTTGGTTTGGAACTTCTTCGAGAGAGATTTTTGGGGTGCAAGCTCTTATTTTCGGAGCTTCAAGGCATTGTATATGTATGGTCACTGTGGTAGCTACTCCATATGAGAGTAGAGCATGATCTTGTCACATATTTGGCATGTAAGATGACATTGTGGTATACTCTTTTTTGAGGTTTATGTCATCATGAGTTGGATCATGGATGTATAGTGGCATTGTGATCTATATCTTGCTTATGCCACCTAGTTATGGATTAATTTATCGGTTGGACACAATTCTATGAGAGTTGATTGTGGATCTTGGTTGGTACTTGTATCTTTTGTTTTCTTTGTAGGTACATGATCCAGATTGGAGCCTCGGTTGCACACTTATCTGTAACCTTAATTAGATATTACTTTAGCATATGGTCATTGATTGATATCTATTTGCTAGTGTGAGTATGTGGTTGGTGATTCATACATGGTTATTTTGGTTGACTTCAATGATTTCTTCTTCCAAAATAGGAGCATCAAGCAACGAACGAAGGTTGTGTGGGATCCTATGAGAGGATATCCTAGAGATGGTTTCCATGCAGTCCTGTCTAGGATTGGTGACAGGGGTTGAGATCCCCAAGAGTCTAGTAAACTGCTCTTCAATGATTCAGAACTTTTCTTCTTTTGTATTGCATACATTTCCATTTGAGTCTAGCAATAGGGGGATTAATTCTCTATTTTCTTTCCTTTCAAGGATGCTACACATTGCTCTAGTGGGTTTGTCAGCTTTGCTAGCCCACCACTCCTTAAAGATTATTTGCAAACTTTTCCTTTGTATTTCTTCCTCGTATCTTAGCATCCATCTAATTTTTTGAGATCCTTCTGGGATTGAGCTTTTCCTTTGTTCAATTCCTCCTCAAGTCTCTAGAGTCTATGATATAGAGCTTCTCTACGTGCCCCCTGAATAGTCTGGAGCATCTTTCTAGTTCTAGTCATGATTTGCTGTAATTTATTGACCACGGGTCTCTAGCTCTTGGCAGGGAACAAGCAGGAGGTGAACACCTCCTTGAAAACTTCAAAAATTTCTTGATGGATAGAGGGGAGAGAGAAGAAAATCAAGCACACGCAAGGAGCCTTATGGGTTTTGGTGAGTGGTTGGAAAGCGATAATGATCAGGTAGTGATCAGAGATGGCTAGGTTAGTGCATTGCAAGAGGGAAGGACGAACCCACAAATGAATAATGTTCTAAGAAATGTAGCTTCTATCCAATCTAGCTTTCCTCAAGTCCTCACCCACTTGGAGATTTGACCATGAAAAGCCTTTCAAATCTTTGAATTCGACTAGGTCCAAGTATAGTTTGGTTTTTTCCTAAATTTCTTTCTCATGACTGTCGATGACCCAGCTCTTGTTGTTCCATCTATTCGCAAGGTCCACCACCATGTTGAAGTCACCGCAAATAAGTACGTTGTAGGGGAGCAAGTCAAAGGAGGCCTAGGTGTCCAGTCTTTCTCGCTCCCCATGTGGGATGTACATAGAAACTAGCGTGAATTGAAAGGGGGCACCAAAGGAAGTAGAAATCCTTCGATAGCTTTGATCTTCTATAAAGGATCCACAAAATATGGCAAAATGGATATAAAAGACATTGCAAGAAAGGAGTTTTACTGCTCCTTTACTTGGAAGATGAAGATCAAGATCTCATAATACATCAAGTGACTTTGTAGATGTATCTCATATTGCAATGACATGTAGTGAAGAGCCACTAACTTCTAAAGATGCATGTTGATTCAAATTGATGATTGCAATGCATTTGGAACTATATTCTATTTACAAAAAATCTACTTGGGAGTTTTGTGAATTGCCAAAAGGTAAGAATTCCATTGGTACTAAGTGGGTGGAGGACCTTGTTGTTCCATCTATCCGCAAGGTCCTCCACCATGTTGACGTCACCGCAAATAAGTATGTTGTAGGGGAGAGAGTCCAAGGAGGCCCAAGTGTCTAGTCTTTCTCGCTCCGCATGTGGGATGTACATAGAAACTAGCATTGAGTCGAAAAGGCGGCACCAAAGGAATCGGCAATCCTTGGATGGCTCTCATCTTCTATAAAGGATTCACAATCTAAGGCAAAATGGATATAAAAGACATTGCAAGAAAGCCATTTTAGTGCTCCTTTACTTGGAAGATGAAGATCAAGATCTCATAATGCATCAAGTGACTTTCTAGATGTATCTCATATTTCAATGACATGTAATGAAGAGCCACTAACTTTTGAAGATGCATGTTGATTCCAATTGATGACTACAATGTATTTGGAACTATATTCTACTTACAAAAGATCTACTTGGGAGTTTTTGAATTGCCAAAAGGTAAGAATGCCATTGGTACTAAGTGAGTTTTTGAGTTTAAAAGAACTTCAAATGGTGGCATTTATCCTACACATTCAAATTACTTGGAAAATTTAATGCGCAAAATATGGCATTGACTATGAGGGGACTTTTCAGCCTACTTCAAGCATGAGTACCATTTGAGTTATGATTGCATTGGTTAACCATTGTGGTTGAAAAGTGTATCATTGGGTATGAAAATAAATTTCTAAAATAGCAATTTAGAAGAACGGGTTCATGTGAAGCACCCTCCTAAAGTTTCTATCAAAGGCAAAGGGCATAAGGTTTGCCACTTGTTTAATGTTTTGTGGGGAATTATGCAAGCTTCCTGCACATGATGTTACAAAATACATAACAAATTGATTGCTCTTAGTATTACATGTAGTCCAATTGAAAGCACACTTGATGTACACAAAGATGTCGTTGATCTTATGATGCTTGCTCTTTTTTTTATGACATTCTCTTCACTAGGTCATGTGATGAGAAAATTGGCATGCTTATGACTGACTTGCCATAGTCTTTTAGTGTCACATATCAAGGTCGTTTGGAGTATAATCTTGGTATCCATTTTGTATCCTTTGAAGGGGGAATGCTTCAACATGAAGCAAAAGATATTGCAAAATCACTTCACCATTTAGGTTTTGATGATTTCAAGACTATTCAACACTATATTATTTAATGATGAAAATGATCATTTTATACTTCCCTTTATCAACATGTTGTAGGATATTTGATTATATGCATGTTTAAGAAGACCAACATAGAGTATGTTGCCTTCGAGTTGAGTCCGTTTATGTTGTGAAAGATGGATGGATGCTCCAAGAGACTGAGTAGGTACTGTAAAAGCTGCTTTGTACCAGCCCTCTTTTTCTTCAAACTTGATTATTAGACCTCCTTAGCTTTCCAATGACACCATAAAATGTCCTATGTACTTTGGAAATGATGTGTGAAATGATTGAACCAAAACAAATAACTTTGAAACTCACAAACTCAAGAAAACCTTCTATTTATGTCTTGACACTTGCTGGGTATTTTGCTCAGTATGACCATCACAGTAGGAATTGGAAACATTTCTTTTAGGGGTATCTAATTAGCTTAGTAAGCTAACTATTCCAAGTGGAATGATGTAAAAAGATAAACTATGCTAAGAGAAATCAATTTAGCAAGTTAAGCTATACCCCCGATTTTTTAGGACTGTAGCAGACATTGACCATTGATCACCTCGACGCAGATTTCTCTGAAATGGCTAAATAGAATCTCTTCAAACTTTAACAGCATGTAGATAACTTCAAGCTAAATCAAACAAGCTTTGCATCACTGAATTGGGTGAAGAATTGACTGAGATATGCACTTCACAAGTTGACTAGTATGACAGAGAACTCATAAATGAACAATGTGAATGTATGTATTAATAAACACTTGTATACAAATCCATTAACATGAAAATCATTGCCTAATGGTGTAGATAGGTGTGGGCTAGAGTATAGGCCTCACACACACTCAGAATCAGTGATGAGAAGCTCGGGAATGATGAGTTCTACTCGCGACTTTTCCATATCCATTTTTATAAGGAATGAATAAAAATTTGAATTCAAATTCAAACTTTTGGCTCCCTATGATCAAGCTCCTATATCGTAGGAGATATTCCTTTAATAAAGGAGCTATGTTTTTTCCAGGAATCCTTTTGGTAGGTGATTACAAAAAGATTCCAAGTCAATTTGACTTTTACAAAGAGATAAAGTGGTAATAAACCACTAGTAATGGTTCCTATGCTTCTTCACATATGTAGGGTTTTCAAGATATCTTTCAAGCCAAATGTGTAAGCTTGTGATTTGCACCAACAGATCCCCCTCAAGCCAAACATTTTGGCTTGGTCTTCATCTTCAATCTTCATGTATATCCTGCAATCCAATCATTGCTTTGAACCTGCAAAGTTTGGTTCCATCGAAAGCTTTAGTCAACAAATGTGCACACTACATGTTGGTTGATATATAGGTTAGTTGAATGTCTTTGCTTATCAACTTCTCTCTCACATAATGATAATGGACCTCTATATGTTTGGTCCTAGCACGATAGATAGGATTAGCTGCAAGGTGAAGAGAACTTGTATTATCTCCAAAGATAACTGGTGATCTAGTATATAATCCCAATTCTGTATACAAAAGCTTAATCCAAATTGCTTCTTGTGTGGCATTAGCTAGTCCTCTATATTCTGCCTGTGTAGAAGACAAAGCAACAGTAGGTTGCTTCTTTGAAGACCATGTAATTGGTTTATCACCTGCAAAAGAAATGTATCTAGAAGTGCTCCTCCTACCATCCTTGCATCCTGCCCAATCTGCATCTAAATAAATTTTGATATCAATATCTGAAGTGCAAGGTAAATACAAACCATGGTTCTGTGTACCCTTGAGATACTTCAAGATTCTCTTGGCAGCCTCTAAGTGAGGTATCCTTGGCTTGTGCATAAACTGACTTAGCACACTGAGCATAGATAGTTAGGTAACCTTTTCTCATTCAACATAGATCTAGCTGTCTCAACAATTAACCTATTTCTTCTCTCAGCCACCCCATTCTGTTCAGGAGAATACCTTGTGGTTATTTCTCTTTTGATGCCTCTGTCCTGCAAGAAGTTTTCAAACTCATTGGAGAAGTATTCACCTCCTCCATCTGACCTTAGCCTCTTCAAATTCCTTCTTGTCTGATTTTCAACTAGTACAAGATATTTTTTAAACAAATTAAACACCTCATCCTTGTGCTTCATAAAGTACAATACAGTCCATCTACTATAATCGTCAATAAAAGATACATAGTACCTTGAACCTGAGACTGAGGGGTCTTTGCTTGGTCCCCATTCATATGTGTGGACAAGCTCTAGGTAGTCTTCATGCATGTATCCTTTCCTTGAGAAGGGTAACCTGTGAGACTTCCCAAATTGACAAGCACCACACTTGTAAATCATATGTTGCTTGGATACATTAGGTATTCCAAGCACACATTGTTCGCTGCATAATTGCTTCAAGGTTCTTTCACCTATATGCCCTAATCTTTTGTGCCAAATCTCAAGCTCTGAAAGTGTTTGATCTTTATAACTGTATAGTGCAATATTCTTTGTGCCTTCTAACTCAAAGGTAAAAAGTCTACCTGTTTTTTCTCCTTTAGCAATTCTCTTGAACCCATGCCTTGGATCCTCCACAAATGCTCCATATTGGTTGAATCTAACCTGCAAACCTTTCTCCACAATCTATCCAACACTCATCAAATTTTTGGTAATGGTTGGTACATAGAGTACCCTGCTCAAAAAATTCTGATTTCCATCACAAGTCTTAACATTTCCAACTTTAACAACTGAATGCTTGGTGTCATCACCTTTTTGGACTTGATGCTTACCTTTTGGTTCCTCAAGATCAGAGAGTAGTGCTACATTGCCAGCCACATGATTTGAGCACCCTGAGTCAATATAGAATAGGTGGTCATCATTTGTACCTGATTTTGAAGTCATGTTCAGATCAAAAGAGAGTCATCCTGCTCCTCTATGTAGTTGTTGTAGTCCTTTCTGGATTTGAATCCTTCTTGGTAGTTTCCATTGTAATTATTGTTGTAGTTGTTGTTGTAGCCTTGGTGATGGTTGAATCTACCTCTTGACTGTGAGTATCCACCTCTTTGGTTTCCTCTTCCTTTCTGATTATTGTAATTCTTGAAACACTCATCGATAGTATGATTTGATAAACCCTAAATGTTGCATGGTGAGGAGTTATAGGATCTCCCCCTACCTTGCTTACCTGCTCTGCCCCTTCCTCTTGATGATCTACCTCTTCCTGCATAGTTGGCTTGGGAGGTAGAGCCTTCATCTTCCACCTTATTGCTCTCGCCTTTATCTTTAGACTTCTAATCAGTGTATAGGGCAGAAGAGTTATTACCTTTGGAAGTATCTCCATTCTTGTTGAGCTTTGCTTCATGAGTAAACAATTGTCCCATGAGAGTTGTTAGGTCTAGTATTTGCATGTCCATGTAAAGGTCCATGGAAGTGGTGAAACTTTCCCATTTGTCATCAGCCTTGATCCCATTGATCACTTGCCTTACAATGTTCTCTTCTTCAATCTCTTCTCCTATGCTTGCTAACTGATCTGCTACATCTTTAATCTTGGTCAGAAATTCTAAAACAACTTGCTTAGGTTGCTTCCTTAATGTTGTGAATTCAATCCACAACTGATTTTTCCTAGCCCTTGTATTTGAGGAAAAATATGATGACAGGTTTCCCAAGTCTCTTGGGATGTCTTACAATTTCTAATATGTGCAAAAAGAAAATCAGAGATGCAGTTGAGTAAATAAGACCTTGCCAATGCATCCTTAGCACACCATGTGTTGAGCTTTTCATGTTCTTCCTTGGTTGGTAATCCTCTTGTTTTGAATGAGGGCAATATCCATAGAGACTCCTTCCTTGTAAGTAGGTCTTCATCCTTAGAGACCATGCTTCATAGTTGTTCCTGTCCAATTTATCAATAAATGAAGGAAAACCATCTCCCATTTTACCTTAATTTGCTCTGATACCACTGTTGTGAAAGATGGATGGATGCTCCAAGAGACTGTGTAGGTACTGCTAAAACCTGCTTTGTACCAGCCCTCTTTTGCTTCAGACTTAATTAGTAGACCTCCTTTTCTTTCCAATGACACCATAAAATGTCCTATGTATGATGTGTGCAATGATTGAACCAAAACAGATAACTTTAAAACTCACAAACCCAAGAAAACCTTCTATTTATGTCTTGATAGCTGCTGGGTATTTTGCTCACTATGACCACCACAGTAGGAATTGGAAACATTCATTTTAGGGGTATCTAATTAGCTTAGTAAGCTAACTATTCCAAGTGGAATGATTTAAAAAGATAAACTATGCTAAGAGAAATCAATTTAGCAAGTTAAGCTATACCCCCGATTTTTTAGGACTATAGCAATCTTTGAAACTGATCACCGCGACGCAGATTTCTCTGAAATGGCTGAATATAATCTCTTCAACCTTTAGGCACATGTAGATAACTTTAAGGTGAATCCAAAAAGCTTTGAATCAATGAATTTGGTGAAGAATTGACTGAGATATGCACTTCACAAGTTGACAGACTTTTGACTAGTAACAAAGAACTCAGAAATTGTGAAGAGATGGATAAGTATGTGTTTGAAGATGAAGAGGTGTTGCAAAATCCTTGATCTACACCAGCCAAATGAACTCCCGGAGTAGATGGTGGGCCCTTTTAGCTTGCCAATGGATGTATTAGACACCCTATGTACCTTGGAAGATCACTCTCAAAAAGATAGATCAAAACAGATAAGTTGGAGTTAGCTCAGAGGTGAAAACTTGCTATTCTTGGTTCATACACCTGTCCAGTGTTTTACATAATTCTCTAAGCACAGCAGCAATTATCTTAATTCCTCTTAGGGAAGTCTAGTTAGCTTAAAGATCTAACTTTCAAGAGTAATCTCATCAAAAATAACAAAGCACACACTGAGAATGAGTTTTAACAAGTGATGACATCATCCCGATTTTCACGGGCTGCTACAAAAATAAACCAGTGAGCAGAAAAATCACTATAACTCCAAATCTAGAAATTTAATGATTATGAAAATTTGTATGGTTATACTAGACAGTAAGCTGAGTCCAACAAGCTTTAAATCACTGAATTTGGATAAGTAACCACTGAGAAGCACCTCTGACAAGATGAGTGAAAAAGTCGGGTACCTGATAGAGAGGTGAAGATGAACAGACCCTGTTGACTTCAAATGAACATAACTGAAGATTGCAACATCTAAATGACATGAAAATTTATGAGCATATAGTAGACATACAGAGCTAACTTTACCAAGTTAAATCACTGAAAATGATGCACCAAGCTCAGAGAAAACATCTCTGCAAGTTGACTGAGAAAACTGAGAGTAATGGCAGTGAATAGTACACTTCACAAGAACATGGAAAGATGAACTCAAATAATCATGAAAATGAAAGTATATTGCTTGTACAATACAATGACTTACTGATACATATGTGTGCCTTGTAATCACACCTTGATATGGCATAAAGCTCAGCTCTTGGAGGTCTTCACATAGGTCTCTCTAACCACGACTAAAACTGCCATCTATTTATAGTTGAGTTTGGGAGGCTAACTTCCCTCAATCACTCTCCAATCAATCAATGATTGATTTGATTCTCTACCTACCACAAATCACAAATTTGTGGCTCCTCTTTCCATTCTTGATCAAGTGGACTCAACCACTTAAGATTCTCTTACTTTTACATTAAGTAAACTCTTCAAAAGTTACAAGAGGTAGTTCACAAGTGAACTTTACATAGTCTTCTTTTTAAAGCTTCTTCTAAGACTTTGTGAGACTCAAGCCAATACTTAGGCTTGTCATAGACTTGCTCCAATAGCTCCCCCTCAAGCCAAGTATGCTTGAGGTCTTCAATCTTCTAAGATTACCTACAAACCAATCATAGCCTTGAATTTGCAAAGCTTTGTACCATCCAATGCTTTGGTTAGAATATCTGCACATTGTTGATGAGTGGACACATATGATATTTGAATCTCTTTGCTTAGAACCTTTTCTCGTACATAGTGATAATGAACTTCAATATGTTTAGTCCTTGCATGAAAAATAGGATTAGCAGCCAAGTGAATAGAACTCATATTGTCACCAAAAATAGTTGGAGTTCCAAACTCCAATCCAAGATCTTTGAATAATGTCTTCATCCACATAGCTTCTTGTGTAGCTATGGCAAGACCTCTATATTCAGCTTCAGTAGAAGAGAGAGCAACTGTGGGTTGCTTCTTGGATGACCATGAAATAAGCTTTGAACCTGCAAAGGTAAGATAACCTGAAGTGCTCCTTCTATCTTCCTTGGAGCCAGCCCAATCTGCATCAGAAAATAGCTTCAAACCTAAATCAGATACATAAGGATAATAAAGTCCTTCATTTATGGTTCCTTTGAGATACTTGAGAATCCTTTTGGCAGCATCCATATGTGGTTTCCTTGGTGTGTGCATAAATTGGCTTAGCACACTCACACTGTAACATATATCTACTCTTGTCAATGTGGCATAGTTGAGACTACCCACTAGACTTTGATATGATGTGATGTCCTCTATGAGTTCACCTTCATGTGAGCTCAATTTGTGATTGACCTCCATTGGAGTACCTGCAATCTTACAATCTTGCATCTTGAATTTTGCCAACATGTCCTTTATGTACTTCCTTTGAGTGAGAAACAAACCATGATCTTTGTAGACAACTTCCAAACCTAGGAAGTAGGTAAGTGAACCCAAATCACTTATCTTGAACTCTTCTCTCATCTGATCTTTGATCTTCTTCATACCATCTGCATCATTTCCTGTCAATATAATATCATCTACATATACACATAGATAGATGACCTCGGAATTACTCTTTTTAATAAAGAGTGAAGGATCTGCCTTGCTTGGTTGAAAGCCTTTGTCTTGCAAGAATGAAACAAGCCTGAAATTCCAAGCTCTTGGAGCTTGCTTGAGACCATACAATGCTTTGTTAAGTTTACACACATAATGAGGATAAACTTGATTCTCAAAACCAGGTGGTTGTGCCATATATACCTCTTCTGTTATCCAACCATTCAAGAATGCATTCTTTACATCTAGTTGAAGTATCTTCCAATTCTTGGAAGAGGCAATACTAAGCAAAACCCTAATAGTAGGTATCTTTGCCACAGGAGAGAAGGTCTCCTCATAATCAATTCCCTGAGTTTGTGCAAAGCCTTTTGCTACAAGCCTTGCCTTATACCTGTTAATGGAACCATCAGAATTCTTCTTGAGTTTATAGACCCATCTTGAGCCTATTACCTTCATGGATGAAGTCTTGGGCACCAAATCCCAAGTGTTGTTTTCCTCAAGTGCTTCAATCTCTTCCTTCATTGCATGCTTCCATTCTGTTTTTGCTTTGGCCTCTTCAAATGATGATGGCTCCTCTTGGTTTATGTCCTGTGCTATGTAGATAGAATGTTTAGTTACTAATGAGGTGTCAAACCCATACCTTTCTGGTTTTTTCTTTTCCCTCATAGATCTTCTTAGGCCATGATGTGATGATTCTGCTTCATGTCCAAGTTCCTGCAATTTTGCTTTACCTTTAGACTTCCATGCTTTGATCTTTTCCATGTGAGATTCTTCATCATCCTCTGAGGTGTCTTGTTCTTCAATCTTTGATTGTTCTCTACCAAGCTTTGGAAAATCTTCTTCAAGATCATATGGTAAATTAATCTTCCTGCATGAGTCTTCATACCATGAATTGTTCTCATCAAAAACTACATCTCTGCTTACCAAGAATCCTTTGTTGGTAGGGTTGTATAACCTGTAGCCCTTTTGATTGTTGTCATATCCAATAAATACACACCTTTCTGCCTTTGGATCCATCTTGCCTCTAACCTGTTAAGGAACATGAGCAAAAGCAATACATCCAAAAATTTTACAATGATCTAAGCTTGGTCTTCTTCCATTCCAAGCCTCATATGGAGTCATCCCATCAAGGGATTTTGAAGGCAAACTGTTAATCAAGTAAGTGGCTGTAGATACAGCCTCGGCCCATAAGTAATTAGGTAAATGCTTTTCATTTAACATAGACCTTGCAGCTTCAACAATTGTCCTATTCCTCCTTTCTGCCACTCCATTTTGCTCAGGAGTGTACCTTGTAGTTACCTCTCTTTTGATTCCTCTTTCTTGAAGAAAAGAATCAAACTCATGGGAGAAATATTCTCCCCCTCCATCTGACCTTAGCCTTTTTAGTGATTTACCTGTTTGATTCTCCACAAGAGCCAAATATCTTTTGAAACATGAAAAAACTTCATCTTTGTGTTTCATACAGAATAGGATAGTCCATCTGCTGCAATCATCAATAAAGGAAACATAATACCTTGATCCAGATATTGAAGCTTCCTTGCTAGGTCCCCATACATCTGTATGAACCAACTCCAAGATCTCTCCATGCATATAACCTTTCTTCATGAATGGTAACCTGTGAGACTTTCCAAATTGACATGCACTGCACTTATAAATCATATGTTGTTTTGACAAATTAGGAAGTCCAAGTACACTTTGGTCCCTGTAGATTTGCTTTAATGACCTTTCACCAATATGTGCTAACCTTTTGTGCCATACTTCCAATTCTGTGAGTGTCTGACTACCATAATTAAAGAGAGCAATGTTTCTAGTGTCCTGTAATTCAAATGTGAACAATCTACCTGTCTTTTCACCTTTTGCAATTCTTCTGAATCCTTGACTTGGATCTTCAACAAATGCTCCTGCTTTTGTGAACCTGACTTGCAACCCTTTCTCTACTATCTGCCCAACACTTATCAAATTCTTTGTAATGGTAGGGACATAGAGTACCTTACTGAGTAGGTTGATGTTTCCATCAGGTGCTTTGACATTGCCCATTTTCTCCACAGGATGTTTTGTATCATCTCCTGTTTGTACCTCATGCTTATTCCTTGGATCTTCTAAATCTGATAGGAGTGCCACATTTCCTGCCACATGATTTGAACAACCTGAATCTATGTAGAAAACATGCTCATCAGATTTACCTTGTGGCATAGCCATGTTCATGATCAATAATGAATCCTCTTTGTTTGAGTCTTCTGTGTAGTTATTGTAGTCTCTCCTTCCTTTGTAGCCTCCTTGATAGTTTGAATGATTGTAGTTGTTGTAGTTGCCATGGTAGTTGTTGAACCTTCCTCTTGAGTAGCCATAACTTCCTCTATTGTATCCTCTGCCTCTTTGATTCCTGGAATTCCTAAAGCAATTTTCAGTTGTATGATTAGTTAATCCACAAATAGAACATGAGTTGGAGTCTTGGGATCTCCCCCTGCCTTGTCTACCTCCTCTTCCTCTACCTCTGCCATGTCTTCCTCTACCTACATAGTTAGCTTGATATGTACCTGCTTCATCATCCACTTTCTTTGCCTTTCCTTTGTTATCTTTAGACTTGCTTTTATCCGTGTATAAAGCTGAAGATTGATTACCTTTAGAGCTTTCTCCATTTTTGATAAGCTTTGCCTCTTGAGTAAGTAGTTGTCCAATGAGTGTGTTGAAATCAGGTACATGCATGTCCATGTACAAATCCATAGCTGTGGTGAATGCTTCCCACTTGTCATCTGCCTTCAAGCCATTGATGACCTGCCTTACAATTTGCTCTTCATCTATTACCTCTCCAATGCTTCCCAATTGATCTGCTATGTCCTTGAGCTTTGTGACAAAATCAGTCACATTTTGTTTGGGAGCCTTCTTGAGAGTTGTGAACTCCAGCCATAGTTGATGCTTCCTAGCTTTGGTACTTGAAGAAAAGAAAGCTTCAAGTGCATCCCACACTTCCTGAGATGTCTTACAACTTCTAATGTGAGGCAACAAAAAATCTGAGATAGAGTTGAGGAGATAAGACCTTGCAAGTGCATCCTTGGAGCACCATGTGCTCAATCTTTCTTGCTCTTCTTGTGTTGGTTGACTTTTGTTCCTGAAACTTGGCATAACTTCATCTCCAGCCACATAACCATATAAAATTCTACCTTGGAGATAAGCTTCCATCCTTAATGACCAAGCTGAGTAATTACCTCTATGCAATTTGTCAATTGATGAAGGAAATCCATCTGCCATGTTGTCCAACCTTGCTCTGATACCACTGTGAAGAGATGGATAAGTATGTGTTTGAAGATGAAGAGGTGTTGCAAAATCCTTGATCTACACCAGCCAAATGAACTCCCGGAGTAGATGGTGGGCCCTTTTAGCTTGCCAATGGATTTATTAGACACCCTATGTACCTTGGAAGATCACTCTCAAAAAGATAGATCAAAATAGATAAGTTGGAGTTAGCTCAGAGGTGAAAACTTGCTATTCTTGGTTCATACACCTGTCTAGTGTTTTACATAATTCTCTAAGCAAAGCAGCAATTAGCTTAATTTCTCTTAGGGAAGTCTAGTTAGCTTAAAGATCTAACTTTCAAGAGTAATCTCATCAAAAATAACAAAGCACACACTGAGAATGAGTTTTAACAAGTGATGACATCATCCCGATTTTCACGGGCTGCTACAAAAATGAACCAGTGAGCAGAAAAATCACCATAACTCAAAATCTAGAAATCCAATGATTATGAAAATTTGTATGGTTATACTAGACAGTAAGCTAAATCCAAGAAGCTTTAAGTCATTGAATTTGGATAAGTAACCACTGAGAAACACCTCTGACAAGATGAGTGAAAAAGTCGGGTACCTGACAGAGAGGTGAAGATGAAGAGACCCTGTTGACTTCAAATGAACATAACTGAAGATTGCAACATCTAAATGACATGAAAATTTATGAGCATATAGTAGACGTATAGAGCTAACTTTACCAAGTTAAATCACTGAAAATGATGCACCAAGCTCAGAGAAAACATCTCTGCAAGTTGACTGAGAAAACTGAGAGTAATGGCAGTGAATAGTACACTTCACAAGAACATGGAAAGATGAACTCAAATAATCATGAAAATGAAAGTATATTGCTTGTACAATACAATGACTTACTGATAAATATGTGTGCCTTGTAATCACACCTTGATATGGCATAAAGCTCAGCTCTTGGAGGTCTTCACATAGGTCTCTCTAACCACGACTAAAACTGCCATCTATTTATAGTTGAGTTTGGGAGGCTAACTTCCCTCAATCACTCTCCAATCAATCAATGATTGATTTGATTCTCTACCTACCACAAATCACGAATTCGTGGCTCCTCTTTCCATTCTTGATCAAGTGGACTCAACCACTTAAGATTCTCTTACTTTTACATTAAGTAAACTCTTCAAAAGTTACAAGAGGTAGTTCACAAGTGAACTTTACATAGTCTTCTTTTTAAAGCTTCTTCTAAGACTTTGTGAGACTCAAGCCAATACTTAGGCTTGTCATAGAATTGCTCCAACAGAAATGAACAATGTGAATGTATGTATTAATAAACACTTGTATACAAATCCATTGACATGAAAATCATTGCCTAATGGTGTAGATAGGTGTGGGCTAGAGTATAGGCCTCACACACACTGAGAATCACTGATGAGAAGCTCGGGAATGATGAGTTCTACCCGCGACTTTTCCATGTCCATTTTTATAAGAAATGAGTAAAAAGTTGAATTCAAATTCAAACTTTTGGCTCCCTATGATCAAGCTCCTATATCCTAGGAGATATTCCTTCAATCAACGAGCTAATTTTTTTCCACCAATCCTTTTGGTAGGTGATTACAGAAAGATTCCTAGTCAATTTGACTTTTACAAAGAGATAAAGTGGTAATTAACCACTAGTAATGGTTCCTATGCTTCTTCACATATGTAGAGTCTTCAAGATATCTTTCAAGCCAAATGTGTAGGCTTGTGATTTACACCAATAGTTTATGCATAGCCCTAGAAAAAATAATTGAGTGGTGGTAAAATGTATGTTCAGATATCTCAAAAACACTTTGAGTGTTCGCCTCTTTTATGGTAGAGATGCTCAACCATGCTTGCATGATTTTATAGATAAAGATTGGGTTGGTTGTTATGGTACATGACTATCCACGAGTGGTAGTTGCTTTTTCCTTGCATGATCATGCATATCTTGGTTCATTAAGAAGAAAACTACTATGGTCACATTGATTTGTGAAGATGAGTAGAAGATTATGCATGCACAAAGCACATTGAGATTCATTATCATTATGTAGGAGAGCTCCTGCATGCTAGAGATGTTGATTTGGTATATGTGCCTACACTAGAAAATGTGGCAAATAGAGTAACCAAAGCTCTTCCATAAGAAACATTTGAAGCTTTTCACAAAGCTTTAGGCTTAGTTCCTTATGGGGGTTGATCCCTCACTCCCTACATATGTTCACATCATTTTTTCTAGAGGGATTAATTACACTTATGTCTCCCTCAAGTAGCTTTGACATGAGCTATTTCCCTATACATGGGCCTTTTATTCTAGTGTTGGCTAGAGGTTCTTTCCCATGTAGCCACATATTCATGCTATACTCATATGTGGTGGTACCTAGTACTTAGGAATTCATTTATGGCTCTGAGTTCACACATACCTCTTTCACTAATCATTTATTGACAAAGAGATCTTCTTGCCATTGCCTTTCTTGGTGTCTCTATCTTTTTCGTCACTTTTCTATATATTTATATTCATGATCTTCACTCTCTCACATACCCAATAAAATTTTCACATGAGTTCTATTATTATAAACAATTTTGTTCTTATATACGAATCCAAGGGCTTTGCGAATGTTAATCCTATGATATAGGGGTGGCAACCACCAACTTGAAGGACTAAAAGAACTCATTAGTGAGCCCGTCCGGTTTGAGCTTTTCCCACTACAGAGGGCATCAATGACTTCAATGATTTCTTCTTCCAAAATATGAGCATCAACTAAGGAACGAAGGTTCTCTGGGATCCTATGAGAGGATACCCTAGAGATGGTTTTCATGCAGTCCCGTCTATGATTGGAGATAGGGGTCGAGATCCCCAAGAGTCTCGTAAAGTGCTCTTCAATGATTCAGATCTTTTCTTCTTTTGTATTGCATACATTGCCATTTGTGTCTAGCAATAGGGGATCGAGTCTAGCCCACCACTCCTTAAAGAATATCTCCAACTCTTTCCTTTGTACTTCTTCCTCGTATCTAAACATCGCTCTGACTTTTTGAAGAACCTTATGGGATTGACCTTTTTCTTTGTTCACTTCCTCCTCAAGTCTCTAGAGTCTATGATATAGAACTTCTCTACATGCTTGCCAAACAGTCAAGAGCATCTTCGTGGTTCTAGTCATGATCTACTGTGATTTATCAACCACGCATCTCGAGCTCTTAGAAGGGGACGAGCAGAAGGCGAACACCTCCTTCAACACTTCAAGAATTTCTTGATGGATAGAGGGGCAAGAGAAGAAAGTCGAGAAAGTGTGAAACCAAGGAGCCTTATAGGTGTTGGTGAGTGGTTGGAAAACGATACTGATCGGGTAGTGATCAGAGATGGCTAGGTCAGTGCATTGCAAGAGGGAAGAAGGGCCCTACTAACGAATAATGTTCTAATCAATGTAGCTTCTATCTAGTCTAGCTTTTCTCAAGTCCTGACCCACTTGGAGATTTGACCACGAAAAGCCTTTCAAATCTTTGAATTTATCCGTGTAGTTTTGTTTCATCCCAATTTTCTTTCTCATGAGTGTCAATGACCCGGCCCTTGTTGTTCCATCTATTCACAAGGTCCTCCACCATGTTGAAGTCACCGCAAATAACTACATTGTAGGGGAGCGAGTCCAAGGAGGCCCACGTGTCCAGTCTTTCTCGCTCCCTATTTGGGGGGTACATAGAAACTAAAGTGAATCGAAATGGAGCACGAAAGGAAGCAACAATCATTCGATGGCTCTGATCTTCAATGGAGTTCTCAAGATTTTCAATCCCAAATTGGTTTATACCAATTATCGTCCCACCGGACCCTCGAGTGCAACGTGAAGACCAAGACATGGGTTTGGGAGACTTGTCTAAGACATTTCTACAGGTCTGCTACATCAAATTTATTCTCTTGAATACATATAAATTTAGGGTTTAGGCTAATCTCATGAAGCCATCGACCAATGATGATCACTCTTGAGGGGTCAGTCAGCCCCCTAACAGTTAACGAGATGATGATCATTGCCGTAATTTACCCTCTTTGCGGGAAGGGGTCTTATCCTTTCTCCACTTGGATTTGTCTTTCTTGTTCACTAGGAGGGGGTCGTGAATTAGTACCTTGTTTTTCTAGGGTAACTCAATAGGCTATTTTCCCTTGCGAGAGGTCTCTTGTTGAAATGAATAGGAGACCCTATCCGTAATAGTCGATCCAATGATGGAACTTTCACTATCCATGTTGTCTTCATTACTAGTAGTAAAGTGGTCTTATTTTCTTTTAGTGTAGCCCTCCTAATTGATTTCTTTGTTGTTAGGGATCTATATGGCTTTGTCGCTGGTCTCCACCTCAAACTGGTTCATATCTAGGTAATCAAGCTCATTAATCTCCTTTTCCAAATCGCAATACAAGTTATTTGGGGGGGGGGGGCCTCTGGAGTATGGTTTCTCTTGGAAGTCGCCCTAGGAATTCTTTTCCTTCATCTTTTGACTTCCCTGAACCAGTTTGAGCTAGTTTCTAGGTTTTGAGAGCCCTTAACTTCCTCTTCATTCACCTGGGAATTCAGAGTCCCATTGTTGTCTTGAATTTTTTTGGATGCTTCTTCCGTTTGTTTGCTTTTTTGTCTCAATGGGCACTCTTTGATCCTGTGGCCTTGTTGGCCACAATGAAAACACACGTTAGGAAGAAAAGGAGCCATCGGGGAGATGGAGAAATTGCAAGAGGTGATAAGTGGTCAAATTTCCTCTACAATTCATACAAACCGATCGATACATTCTACGATGTAGTTGACAAATGTGTACGAAACACCAATGTGCCTCAATTATCAACAACAACGGAGATTATAGAAATTATTTGATGTGTTGCGCATTAGCGATTGTGTGTCGCCCTGGTCAATGGAGAAAAATCTCTTTGGTGCATATCGCTGTCGGAATGAGGCGATCATCACGAGAAATCGAAATATCTTGGGAGGTTCTGTAGTTTACTTGCATGAATGTGTATCATATATTAGGTCATGTTTTTCAGATTTCACCCATTTAAAAAGTGTTTCTGTAAAAGACTTCTCATTAACGAACTCCTGCACATACAGCACTGGCCATGCCACCACAAGGATGTCAAAGTGATGGAGATCCACTTATATTGACAGGAGTCCTAATATCTAGGAATTTCTTCTGTTACAGTGCTCCCCTTTTGTCTTATTTGTAACCTTCTGCAATATGATTTAGTTTCTTATTCTAGTACTGAAGTACAATAATAAATTGAAATATGAGCTCAATGATGTAGTTGTATGAGAACTTTATGCATTACTGGGTGTAAAATCTGTTCATTCGTCACTTACTTTGTATTTTTATGTCTCACTTTGTTGTTGTTCACTTGCCTTCTCATCTTATCTTTTTGTTACTTATTGAAATCGCTAGGTTTTTTCATGCTTTGTTTAGCGCCAATATCAGTATGACTAAATCTAAGGTATGTGAGCATTTATGCATTATGTAAATTAACGATTTGTCGTAAATCACGAGCAGGACACAAAATGGGCGCGATTGAATGTTGCGATACCCCTTTCTGGGAAGGGATATACACTTAATAATAGCCCATCCTACACATGCAGGACAATCGACAGAGATGCCATGTTTATTATGTGATTTTTTTGATGCTGCTTTATTTCTGTTTCATCTTGTAAAGGTCAGAAATCCTCTTGTAGCCTTCGGATCGCAGACAAGATACTAACGCAGTAGTTACCAATACACGAGTGAAGTTATATCCGAGGATAGGCTATGTACGAAAACCGAGAACAAACACATAAATGTATTTGTAGATGGATGGGCTTGAACGATAGGCATTAGTGCATGTGACATAATGGGTCTTTCTCCACAATTGATGTCGGGGTCTGTACACGATAAAGAACCGGCTGTGCCTAACACGCATCTAATTCTCCTTGTCAACGACGAAGCGGCGAGTACATGGATAGTCCATAGACTCTGCATAATGTGGTTTCGAAGTGCACAGCTCGGACGTAGCATTACTTAGAATGTCCTTCGAAAGATTCACAAAGATTACAGTCTCCTTCTTTTACAACTTTTCCGCAATCAGAACTGGTCATGGTTGTAATGATCAGACTCATATGGGCTCCGGTGACGGACTTGGATAGAAGTCTCGCACTCGGACTCAGTCGAAGCATACACAACTGCAAAATCAGCATCCAAACGCGGTTCAATCCAGTGGTCCATTGGAGGGGATGATTCCAAGGAAGTACATGAACTGCAATTGTCCATATTTGATCATGCGCTATAGATCGGAAGCGATTCATAAAGAAAGCAATCAGTTGCAACTGTCCATACTTGATCATGCAATACAGATCAGCGGTGATGAAAATTTGTATGCATTATGAGGCTAAAGTGTAACGGATGCAGTGGGCAGAAAGAAAGGTTTCGTTTGTGAAGCATTCCTTTCGATTCGAAATGAGTCAAACGACTTTGTTGAAGCCTATCTAGAATCGTATAAACAATCATGGTGTTCTTTTGAATTCCTTGATCTTGGATCTCTCATTACAAAATCTTTTTAGAAGCCTTTGGGCAGAAAAGTCTTCTTGTCTCGTGATATTTGTAGACTACACCTGCTTGAACTTTACGGGTTCATAGTTTCTTCTAATTCCACTTGAATCTCCTATTTTTTGTCAATCCCATGAAAAGATTCAACCACCTTTCTCGCCCATGTCTTGTAACAAGGTCAAACCTCTCTTCTGTTATTGGTATTGTAGAAGAGGTACTAGGGTATCCAATTTGGAAAACATCAAATTGTATAGGAAGCTATATTTTCACACACTTCGAGTACTTCATCTACTAATCAAGGGAGGTTCTTTGTTAGTGAAGTATACCCTGTAATATTTATGTGTGCAGGTACACGCACTGACAAAAGATAATTTGTACAATAACAAAAAGTGCACATAAGAGAGAAAACCCAACTTCTTAGCTCAAAAAATGATTACAGAGGGGCCGAGATACTGCAAATGGATAATATAGAGGGCTAGCATGCCACTCTAGAAACTAGACACAATCAACACAAGAATACTAATCAACACAAGGACTACAACAAGGATGAAGATCTTCTCCAAGAGAAATGCCACAAACTCACACCAAAAGACTATATGCAAGCCACTCAATCACCCTGTAATGCTAATAGCCAACTCCATTGTAGGCACACACTTTGTATAATCACCACAAAGTTACCTCAACAACAGTGTGTATATAGCAACAAGATGTAGAGAGTGGTCCACAAAATGGTGTTGGATCCTAACACCAATGCTAATGCCAAAGGTGGAAGATGATCTTGACATTTCTATATCACCAATGATTGCAAGTCATCTCCTTTGATATACTCCAAAAGGCTAGGAGTGTCTTTCTTGAGTCCAAGATTTCTAAGTATGTGCCAAAAGGGGAGGCCAAAAATGGAGGAGTAGGCTAAATATGGCTCTAGCAGCCAACTTTAATTAGGTTCTCAAATTAGCTTCTAGTACTGCTAGGGCTTGGCAATAATATTCCCTACATTAACTCTCTCTGTGAAACTTCAAGGGATCTTCACAAGGATATGAATGCATTTGTCATTTCTCAGCATCACCTCATTTAGAAGGTGTGTTCTTGTTGACATAAGGTGTAACAAAGGACCTCATAGTTCTTCTCCTTTTTTGGAACTCAAAAATAGATGAACTTTACATGACCTTATGAGCTATCATAGTAAGCTATCATACTCTAATGTAGAATCATTGAGACCACACAGAAACCCCTTAAGCACTTGAATGAACACTTGAGGACTCCAAATGGTATGGAAAGGTACTCCTGCGATGATCTCTTGTGTCTCCACTTTCTCGTAGGTACTTTTTGAGAGGTTGACAACTTTGAAACCTTGAAGATGCTTGTTTCCTTATTACTGGGCCTTCTAACCTACATTTGGACATGACACCACGTGTTGGACTAGACCTTCAAAACACTACTACATTTGTTGTTTCGGCCCTTACTAACTCTGAATCATAAGGGTAGAAATGAGAAGAATGAAAGAACCAAAAAATCTATTCAGTTGTCTAGTCGATGAGTTGTGTTTCCTTCATTAATCAAAAGGCTCGTAACTGTGCATTCCTTTATAATATATTTGTCTATAATGCTCATCTCTAGCTGCTGAATTTCTAGCACAAGGTGGATTTTTTTATTGAACTACACCTTGACTAACTCATGCTTGATGGAAATGTTTTTGCTATATCCAAATGTATTTTCTAGGCTTTTGTCAGAATCTTGAGTATGGCTAGGAGTGCTCAGAGCACTCTTCTTTGCTTTAGCTTGCTCATGTCACTTGAGTAATGCAACTTGGATATATTTTGTAGTGCGAGGGGAAAAAAGGTTGCTTGATAGACTGACTAGGAGCTCCACCATTGCTAGGAGAAGGAGATTTGAATGGAGAGGATCCTCTAAAGGAAGAAGCCCCCGAAAAGGGGGAAGCTGTATTAGAAGATTTTGAGGAATTCTCTATTCCATTGATTTATTTTTTCATATCCTTCTGTAAACTTGTTTGTCACTCCCACATTCTTCTCCTTATTGCCATGTACTATATAACATACCCATCTTGCATTAAACAAAACGAAGCAATACTCTACTCCTGATGATGAAATATGCATAAATTACAGCATGTAGTAATAGACGCCTACTTCTTCTTGCTTTGCGTGGGTTGGGTGCAGCTACCTTTCCCACAGAAGCTCAGCCGCACTATGGAGGAAGGACAATACATGCTAAACGTTAAGGTTAGGAAGCGCCCCCAGGGCCAAATCTACTCTTAGTAGCTTTCTACATTCATGAGTGAGAGTTGATGGTGATGTGTTTGCACACATCGAGAGAGAGAGAGAGAAAGAGAGGAGAAGGCATGGGATGTGGATTGTGGGGGAGGGCACTACAAGAAGATGAGTGGCAGAGAGAGAGAGATGAGGAAAACGGCACTGTGGGGTGTTGTCGTGATTCAGCGTAGGGGTAGTGCGAGCTATGTGAACCAAGTGCACTTCAACCACTTTATTTTTTTAAGCATTCCTCCTCCCCCCCCCCCCTCCCCCCCTAAGGAACCTTCTAGCTAGGGAGATAACCTGATTCAGCTGCTTTTTGGTTGGGGACCAGCAAGATGGAAAATAAGTCAACTTGGGCAAAAGGCAATGATTTAAAATAAAAGCTTGATGAGCAATAGAGGAGTTAGAATCAAACCAGTAAAAGAGCAGAGGTTTTGAATTTATAAGCTACCCGTTCCCACCTTTGAGACGTAAACATTTTGAAACCCATTGAAATATGTAACAGCTTGAAGATTTCACATTCTTTCAAGATAGAGAAATTAAGGTTGGCAACACATTGAGGAATAGAGTTTTGATGAGCTTTACATCTTTTTCTAAGATGATTAACTTTGGAACCAATGGCAGTGAAAAAAATCTCAAGATCAAAAGTTCATAGTAGAATCTTCATCAGCATTAAGCATTAGGTTGGTATTATCATCAAACATTTGAAGACATAAGGGAGAGGGGAGCTAGGAATATTAATACTCCTATCCTTACCACAAGCAATGGCATCTTTAATTAACCATCTGAAGGCATCACTGGCAATAGAAAACAACAAGGGGGCAAAGGGGCAACCTTGCCTAATAGACCTAGCTAGAAAGAAGGGATAAGAGATATGACCATTGATCATAACTCTAGAACAAGCATTACCAAACAAGGTGCTAACAAATCTAATGAAGTTTTTGCCAAAACCTAAGTCTTGGAGGGATTGAAGGATGAAATCCCATTCAATCCTATCATAGGCTTTATCAAAGTCAATTTTGAAGAAGTAATAGTCTTGCCCTGGCTTAGTAGCACAATCCATACCTTCCCAAAGAGCAAAAATGCATCAAGGATGAACTTACCATTGATTAAACTTTTTTGTTGAGGAAGAATGAAACTATCCTTCACAGGGTTGATTCTTCCAGCAAGAGAGGAAGCAAAGATTTTGTTAATGGAATTCAAGCAAGAAATAGGTCTCCAATTTATCAAATCATCTTTGTCACCTCTTTTGTGGATAAGCTTCATAACTCAGTGTTGATTTGACTACAATGATACCCTTTACAAGAAGACTCTTCCCACATCAAAAGAATATAAGGAGTCACGAAGTCATGCAAAACCATAAAAAACTCATTATGTAAACCATCAAAACCAGGAGATTTACAAGGTTTCAATTTATTGATGGTTTCTTTGATCTCACTGGTAGAGAGGATCAAGTCGAGAACGGAGTCCAGGCTCAAAGGACTCTATTTTCCTTTTTATGGCAATGGTGACTCTGGCCCTCTGGATGGCTCCCCTCTCTTCGGAGAACTAGAGAAAACATCCAGAAAGAAGCATTTAACCTCTTGTAAGCTCTCCTCAATGTTGATAGTGTGCCCATCATCTTTCTTTTTGAGAAAGGGAATGAAGTCCCTAACTTGATCCTTTTTCATATGAGAAAAAATTGCATTCTTACTTATATCCATCTTCCCACTGGAGAATTCCTTTGACGATGCAAGAGAACCTCCAGATTCCAGATATTTTTCTTTTCAAAATCTCAGTTCTAAATCAATATAGTCCTGAGAGTTAACAATAAGTTTATTAAGCTCATTGATAAAGGCGACCCTTCTTCTAGTTCTAAGGTCACTAGCAAGCTTCTTATAAAAGGAGAAAGACATTGCACTCCAAGATACCACATCATGCCAGCATCACATCAATCTCAAGTCCAAGGTCCAAGGTCTAATAGTGTATTGTCTACCCACTTGTAAGAGCCACAGGTATGCAACATGCATCAACACTCTGAAGTCCCTATTGACCTAGATGTGTCTATCGCAAAACAACTTCAAGATGACCCCACATCGTAATCTGCATATGCTCCATTCATCTTCTTATATTCACATATGTACCTACATGTTCTCATGCTCACATATGGACCTTCCTATTGCAATCATGCACTCTAGAACCTATCCATACTTTGCATGTACACACATCTTCATGAGCGTGGCCACACCAAACAAGTCATTGATTAAGAGAAAAATGCATTTTTAACAACCATTTTTTCATAATCAATATGCTAGCAACCGGTGAATCCACACCACCCTTGCCATGTAACATACTCCCCCCTTCTGCTCGTGAAGTCATCCCCGATGAGCCAAATTGTTCTTGCATCCATGCAACCCACATCAAGTCATTTAAACATTTCCATAGATTAATTAAGTGTTCCATCCTTTTCCTAACAAGGTACCTGCAATCATACACTCAATGTCGATTAGTATCAAAATCAATCACATTACTTACCGACCTCGCATACTTTCTTGAATCTTCAACTATTGTGTCCCTCATGTCTAGAAACTCATCAAAAGCATTAGAACACTTTTCATCAAAACACAAATATACATCAGAACAATGGGAACCAAAACATCATGAATCCGCATCACACATGCATGTTTGACATCCTCTTTGTACACATCATGTACTCATGCAAGTAGAAAGCATCCCCACATTCCCTTCTCAACACTCTTCCATCTATTTGATCACTCTCTCGTTTCTCTTTCCATTTCTAACCAAAATTCTCTCGTTCATTTCCCATTTCCTTCCCACCTATGGTTTTCTATTCCCACTTACCTTTTATCTACTCTGTGCTCTTTTTCACATCAATTAGATCCTATGTTTGGTAACCAACCCACCTCTCTAACTTGACGAATATACAACAAAGGCCTCTCAAGTCTAATGTTGGGTCACCTTGACAAGACTGCTCATCGTTAATGCGATTCCAAACTTCAGAAGTCATTGCACCACCTAAGAGCAAAATTGAACACTTCCCAAAGGTTTGTAGACAAACAAGGTACCTATCTTGGAGCCCTTAAATTCAAGTCTTCCACAAACACATCAAAGCCAAAATCCTAGCCAAGGTTAAGTTTTCCATTTGAGATGCTTCATTAGGAGTCCACATCTTCCCATATCCCCACAACACATACACATACCCATCCAGGCATCATGCCCTCTCCCCTCTCTTCTGTCCCCCCTAGAGCGAGGATTTGTTTTTCCATTTTTTTTCTATTTTTTCATTTATTTATTTATTTATTTTTACTCACATAGGCTCGCCTGCGCGGAAGCTGGATGCGACTTGTGGACTCGACCACTGGATCGAGTTTGTTCCACCCATCTACCATTGCAAGGTGGCACACAATGAACACACTATTAGCCCTATGCAAAATGGACATTAGTTTGTGGCTGTAACCACCGGACCAAAGTGGGTTCACCCACCTATCCACCCACATAGGCATGTAGTCGTATGCACACATACACAAACATATAGGTTTCTTTTTCTCTCTCTTTTTTTCTTTCCAAGATCCCGAGAATTAGGAGACAAATAATAGGGCCTTTTTCCCAACCGTCCCAATCACGATGCACATACATATATCCTCTCGTGGACATCCCGATGAGACACATCTCCTCCCAAAGGCTACTCAAGCCAAAATCCAACCACTAATGCCATGGTCAACCCTTCCTCTCAAAACCCACACATACTAACCACCTCATCAACCTGAAACCTCAAAAAGTGTCACTTGAGTTCCTAATCATACAACACACTCGATCCATCCTTCCTCATACCTCCGACTTGCAATCCTGATGAAGCAAACCCTAATCAAACATAAGTCGTCCCTATCGACATCCATCGCCTCGCCGATTCCTCTTTCACCTCCAACCTCTACTTCGCAATGATTCCACATGACCTGATAGTTTGCTCATATTGTCCTCTAGAATATCAATACCGTCTCGAACATCTCCCTTAAACTTATGCACATTTTCACACATGTGCTGGGACCATCACTCTCCCCTTCACACACATGCACTTTTACACACGGCTAAATCACTCTTGTCTCTTCTTCCTTCCTCGCACGCCTACTCATACACTTTGCACACACCCTTGCTCACTCCTTACGCATATACCTCCACTCTCCACACATACACTCACGCATATACTCACCCAATTTTCACTCTTATGCACTTGCACATGTCCTTAATCAGAACTTCACCGATACTCTCATTCCGTAAGTGCACACTCAACCTTTCTCACGTGCACTATCTCTCTCTCTCTCATTCCTCCCTCCTCTCTTCCTCTTGCTTTCTCTCCTAGTCCCTAACGCATATATTCCCACTTGCACTCTCCCACATGCTTGCACACATACATTCAACCATGCACACACCCACACAAGCCCTTGCACACACCTACCCTCTTTTTTCTCTTGTTAGCTCTCTTACCCTTTTTAACTACCGCCACATGTACTCGCACCCTCTTTCACCCTTTTCTAGTGTCTCAGCCCCTTAAGCTGCCCCCTCTAAAGATCTCACAGCCAATGCAAGGGCAACCTTCCTCAGTCAGAACAGCCCCTCAAAATATAATGTTTGTGCATTCGAAAAGAACCTACACCTAATATTTCTTAGGGTCCAAGACTCCCTAGTGAACTTCAAGGCACGTGCTCTTGTTCAGTCAACTTAAAAATTTAATTTGTTCCAAATCACATACTTTTATAGTATCCCTTGGACAGAATGAGTAGCAGTCTACTGGAGATGTGACTTCCAGGGTCAAAGCACCATGAATAACACTTGAAAAAAGAAAACCCCAATTAGTATCACCCTTGTATTACAACGATCGTAATTTTTCTATAACAACTTAAACTATTTTTGTGTGCATGAAATGGGGCGATAGTTCTTCATGATCTGTAGAGCAAATCCTAATGCATGAATGCACCAAGGACTTCCAAACTAATTGGTTTACAATTACTCCTAACAACATAAAAATATATCTTCCTCATACCCACACACCCTAGACTCCACGCATTACACTCCCCCTTCCTTTCCACGTGCAACACACACCTTTGTACTTCATTCTTTTCCATTGATTTCAGTCACATCCTTCCAACATCGCTCCAACATCGTAGAGCATGATCGGCATGTGTCACCAACAAGGGTGCATTCAACCAAAGAAAACTTGTTCAAGACCCACTATTTGTAGGTGGAGGAAGTCATCCACAAAGATTGATGGAACTAACACTAATTTCTACACACGGGACAAAAAACCAGAATTATGACTCATAGAGTAGGACATGCAAGTTTAATCAGTATGACATAAGCTTTGCTCCTTGACGGCATGGAATATATTGAACCATAAAAAAAATTGTTGGACCTCTTATCTAGACCTCCTACAAATTCGGTTTGTTGTACCATCAACAATTGTCCCAAGTTATTTATAAGGGCACATCTCCCTTCTTGCGGACACAGAAATCCAACCTGATTCTGCTTTCGCCTCCATCATTGAACATAAATCTCCTTCCTTTTGCAGCTTTATGCATGTCTGGATTCCCCTGCAATTCCCACGTTTGGTGTGTCTCCTATAAATGCCATGATTGCTCCCTAGATATCGAAGCCCCTATGATAACGCATCCCTTCAGGAAGGCAGTGCGCTAGAATTGTTATTCATAGTTCTTTCAGCTTATTGTTTCCCAAATACATCCTTTAGTTTCCTAACGCTTTTGCATGGACTCCAATTGCGTTGATATCGACAGGCTTTCACGAATAAAGTCTCTCATTTGAAGTAGTATAGCTTCTCATGTCACAGTGGTTCTAGAATCCAGGTAATGCTTTATTTCAGCAGCTCTAGAAGCTTCTTCCCGCCCCAATTGAGGAATCTCAATGGGCTCTCTCCCCAACTCATTACATCCCACCCTGCAAACCTGCATAAAAAACAACAGAAGAACTTCCCAAGTCTCCCCCCTCCAAGCTTCGCAATTTTCTTGAGCACTCACCCTTCTCTTCTTTCCCAATCAACCAAAAAACATTTCCCAGCTTTCAAGATGGAAAGAATACATACCTTCTCTTTCCCCTCATCTACTCCTACAACTCCCTCATGTACACTTCTCTTCCATTGCCTAAACGCATGCCCCTTTTTTGTTACTTGTGCGACTACCTAGAGCCAAGAAGTCGGCAGACCCCTGTCCACTGCTCACGAACCTCATCTGAAATCTGAAGGACATCATATGGTAAATCATCAAAGGCCTCTTCCCGTGCTGAAATTATCCTTGCATACCGAAACTAAGAGAGTTCTCCATGTTCTTCAAACTACACACAACATGACCCAAAGTGCTCTAGTTCTAATGATGGGCCTAGTCCTTCCTCATACACAAACTCTCCAGAATCCCTTCCTGAAGTTTCCAACAACTTTTCCCTGATGCCAGAGGGCCGTGCCTTCAATGCGTGCACACATCCCCCCCCCCCCCCCCCCCCCCCCCCCCCCCCCCCTTCTGTTGTTCGACGGCTTCCTCTCTACACCCCTTGGAGGAGGAAGACTCGCTAGAGAGAGCTACCCTTCTCCCCAAAAAATAGAACGAGTCCACCTTCCCCTCCTTCGATGATGGATACTCCCCTTTTGTGCACTACGATGGCTGGTAGAGAGCTTTCCCCCTAAAAAGAATAGAACCAACCCTCCATTGGGAACTACCTTCCATAGAACAGTTGGGAGATATCGCGGTCTCCTCCTCTCTGCTGTTGCACACCTGCACACCCAAAAAACCCATCAACCAACCCCCTTTCTCCTGCTAATATTATCTGCATGCGAGCCCTTCTTCTTTTACAGCCACCCAGAAGTCCACCCCCCAAAAACATAAAACAATGAGGAGCTGCCCCCCCTCCTTGTCTTCTCTCCGTTATCGATTAAAGGAAAACAGCAGCGCTCTTTGATGCTCACTTCATTGACATTTTAGGGGCAGGTGACTACTGGCCACTCCCATTCACCTTCAACCCTCGCACGAATTCTCTACCACCGTATAAATTATGTGTACAAGAAACATTAAAACCATTGCAAAATTATCATTAAAGGAAAACTTTGGCCAACCAAGACTGAAGAGAATAGGAAGAAGCAAAAAATATGGATCTCTTCTCGTGGTCTTGCACCGAAAAGAACCCCAGATAATTGTTATCTTATTTGGCATAAGATTATTTTGGTGCATCTAATTAAAAAACCTTCAGAACAACTTCTGCCTGCCCATGTTGAGCATATCTGGAAGCTATTGCACTCCAAGATACCACATCATCCCAGCATCACATCAATCTCAAGTCCAAGGTCCAAGGTCTAATAGTGTATTTTCTGCCCACTTGTAAGAGCCACAGATATGCAACATGCATCAACACTATGGGGTCCCTATTGACATACATGTGTCTATCGCAAAACAACTTCAAGATGCCACCACATGGTAATTAGTGTATGCTCCATTCATCTTCTTACAGACACATATGTACCTACATGTTCTCATGCTCACACATGCAACTTCCTATTGCAATCAAGCACTCCAGAACCTATCCATACTTAGCATGTGCACACATCTTCATGAGCATGACCACACCCAACAATTCATTGATTGAAAGAAAAATGCATTTTTAATAACCACTTTTCCATAATCAATATGCTAGCAACTGGTCAATCGACACCACCCTTGCCATGTAACATACTCCCAATGAGCCAAATTGTTCCTACATCCCTGCAACCCATATCAAGTCATTTAAACATTCCCATAGATTAACTACCAAGTCCATCCTTTTCCTAATGAGATACCTGCAATCATACACTCAACATCGATTAGTATCAAAATCAATCACATTACTTGCCACACTCATATACTTTCTTGCATCTTCAATTGTCGTGTCCTTTGCTTCTACAAACTCATCAAAAGCATTAGACCACTTTTCATCAAAACACAAATATACATGAGAACAACGGGAACCAACACATCATATATCCCCATGACACATGCATGTTTGACATCCTGTTTGCACACACCATGTACTCATGCAAGCACAAATCATCCCCACATTCCCTTCTCAACACTCTTCTGTCTATATGATCACTCCCGCATTTCTCTTCCCATTTCTAACCCAAATTCTCTTGCCAATGTCCCATTTCATTCCCACCTAATGTTTTGTATTCCCACTTACCCTCTTAGCTACTCTATGCTCTTGTGCTCATCAATTAGATCCTATGCTTGGTCACTAGCCCACCTCTCTAACTTGACGAATATACAGCAAAGACCTCTCAAGTCTAATGTCGAGTCACCTGGACAAGACCGCTCGTTGTCAGTGCATTCAGACACTTTGTACACTACATCTTGTATCTAATTCCTATTTCTACCTAGATTCACATCTTATCAGTTTGTATTATATTCATACTTTGACAGGCAATATAAGATATTGTAGGTGAGCATTATAGCTTATCGTACACTTTGAAAATCTTTTCTATCCTCTCCCTATCTCTCACTCACCATCGTTTACAGTATTGAGGTGTGTATACTAATGATCATGTTTTGGAAGATCCTACAAACCTATGATCATTTTTATTGTGGCCCACAACACGTCCAACAAATAGCTCCAATAGTGCCTTCACATAGAGAGCGAGATATCAATACACACTTGAATATTTCAAAGGTTTCTCCCATACTACTAAGAGAATGCTCTTGAGACTTGGTGTGCTTAAATATGAGTCTAATAGCTACTCAAGGAAATAGATATTACATAAAATTGATGAATTATGAAGATGAACCAATGCTGACCAATCGAGGTTAGAGAGTTTCAAAACTACCTGCACACTCACATAGCTATGTCTACTCAAATCCAACAAAGAAGAAAGTAAGGGGCTTTCTTGATACAAGTCCAACACTTAGTGAAAATTCTAAATGAACTAGAAAACTCACAAGATCACTAGAAAAATTGTGATAAAAGATATTGTGATAAAACACATATTCGATCCTAAATTGTAGGAAACACCTCTCCCATAAAATGGCCCTCCTAAATTAGAGCTGGTTGAGATAAATTGGTAGTTTTTAGCTGAATTCTTTTGACGGAATTTGGTATTTTTATCTTTCTATAAATTGGTATACATGTCCTTGATTGATTTCCAAAGAATGTTGTAGAAGCTTGTCTTTAAACACTCTCCTCCAAGCTTTAAATCTTCATCTTCATCCAAGCTCCTTCATGTTCATGCATTGCTTGAACTTTGAAATCTTGACTCCATTGACATCCTTTTTAAACATTTTATTAGCTTGGTCCTTAGGACCTATATGATACACTAATACTTACTTGCAAGATACATTTTCCAATGAAGTAATAGTGCGTTTCGATATGATAGTGCACTTGTACATGCTTGTTTCTAGCATAATAAATAGGATTTGATGCTCGATGAATGCTACTCATGTTCTCATAAAATATTGGATATGTCTCAACCTGTGAATTCAAATCCATAAATAGTTTCTTAATCCAAATTAGCTCACATGTAACTTAATCCAAAGCTTTATACTCAGCCGGAATGAAAGATAATGCCACTATAGTTTGCTTCTTTAGAATCCATGAGATGATCTTGCTACCTAGCATGACTAGGTAACTACTTGTACTTCTATCTTTCTTTGTACCCACCCAATTTGAATAGCAGTAAGCTTCAACTGCATATCATCATCAAATGAGTAGAAGAATCCTTATGTCATAGTAGCCTTGAGTTATCTTAACACTAATCGTGTAGCATCCAACTGGGTAGTCCTTGGTCTATGCATAAACTATGACAACAAACCAACTCCATATTCTATTATCTAGCCTAGTTAATGTGTGATAATTGAAACAGCCTACAATAGATTGATTAAAATTACATCCTCTATTTCTTCTCCATTAGTGGATCTTACCTTTACACTAACATCTATGGGATTTGAAGTAGGCTTGCAATGTAGCATCCTAAAGCTCTTAAGTAGGACTAGAATATGCTTCCTTATTATGAACATAGTATCTTCTTCTTTGTACAAAAATTCAATGCCAAGCAATAAACAAAGATATCCAAGATCAAATATCTTCAACTCCTTTTTAAGCTTTTCCTTGGTCCACTATATCCTATTTGTATGATTACTTGTAATGATAAGTTCATGTTCATACATAGACATGTAGTCTACAAGTCTCCTCTTTGTTTGATAAATAAAGAAAGATATCTCTCGCATTGATTCTAAGCTCACTTGATCAAGCACTCCACATATCTCTGGTTCCAATCTCTTGGAGCTTGCCTTAGGCCATAAAGTATCTTCTTCAACCTACAAACATGATGCAAAAAATCTTCATGAACAAATGTAATGGTTGTTCCATGTATAACTCTACCTCAAAGTCACCACTAAGAAATGCATTCTTGATATCCAATTGCAAGATCTCCCATACTTTGCTTGCAGCCATTGCAATGAGTTTCCTAACGAACCTCATCGTTGCCATGGGGCTTAATGTCTCTTCAAAGTCCAATCCATAGTTTTATCAAAAACCCTTGGCCACCAATTTTAGTGTGACCTTAGAAAGAGAGCCATGTGACCTCCACGTAACATTATACACTCATTTATTACCTAAATCCCTCATTTCCTCATTCTTGGGCATTAAACTAAATGTTTGATTTGACTAAAGAGTAGCAAGCTCCTCTCGCATTGCCTCTTTCCATTCCACATACTTGCTTGCATCTTCATAATAATTAGACTCGTCATCTCGAACTACTTTGCTCATATTTCCTAATGAGTCACATGCAAGAATTATAAGTAGTCCTTTGAGGTGGATAATTGAGCCTATAAATATTCCTTTCTTCACTTCTTGATGGAATATATTTCCAGTACCTTGGATACTTTATGTTTATCTTTGATGTGGCTTCTCTCTCCATCATGTGTCCTTGGTCATATTCCACATCATTATAATCTTCATCCAATTCTACCAATCTTGGTTGCCTTTATTGATTTTCTTCTTCATAGATTGACGAGGACCTCCCTTGGCATGGTAAGTTCATGCGTGAATCATCTTTATTGATGGAACTCTCTCAGATGCAAAGCTCAATGTCATATTCCCTTCATCATCTCCATGTCTTTCTTCTTCACATTCCTACATACAATTATACTTCTTATGTCAAGAGAGTAGCTCATCGAAGGCTTCATCCTTTGATATTCTCAAGTCCTTTGTGTTTGGGCAATGCACCTTTAACCTTTATGGTCATTTCAATATGGTAGAAAGACACACTTCTCCACCTTCCGATATACTTTGTGCCTCCATTCGATTAACAAATGTACATAACAAATACATTCAAATATTTTCAAATGTGAAAGATCACGTTTCTTACCATAATAAGTCTGATATGGTGCCAAGCCATGAATTAATGAGGTAGGTGCCCTATCAAGAAGGTACATGGTGGAGTCTTTTGCATGATGCCATAACATGTTATGTACATTCATTGTAGTAAGCATTGCTCTTGTACCCCATTTTTCGGTCTTTGTACCTATATCCTACTTTACTCTTGATAACTTGATCCCATAGGAAAGAAAATTTGTAGGACAAGAACTCACCCCATCCATCAAACATTAACTTCTTGATGTATGAAACTATCTCTTTTGCTATCTTTGCCTTGAATGATTTCAAAAATATAAACATATATTATTTGTGTTCAATGATAAAAACCAAAAACATTCTTGTGAAATCAGCTATAAAAGTGTCTGAGTACTTCATGCTCCAATGGATTGCTCTTTGGTTGGCCCTCAACTTCTATATATATCAGCGCTAATGGGTGTTGGCTTACATAGCCACTCTTCTTGAATGGAAGCCTAGCTTGGTTCCCTAAAAGATAAGATTCACATTAATGCTTCGTACCTTGTCCTTGGAAGGTAGCTAACTCTTCAAGCAGCCTCTTTAATTGCATTTTCTTCATTGTTTCTACTTTTATTTGACCTATCCTCTTGTGCGAATTGTCCAACTTTGAAATTTGCTTGCTAGGATACGTGAAGTAGACATGGTGAGAACAATGAGGGTTTCAGTTCAAAGTGAAGAGTCTACCTAGCTTCCTTCCTATTGCTTTGAGCTTCTACCCTTGATTAGGGTTCTCCATAAAGAATCAATCTTTGTTGAACCTTACATGATAGCCTCTTTTGGCCATTTTTAGTATAGACATCAAGTGGTGTTTTATGGTAGTTGCATGCAAGACATTGTTGGACATCTTCCTTCCTCGTTTTCAGCCAAAGATACATATCCAACTATGTAGATCAAATGGGCTCTATGATCACATGTTTCTACATTTCTTTTAAATTTTGGAGCATCTAAATTAGTAAACCAACAATCATTGCAACTCATATGGTTTCTACATCTACAATTGATACACTAAGTGTAATGAATTGCTTGAATTCCCATTTATATGCATTATGAAGATATTATCACTTTCTACAATTGTAGAATCATAATTCCCTTGGCCTTTGTATATATAACCTTAATTATAGCTCCTTTTGTTTCCTAGTTGGCAACAATCTCTAGCATAACGGAAAAATTTGCCTCATATGTAACACCCTTCTCCATCTTGATTGCTATTTTGCTTTTGGAGTCATGTTCTTCGTCTTTTTCTTCCTCTACGTCTTTGTGGTGAGATGCCTTGCTCATATCCTTGACTGCTTGAATGTCCTCACCTTCATCCAAATCTTCGTTCGGCTTTGCTTTGTTCCCTTCTTCCTTTGCTCGTCTCATTACCTACATAGACAACTTGTGTATCCTTGCTTTTAGTTCAACCTCCACCTATGTTCATCTATTTTGCAACCATGAGAGAAACTATTTTCACAACACCAAGTATATTATTGGTTGCATATACTGAAGTGGTAAAGGGTTTCAATTTCTCGTCATCCCTCAAAAGATTGATGGTATATACCATATGATTGTCATCATCTATGTAGCTTCTAATGGATCCCACTACATCGGATAATTCCTTGACCTTACACATGTAGTCATTTATGCCACTCTTTAAAATTTTACTAGTGTTGTTGAGATTAATCTTCAACTAGATCTGCCTTGCTTTAGTTCCGATTGAATAAATCCTTCAAGTGCCTCTATACTTTTATGCTTGAATCCAAATCTTTGATGTAGCCAATCATGTTATTGCTTATGTAATGGGAAAGGATAAAGATCACCCTCTTCTCTCGTTCATTCCATTCCCTAAAGGGCATTGTTAGAAAGATTTTCTTTCTATTTATGATAAGGTGAAAGAGTGTGTATCACTACAAGGGTACATTTCACCCTTGCAAAGACGACAACCAAGAAGGTTACACCACGAGTAAGGAGGAAGGATTCACTACTAGCAATGAAGACAATCCAGACAGTTAAAGCACCTTCTTTGGTCCTACTCTTCCAATTTGCATGCCAAGCTTACCGCAACAAAAGCCAAAGCTTAAAGGGAAACAACTGTCGGGCATGCCTTGGAAGAGCCCCCTCAAGAGTAGGATCCTAAGTCAAGAAGCTGGGAGGAAAAAAGAAGATCACAAGAGAAAAAAAGATATGTTTCCTCCCCTCAAAGAGGGCAACCATCAATAATGAAACTCACATCGCTAAACGTCAGGGGTTTGTGTGACCCCTGAAGAGCGGTCATTCTTGCCTAGTGGTTCAAAGACAATTGCCTCAACCCCGACTTTATTTTCTTACAAGAGATTAAAATCAACGCAGAGGATCTCTAGAAACAGCTCAAATGCATTTCTCTAAACCACCTTTGGTTCTCCACTTCGCACCCTAGGGGGCGGGGGGCGCTGCGATTGGTATTAGTCACTCCTGGTCCGATAGATTGACCTTCACTTGTGAAGATCGGAATCATTGTTGGATTGCTGCCTCTATCGAGTTCTCTAGTCAGTTCACTGTGCTCTCAATTTATGCCCCTAATGGTGAAGCTGACCGAATCGATACGTGGGCTTCCCTCGAATCCCTCTCACACAATGTTCTGATTTGTGGGGACCTCAACATGGTTAAATTTCCTTAGGATCAATGGAAAAACAAGGGGAAAATTATTGACGATCGAGAGAAAGGATAAAATCAAGCTCCATCTCGACTTGGTCGAGGTGAAAGACATGAAGGGGTTATCCTAGTCAAATCTCCAATTGGGGGACTCTCAAAGGAAAGCAAGACTTGATAGATGTACATCGACCAAAACACCATCCTCCAGTGGGGTATTCCTTTGATTTCCCAACACATGGACCTTACTATCTCGGACCTCTACCCAATTACTCTTTCTTTCAAATTGATTCCCATGCTCCGGAAAGCTTCTTGGTTTCATGATTGTCAGACCTCGTTTTCCCTCCCCTCTGTCCACCAAGAAATTTCCGCAGTATGAGCAGAAGCCTTTGCCAACTATAATGAACCAGCTAAGTGTTGGAGAAATGCGGTGGAAAGGACTCGACAAATTCTGATCAGGACTCATAAACCTATAAGAGATATCCAGAAAAAAAGATAAAAAACGGTGTACCGGAGGCTCTCACGCCTTGAAGAAGAAGTGAACAAAGGTAACTTGCAATGGAAAAAAGGTCTTGTGAAAATCAGGGGAAGACTTTCATTTGAGGAGGAGGTTCAAAGGAAAAATCTTCAAATACTCTTCAAAGATTGGTGGGCGGGGAAGGCCGACAAACCATCGAAAGAGATGTGTAACATTCTAAAAAAGAAACAAGCTAGGGAATCTATCCCCTTCTTGGTCAATAACAATGGGATAGAATGTAGCACAAAAGTTGAGAACATATCTATCATCGTTGAGCACTTTACCCATCTTCTCGGGGTCTCGAGTCATCTCTCCCCACACAGGCGTGACTCCATGGCAATCATCTCAAGGGTTGCTCAATCTAGAATCCCACAGAACATGAATTTTCTGCTCGATGCTAACATTTCCTAGAATGAAATTATCGAGGTTATTGATGCTCTTCCCAATGGGAAAAGTCCACGTCCTCATGGCCTCACCAATGCGTTTTTCAAGTCTTTCAAGCATGAGGTGGCCTCCACTGCGTCTGGTGTGGCAAGAGGCTCTCAATTTATATATAGGTCTATTTGTCTATCTATGTATGTATCTATCTATCTATCTATCTATCTCTCTCTCTCTCTCTCTCTCTCTCTATATATATATATATATATATATATATATATATATATATATATATATATATATATATATATATATATATATATATATATATATATATATATATATATATATATATATATATATATATATATATATATATATATATATTGTTTTCTTCCCTTTACAACTTCTTATCACTAAAGCTACAATTTAATGGGTAGATTTCAGTACAGTAGGCTTAAATCCATGCCATGATTGTTAGGACAATATTAAGAATGTTTTCCATCCTCGAAGAAAAGCCTTCAGCTTTTCACATTTATGTTAGATGCCTTCTAGTTTGATCCATCATTCTATTCCAATATCATATGATACATTTTATTCGTTTTAAAACCAACACTTTTAGGTTATCACAATTATTTCTCTTTTCATACAAATTTATCATACATTTCACCTTCTTTGCATATATTTCTTGTTATGAGATATCTATCAATCTCATCCTCATCATCATTCATGTATTTTTTTTTCCATGGTGATGCATCAACTTCCAAGATTATTAACACGTAGAAAATTTTTTTTTTTGAAACTTTTTTCATTCATGCATCAAACTAGGAAAACTAATGAGGCTTTCCCACATTACCTGAGTTGACATGTACCACTAATGGGCAAGAATTGGGTTAAGCTTAATCATACTAACTATATGACAATTGATGGATAATTGTAAAATGAGGGCAATCTCTCTCCAACTTGGTTATACAACCCCAAGGAGGATGCAAGATAGAAAAAAATGTTTTGAAAGACATTAATGATATTAAATATGTGTATTATTCAACATTTGGCAGGCTGTTCGAATGTGAATCTGCTTTTTCCAATGACTCTCAAGCTTCCTTCCTAAACAAGTCTAAACTCCTTTATTATCCACTCTCAATTGAGCTCCCCAATCTTCCCTACTTCCTTTATGGATTCTTCAAGGAAATTGTGGCTCCTCTCTTTGAACATTTTGGATCCAAAGAAGAAATTGGAGATCTCAACTATGAATGTACTAGTTTTCGATTCAATATTAAATGTCACACGAAGATATATGTCACTGAAAATCTCAATAATTATCTACCCTCCAAAACCAATATTGACATTAGTAAAGCGGAACTTCTAGAGTAAGAGGTGGTTTTCAAAAACATGCTAAATGCATCCTTTTACTCTGGCAAGTAGCATTACAAAATCAAAGACTACACCTTTAGGCAGAAAGCATGGAAGAAGAATCCCATTTAAGAGAATGTGCCATTGACGTTAGTAAAGGGGAACCTCTAGAGTGATGTGGTTTTCAAAGACATGCTAAATGCATCCTTTTACTCTTGCAAGTAGCACCACAAAATCCAAGACTACCCCTTTATGCGGAAGCATGGAAGAAGAATCCAATTTAAGGGAATGTGCCACGTGAGGCCAATCAAGAATGAATGATGGAACAAAAAAAGCAAGAATTTTTAGTCGAATAAATGTTTAATGAAAACAATCAAAGTTAAAGAAACTCAAATCCTTAAACCTAGCTTTGAAGGCTTCATAGGAATGAGATGTAAAAGAAGAAAGAGCTCAAAATTTTTTTCTAGAGAGAAGTCCCTCCCAAGCTATCGATATCAATCCTTTAGATTACCTAGGAGGAATGAACCCGTTGGGGGATTCTTGGACAAGAAGGGATTTGAGTGTTTGTAGGAGAAAAGGGAAAGACAAGAAGAAAGATACACACTAGAAGCCTTTGTCGATTGATTATGATAAGACAAATACAATGGTGATGCATAATACAATCCAATGCTTCTGTGCAAAATCCCATAGAGTTCTCAATTACAAAATAACAAATACCCAAGGTCTTGTTGTTGCCAGCCTCCTCTGCACCAGACCTCCACCTTCTCCAAGCCTGCACTTGTGCACACCTTGCACCAAGCTTCCAATAAGGGGGAGGGATGGACACCTATCGGCACGCACACACTACAATGAGACTTTGGGGGACTAGCTTAGCACTTCTCTACACACTTCTTAGTCACTATTCATGCACACCTTGCACTTTGCTTCTCTGCGTCACATGCTATGTGTGTCTTGCACTTCTCTCTCTTGCCTAGCTTAGACTATGCTCACCTTGCTTAGTCTTTCTTACACTTGCTTTTTCCAAGAATATTCCTTGCCTTGATTTGAGTGTCAATTCACGTACGCTCCTAACTGCAATAGTATCTTCGTGCTCACTTTGATGTCCCAAGATTGTCTCCAAAAGTGGGCAGCCAACCAGTCCTTGTTTTGTCCTGTAGTGACTTTAGACTAAACAAAAATTTTAATTGGGGGGCCATACTTTTACTTCTGTGCACGCTGTCGCTTCACATACCTTCACATTTTCCTTTTAAGTCTTCACTTGTGCACTTAAGAGAGGGTTCACGTGAACCTTCCAAAACACTTTGAACCTTAGAGAAATACCTCTACAACCTGCAACCCACTTTCTCCAATTCATCCTTTGTGGACAATTTATTGTGCACTACATGTGCACTTGACACCTGAACTTGAAACATTGTGACTTCACCCATGTTGACTTTGACCTTGAACCATTGAATTTGATTGATTTGACTTTGACCTTTTGACTTTGACTACAATTGACTTTGAGTGTGATTGAGTTTGACCAACATGACTTTTATGGGCTCAACAGTTGCCCACCACCTAATGTGCTCTCCGTCGCGGAGAGCTATAGTCAAAACTCGGAGCAAATATGACACCATAATATTGGTTCTGCAAAACTTTTAAAAGGACACTTGAACAGCTACCAAGTCCACAAGAAGCAACACTAGAGAAGAACCCAAAATTTGAAAATTTGGCATGTAAAAGCAAAGGATGGCAAATGATAGAGTAGAAAGGAGGGGGAAAGGAGGGCTGAGGGGTTGAGATGGATAGGGCAAGGAAGTGTAAGGATGTGGCTGGGCATAAGGGTAAGGGGAGGGTGAGGGAGGAGGAGTAGGGGGTCAAGTGAGAGTCAAAATGATCAAATATTAGAGCTATAGAGGGTGCAAATGGTAAAATGTGCAACATATGGTAAAATGAGGTGAGAATAGAAAATGTCGTCCCTATGTTTAAATAAAAACACGTGATGAAGGCGCTCAAAACATGTGGGTTTTGACCAAAAATCACAGAAAGTTTTGGATTTTGAAAAAATTAAGTCAAAAAATGATTCCAGAGGTGCCAAAAAACATAAAAATGACCCCAGTTTTGAAAAAAACGGCCATCCCAGGCATGATCCAGAGCCAAAAGGATTGAACTCATGAAAAAGAAAAAAAATATTTTTAAATAATGATAATATTTTTCCACATAACAATAACAAAATATTTCTCTCTTTTTTTTGGTTTTCAGAACGCGCATGATGGGTGAAAGTGGAAAAAAAAAAAGAGAGAGACATATTTTATTCTTTTTATTTTTATTTTTAAAAAATTATTATCATTATTTAAAATATATTTGTGAATTTTGTTGACAAGAAAACCATAAAGGTATATATCGTAAGGAACATAACCTAGAAGGCTATGCTACTAGGAAAGAGAATGGTTTCACCACTACCAGAGAATACAACCCCAATAGTGAAAGGTCAATCATTGAGATCATGATTCTAAAAATGCCTCCATAATATTCTTACTAAGAATGATTCTATGAAGGAGAAGAGAATAACAAGGAAAAGAGGGATAAATTTGTGTCTGATATGGATCACAATAGTGGTAAATGATTATCGTAAAGCTCAATATGAGAAGAATATCTAAACCCTCAAGAGCGGTCATCATTGTCAAATGGTGTTAAGAAAAAGATGTCATCGCTCACTTCATATATCTTTAAGAGATCAAGAATTTTGGTGAAGAGCTCTAAAAATGAATTACAAGAACTTTGTCTTCTCACATTTGGTTTTTCATCTATCACCCTATGGAGACAAGTAGAGTAGCAATTGGCTTTGGGCCAGTCTCCCACTCATAGATTCGCTTATCAAACTACTCATTGGATTTGGGGCCCTCATCAATTCACCATTGTTTCCTCCTATGCACAGAATCTCAACTTTGAGAGATTTATTATTTGGAAATCATTGGAGTCCATATCTTTGGAGATCATGCTTTGTGGGGATTTTAATATGTTGGAAGCTCGAACAAATAGATGGGAACAAATGATGAGAGTTATTGATGGGCATAAAAAGAATTCTAGTACCAATTAAAGCTTCATCATGATCTGGCTGAGGTCACGAACATGCAAGATTTTGCTTGCTCTTATCTCAATTGGGTTTGTACTTGCATAAATCTAGGCTTGAGAGAAGCTACATAACAAAGAATACCAACCATAAGTTGGTTCCTCCCTCCATCTTTGAACTAATACGTAGTGCATATGATATTTTCATTATAAATGAAGAAATTGCTTAAGTCCATCACATGCCAATGATCTGATATACATTTTTTGCAAGATGCATTTTTTACATGCTGAAATTGGGATAGCTTTTAGATTTGCACAAAAAACCTTTGGAAATCTTCAAAATTATGAAGATTTATCGAATGATCCATGGAGTGATCATAAACTACATGTAGACCACAATGATGGTTCAAACATGGAAAACATAGATGACTTCGTATCTTTAATGGATGATGATATCCAAGATGAACAAAATGATAGACGTAAGCAATTTTATTATATTGAAGTGCAAAAAAACGTGTTTCTCTTATAAAACGATACTTTTTTTTTACATATGTTACTGTTATGAATAGTTTTTCTATTCGAAAACGATATATGTACTACAAAAGGTGGCTTGTCTATCTAGTCCTTATATTCTTGATGTTCCAATTCATTCGTAACCAGCCAATATTCTTCCATAGTTTTCATCACACGATCATGATACACTTTAATTATCTTACTTGATTTTCTAAATCGTCGATTCTCCTTTGGTGATCCATAGTTGTGCAGTGTTGCTCATGAGTTGTCCTACGTAAATCTAGAAGTTTTAATCCTTCATTCTATACCATTGATCCCCGTGATGATAAAGCATGAATAATATTGTGTTCTTGAGGTAGAACAATAAAAGTCCACTTTCGAAGTACAATACCTTTGTGTCTTTGGTTATCAAGTTTGTGTGACGTTGAGGACGGCCCACACCTATATTTTTATTCTATTTTGATTTACTAAAGCTATGTTATCCTTCATGTCTTTCACCTCTCTATACTTTGCATATTTAATGATCTTTTTTTATTTTTTCTCTTCATATATCAAGGGTACCACCATTCTACAGTTTAAAAACAAGACATGGGATTTGTATGTGATGTCTTGCAAAAGCTACAGTCTAGGCTTTATGCATAGATGTGTTCTCTATTGTTTGCATACAATCACCATGTATTTTGAGTAATTTGGCTATATATATCTCATTGTAGAATTTTTTATGTCTTATGTTGAATTTATGTATCATTATATATTGCCTTTTTTCCTACAAGAGTGACATCTTTGTAGTGGATAATTGAATATGGAAGTAAACATATACTATTTGATATTTAATCTCACCTATTCATACACGTATCTATGAATGACTATGAATCTTATATTATGGATAGTACCTTTTCTTATTTTATTGTTTTTGGTCTCACTCATTTAGCTCCCTTCATTTTTTGACACTCCAAATCAAAACATCTTTCTTTCTCTATAAATCCTTGCATTGTAGTTGTACTTCATGCCAAAGTTTCTACAACTTGAACTATCTGACCAACTATGAAAGTGATCTCCTTTCTCATCAGATCATCTGATACTTGGCTCTTCCAAACGTATTATTTATATTGACATATGTTATTCTAAATAAATGATCAATAAAACCTATCTAGTTGTAGACATCCATTCACAACTTTATTTGGTTCTCTTTCATTTCATAGAGGTTAGAGTAGATGAACTCTTCTAATTACTTTCTTTAGTTCCTGAAGTTTCCTACCATATGTGCACATATGATAGATAATCTAATAGACAAATTAATTTTTTTGAATATAATTCAACTTTTAAATACTATAACAATTCTTAAAAGAATTAATAAAAAAGTAGAAGATCATAGTTTGAAGGATAAAAAATTAAAAACATATTTACGTAGATATTTAAGTAAGATATATAAATAGATAAATAGGTAGATGAATAACAGATGATAAAATAGATGAATAAATATTTATATAGATAGATAGATAGATGGGAAGATAGATGAATACATGGATTGTTAGATATATGAATAAATGTATGAGTAGAAGGAGAGAGGAAAACAGAGAAATAAATAGATAGATAGATAGATAGATAGATAGATAGATAGATATACAGATAGATAGATAGATAGATAGATAGATAGATAGATAGATAGATAGATAGATAGATAGATAGATAGATAGATAGATAGATAGATAGATAGATAGATAGACAAATAGATGGATGGATAGATAGATAGATAGATAGATAGATAGATAGATAGATAGATAGATAGATAGATAGATAGATAGATAGATAGATAGATAGATAGATAGATAGATAGATAGATAGATAGATAGATAGATAGATAGATAGATAGATAGATAGATAGATAGATAGATAGATAGATAGATAGGTAGGTAGGTAGGTAGGTAGGTAGGTAGGTAGATAGATAGATAGATAGATAGATAGATAGATAGATAGATAGATAGATAGATAGATAGATAGATAGATAGATAGATAGATAGATAGAGAGATAGATAGATAGATCAATCGAAAAAAAGAGAGATGGATAGATAGACATATGACTACATGTATGTATAGATAGATGAATAGATAGATAGCTTTATGTATATATGAATAGATGAATATTGAATGTTTTGATATATGAATAAATGTGTAAATGTATGGATATATAAACCAATAGATAGATTGATAATGCAGAAGATAGATAGATGAATAAAGGAATGGATAGATAGATATATATACACAGATAGATGAGTAAATGAATACATAGATATTTGAATACATAGATAGATGGACAAATAGATAGACGGATAAATGTATGGATAGATAGATTGATTGATTGATATATAGATAGAGGGATAGATAGATAGATAGATAGATAGATAGATAGATAGATAGATAGATAGATAGATAGATAGATAGATAGATAGATAGATAGATAGATAGATAGATAGATAGTTAGATAGATAGATAGATAGATAGATAGTTAGGTAGATACATAGATAGATAGATAGATAGATAGATAGATAGATAGATAGATAGATAGATAGATAGATAGATAGATAGATAGATAGATAGATAGATAGGTGGGTAGGTAGGTAGGTAGGTAGGTAGGTAGAAAGATAGATAAATAAATAGATAATAGATAGATAGATAGATAGATAGATAGATAGATAGATAGATAGATAGATAGATAGATAGATAGATAGATAGATAGATAGATAGATAGATAGATAGATGGTTATATGAGTAGATTGGTAGAAAAATAGATGGAGAAATGAATAGATCTTTGGATAAATGGATCAACAAATATATGAATAAATAGATTACTAGTAGAATATATGTTGGAAGAGATGGATGGATACCTCAAGGAAGTGAGGTGGTACTACTAAAACCTGCTTTGTACCTGCCCTAAATCACTTTAGAGTTTGAGAGTAGGCCCGTTTAGGTTGCAAATGACACCAAGAAAGTACCTATATGCTTTGGAGTAGATGCTTGAAACAATTCAATCAAACTAGACTACTTCACAAATAGCTAGTCACAAAACTTCCTAGTTTGGTCCTCACACCTAGTGGTTCTTTTGGTCAGTGCTCACAGTACAGTAGCAATTGATACAATTCCTTTTGAGGGAATTAAACTAACTTAGATAGCTAATGATTACAAGTGGAATCATCTAAAATGACAAACTATACTCTCAGAAATTAGCTTAGCAATCCAAATCTTACCCCCAAGTTTTTCGAGACTCAATACTAAATGATGAGTGATGAGTTGGATGGCAAGTTCTCCCAAATTGATGAATTAAAAACTTTGAAACTTTGATAGAATTTATGCTGGCTCCAACAAGCAAGAGATCATGCAAAATGGTTGCAAATTCATTGAGATATGATTAAACCAAGTTCACTCTTCTTAGAAATCATAGCAGACAATGAAGTAAATCTATTGTGGCACATGATTATACAAGATCATTGGCATTGAAATGATGCACAATGATAGTATTCTAAATGAGCTATGGTGTAAGACACTTAGCTACTGCAAGTGATGATCAAGAAGACTACCAATGAGGCTCTAAGGCTGCAAGTTTCACAAGCTCTTATTAAAAGAGAACTTTTTCTCAAGTTTGAATTTGAATTTCAAACTAGGCTCCTTTGAATTAGGAGTTATTCTTTGATTTGAACCTCGTAGATACTATGCTTGCTACCTACATATTGAGATACAAGGCTCTTGAAAGATTCTCAAAGATTTAACCTTTTACACATAGTGAATGATCAAATGGTTACAAGTAACGGTTCACATGCTTCACCAAGTAGTTGCACACATTTGCTTCCATGCCTAGCCAAAATGTGAACGCTTAGAGATTTGCACCAACAGCTCCCCTTGAGGTCAAAAATCTTGGCTTGTACTTCTTCATGAATCTTCTTGAATGTCCTGCAATCCAATCATGGTTTTAAACGTGCAAAGCTTTGAACCATCAAGTGCTTTGTTAACAAATCTGCACATTTCATATTTGTAGATACATATGCCAATTGCATTTCTTTTCTCAGAAGCTTCTCTCTAACATAGTGATAGTGTACTTCTATATGCTTGGTTCTTGCATGATAAATGGGATTGGATGCAAGATGCAAAGAACTTGTGTTATCACCAAAGATCATAGGTGAATGAGTATGAAGTCCCAAATCTGAGTAGAGCAATCTAATCCATTGCTTCTTGTGTAGCATTTGCTAATCCCCTGTATTCAGTCTCTGTTGAAGAAAGAGCAACACTAGGTTGCTTCATCGAGGACCATGAAATGGGCTTATCACCTGCAAAAGATAAATATCCAAAAGTACTTCTTTTTTCATCCTTACAATGTGCCCAATCTGCATTTGAGTATAACTTAATGTCCAAATCTGATGTGTATGTGATGTAAAGTCCTTGATTTTGAGTACCTTTGAGATACTTCAAAATCCTTTTAGTAGCTTCCAAGTGAGGTGCTCTAGGTTTGTGCATGAATTGACTTAGAACACTTACTCCATAACATATATCAATCCTGATTAATGTTGCGTAGTTTAGACTCCCAACTATGCTTTGATATCATGTAATGTCTTCAAATATATGACCTTCGTGAGCACTCAATTTATGATTTCCCTCCGTATGGGTGCTATCTACCTTTGCAGTCTCCAAGTGGAACTTCTTCAACATGTCCTACACATATTTCCTTTGAGTCATGTAGATTCCACAATTAGTGTAGACTAACTCAAGTTCAAGAAAATACTTCAAAAACCCTAGGTGAGTGATTTTGAACTCCTACATCATCTAGTTTTTGTTTTGGTTGATGTCGTTGGCATCAGTACCTGTAAGAATAATTTCATCAACATACACACATACATATATCATTTCTAAATTACTCCTCTTGACAAACAGAGAAGAATCTGCCTTGATCATCATGAATCCTTGGTCTTGAAGGTAGGCGGTACCTAGGGCTCCATGCCCTAGGTGCCTGCTTCAAACCAAAAAGAGCTTTGTTCAATTTGCACACATGATTTACCTTGCTTGGGTTTTGATAGCTAGGAGGTTTAGCCATGTAGACCTCCTCTGAAATCCACCCACTAAGAAAGGTATTTTTTACATCTAGTTGATACATATTCCAATTCCTAGATGTAGCTATACTTACCAAGACTCTGATGGTTGGCATTTTAGCCACAAGTGAAAATGTCTCTTCGTAATCTACTCCATGGGTTTGTGCAAAAACCTTAGCCACAAGTCTAGCTTTATACCTGTTTATGGATCCATCTGAGTTCCTTTTGATTTTGTTAACCCATCTAGAACCAATTACCTTCATTGATGCTTCCTTGGGTACTAGCTTTCAAGTGTCATTCTCTTGAAGTGTGTCTATTTGTTCATCCAAAGCTTCCTTCCATTCTGATTTGGTACTTCCTTCTTTATATGAAGAAGGTTAGATGGAATGCTTCGTAACTAATGAAGTACCATACCCAAATCTGATTGGCTTCTTACTCTCTCTTTGTGATCTCCTTAAGGCTTTGTTGGATGACTCAAGTATCTCCTCCAACCTCTTCATCTTGACCTTGCCTTTTGATTTCCATGCTTTTAACTCTTCCAAGTTGATGGTGTCCTCGTCATCTAATTTGATGTCTTTAGTTGTGCTTGGTTCCTCCTTGGTGAGGCTTGAAAATTCTTCTTTCAAGTCATATGGCAATTTGATTTTCCTGCACTCACTTTCAAACCAAGAATCATTCTCATCACACACAACATCTCTACTGACCATAAATCCTTTGTTGGATAGATTATAAAACCTATATCCTTTTTAATTTAAATCATACCCTATGAAAGATGCATTTCTCTGCCTTAGGCTCTAACTTACCTTTGATTTGAGATGGAACATGCACATAAGCAACACAACCAAATATTGTGCAATGTTCAAGTGATGGCCTTCTATCATGCCATGCCTCATAGGGGATCATCCCATCAAGGGATTTAGGAGGCAACATGTTAATAAGGTAAGTGGTAGTATTTAGGCAATATCTTTTCATTAAGCATTGATCTAGCTACTTCCACAATCAATCTGTTCCTCCTTTCTACTAATCCATTTTGCTCAGGAGTATATCTGGTAGTAATCTTCCTTTTGATACCTCATTCCTGCAAAAATGCATCAAATTCATTGGAGAAGTACTCACCTCCTCCATTTGACCTTATCCTATTTAGACTTTTTCCTGTTTGATTTTCCACAAGTCCAAGATACTCCTTGAAACAAGTGAACAATTCATCTCTATGTTTCATGAAATACAAGATAGTCCACCTACTCAAATCATCAATAAATGACACATAGTACCTTGAGCTTGAAATTGAAGGGTCCTTGATTGGTCCCTACACATTTGTGTGGAAAAGTTCCAAGTAATCCTCATGCATATAGGCTTTAGTAACCTGCATGATTTACCAAGCTAACAAGAACCACATTTATAGATCATATGTTGCTTGGATACATTAGGGATCCCAAGCACACATTGATCTCTACATATGTGCTTCAAGGTTCTCTCACCAATGTGCCCTAATATTTTGTGCCAAATCTCTAATTTAGACAAGGTTTGATCCTTATAATTATAAAGTGCAATGTTTCTAGTATCCTCAAGCTCAAATGTAAATAATCTACCTGTTTCTCTCCCTTGGCAATTCTTGTGAATCCACGTTGGGGCTCCTCCACAAAAGCTCCATATTTATTGAACCTAACATGCAAACCCTTTTCCACTATCTGTCCAACATTCATGAGATTCTTTATGATAGTAGGTACATAAAGAACACCCCTCAACAGATTCCTATTCCCATCAAAAGTTTTGACATTTCCTACCTTGACAATTGAATGCTTAGTGTCATCACCTATCTATACTTGGTTCTTTCCCTTGGGTCCTCAAGATCAAAAAGGAGATCTACATTCGTGTTACATGGTTTGAACAACCTGAGTCAATATAGAAAAGGTGCTCATCATTCATACCTTGTTTTGAAGTCATGTTCATAATGAGAAGAGAATCTTCTTGATCCTCTCTATAGTTATTGAAGTCTTTTCTTGATTTATATCCTCCTTGATAATTGTTGTTGTAATTTTTGTTGTAGCCATGGTTGTAGCCTTGATTATGGTTGAATATTCCTCTTAATTGTGAGTAGCCACCTCTTTGATATCCTCTTCCTCTCTAGTTCTTGAGGTTCCTATAGTAAGCATCTGTTGTGTATATTGCATGGGAAAGAGTTGAAAGGTCTCCCCATACCTTTCTTACCTCCTCTGCCCCTTCCTATTGAATTACTACCTTTCCTTGCATAGTTAGCTTGAGAAGTAGTTCCTTCATCTTCAAGCTTCTTGCTCTTTCCTTTATCTTTAGACTTTCCTTTATCTCTATATAGGGCAGAAGAACTGTTACCTCTCAATGGCTCTCCATTTCTATTGAACTTGGCTTCATGGGTAAAGAATTGTCCCATGAGAGGGGTAAGATCTTGAATTTTCATGTCCATGTAAAGGTCCATAGTAGTTGTGAAAGCTTCCCACTTATCATCTTCCTTGATGCCATTGATTATCTGTCTCACTATTTTCTCTTCTTCAATCTCCTCTCCTATGCTTCCCAATTGATCAGCCACATCTTTTACCTTGGTAACATACTCTGAAACATTTTGCTTAGGCTGCTTCCTTTGAGTAGTAAACTCAATCCATAATTGATTATTCTAGTTGTTGTATTGGAAGAAAAATATGAAGATAAAGTATCCCAAGTCTCTTGGGAAATCTACAATTCCTAATGTGAGGAAGAAGGAAGTCAAAAATACAGTTTAGTAGATATGACCTTGCTAAAAGCATCTTTGGCACACCATGAGTTGAGTCTTTCTAGCTCCTCTCTTGTAGGTTGACCTTTGCCTCTAAATATGGGCATCTCCTCATCTCATGATATGTATCCATAGAGCCTCCTTCCTTGTAGATAGGTCTTCATCCTCAAGGACCATGCTCGATCGTTATTCCTATCCAATTTATCAACAAAAGAAGGGAAACCATCTCCCATTTTATGTCAACTTGCTCTGATACCACTCTTGGAAGAGATGGCAGGATACCTCAAGGAAGCGAGGAGGTGCTACTAAGACGTGCTTTATACCTGCCCTAAATCACTTTAGAGTTTGAAAAAGTAAGCCCTTTTAGCTTGAAAATGACACCAAGAAACTACGTATGTACTTTGGAGTAGATGCTTGAAATAATTGAATCAAAATAGACTACTTCACAAATAGCTAGTGTCACAAAACTTGCTATTTTGGTTCTCACACCTATTACTTCTTTTGTTCAATGCTCAGAGTACAGTAGCAATTCATACAATTCCTTTTGATTGAATTAGATTAGCTTAGATAACTTATGATTACAAGTGGAACCATCTAGAATGATGAACTATACTCTTAGAAATTAATTTAGCAATCCAAAGCTTACCCCCAACTTTTAAGGGACTCAATAGTAGATAACCAATGAGTAACTCGAGGGAGATTTATCCCAAATTGCTCAACCAAAAACTTTGAAACTTTGACACCATAGGAGAGTCTTCAAGCGGGCTCAAACAAGCTATAGATCATGCAAAATGGTTGAGAAATCGTTGAGATATGATTAAACCAAGTTCACTCTTCTTAAAAGTCATAGCACAGCAGTAAACAGAGATGATCAAAGAAGTATATGTACTATGGCCTATGATTATACAAGATCATTGGCATTGAAATGATGCACAATGATAGTACTCTAAGTGATCTATGATGTTAGACACTTAGCTATTTCAAGTGATGATGAAGAAGACTACCAATGAGGCTCTAAGGCCGCCAGTTCCACAAGCGCTTTTTAAAAGAGAACTTTCTCTCAAGTTTGTATTTGTATTTCAAACTAGGCTCCACCTAAAAGTGACTTCTCTAAATTAGGAGCTATTCTCTCATTTGAACCTTGTAGCTACTATGCTTCCTACCTCCATGAGGTACAAGGCTCTTGAAAGATTCTCAATGATTTAACCTTTTAGACATAGTAAATCATCAAATGGTTACAAGCAATGGTTCACATGCTTCATCAAGAAGTTGCACACATTTGCTTTCAATGCCTAGCCAAATGTGAAGGCTTGGACATTTGCACCAACAATATACAGATAAGTGGATGGATAACTAAGTGATAATTTTGAAGTCATTGTATGTAACTATTGTGAAAGTAGCAGTCAAAGAAGAATATAATGACAAAAGTTCATATACACACTCCGTAGCGGGGTGCAACTCTCTCTCTCTCTCTCTCTCTCTCTCTCTCTCTCTCTCTTTCTCTCTCTGCCTCCCTCCCTGTAGTCCCCCGCAGCCCACTTTCTCTCTCTCCCCCTGTCATTCCCTTTCTCCCCCACCCACAACCCCTGCCTCAATCTTTCGTAGCCCCAACCCCTGTCATTCCCTCTCTCCCCCACCCGCAGCCCCTGCAGCGCCCGCAGCCACTCCCTTGTCGCCTCCTCCACTCCCTTACTTCCCCACTCGCAGCCCCCTCCCACCACCTCTCGCGGCCCACCCCCCCATGCCTCCGTGACTTCCCCACCCACAGCCCCCTACCAACACCTCCCGCAGCCCACGCCCCTTGCTTCTCTCTCTTCCCCACCCGCAACCCCACGTAGGCATGACCTCCGCGTGCCACCTCCTTCAACTCCTATGCCTCTTTCTTCCCCACCTGCAACCCTTGCAGCCTCGCAACTCCCGCACCTCTCTCTCCTCTCACACCACCCACACCTCCTACACCACCAACGACCACCCACACCACCCGCACCTCCCACAGCCACCCACAACAGCCACACCTCCCACACCACCCACACCACCCACCACCCACACCTCCCACCACTCCCCACACCACCCACACCACCCACCACCTCCCACCACTCCCCACACCACCCACCACTTCTCACACCACCCGCACCACCCACACCACCCACCACCTCCCACCACTCCCCACACCACCCACGAGCTCCCACCACTCCCCACAGCACCCACACCACCCACCATGTCCCACCACTCGCCACACCACCCACACCTCCCACCACTCCACACACCACCCACACCACCACCACCCACACCCACACCTCCCACACCACCCACCAGCTTCCACCACTCCCCATGGCAACCCACACCACCCACACCACCCACCACCTCCCACCACTCCCCGTACCAACCCACACCACCCACCACTTCGCACCACTCCCCACACCACCCACCACCTCCCACCACTCCCCACGGCCACCCACACCACCCACCACCTCCCACCACTCCCCACACACCCCACACCACCCACCACATCCCACCAATCCCCACACCACCCACCACCTCCCACCACTCCCCACACAACCCACACCACCCACAACCTCCCACCACCACCCACACCACCCACCACCTCCCACCACTCCCTAGGGCCACCCACACCACGCACACCACCCACCACCTTCGACCACTCCACACACCACCCACACCACCCACCACCTCCCACCACTCCCCACACCACCCACACCACCCACCACCCACCACCTCCAACCACTCCCCACACCACCCACACCACCTACCACTCCCCACACCACCCACACCACCCACCACCTCCCACCACTCCCCACACCACCCACACCAATGCCTCTCACCACTCAATATGTAAGATACTCAAAAAGTGATGCTGAAGTTTCTATGACATAAGAAGATGATTTCTTTCGTGATTAGATGGTCAAAAGCTACTACCAGAATTATGTGAAGGATGTGCTTCTAAGGGTCATTACATTATCATGGGTGGCACATAATGAGGATCCCATGATCTTTGTTTGGGAGCGCATAAATGAACCTAGATGTCCAGTTCAAGTTTCGTTAAGAAGGAGACCTCAGGTTGGATTCAAAAGCGACAGTAAGTGTAGAAAAATAAATGAGTGTTGCCGCCAACTATTCATGATGACTTCCTATGTTTGAGAATTTAATTTAAAATTGGTGGCCAGTACCATATTTGATCTGCCCCTCTAATTTTGGGGCAATCAATCGGTGCATATTCAGTGAATGTGGTAAATTGGCAAGGCCCTCTTGGCCTATTAGCGCCTATAAAAACAATGGACTAGTACTCATTGAGGGGGCTTATTTCCGGCATCTCTTTTGGTCCTCTCTTTGCACTTTGTGGCTACAAGCCTAGTGTAGGAAGTCACTCTGTGGTGAGGATACAGAGTGTGGGCTTTTCAGTGGAGGGCTAATAGCACTATAGTGTGAAGAAGTGGCTTCTCGTCATTCACTGTGAGACAATGGTATTTTTCTAATCTTTCCCTTAGAGGAAGTCTTCTTACCTTTGTACTGATCAGTGCAAGTCTTCATCTAGTTGTGTTCATTGTATGTACTTGATGGATCTCTTGTATTGATTCTACCTAGTTCTAGAATGGCACGTTAGCCGAGAGCATCAACTTTCAGAGCATTTCTTTTGCTTATATGGTAGGAACCTATTCGAACTAAGGAGTGGTTTAGTATTTGTCATTAATCTTCTCTCTAAGTATTTACAAAATTATGCAACTATTGCAATCTGCCTGCTCACATAAATGTTAAAGTGTATACTTCCCTAAGGAGAACCTCCCTTGAATAGGCGAAGTATTGGAAGTGCATATTGCCTGCTCCTGCTAAGAGTAGGTACCCCAGTACCTCCTCTATAGTTTGGCATGCACTATGGGACCCTTGCATCTGTGTGAGAGGCCCTTAGCATAGTAAATAATCCTTTTCCATTATTTTTTGCCCTTTTTCATGTTGCACTTAGGTACATGACCCATACTCGAGTAGATAATGAGCCTCTTCATGTACAAAGGAGCCTTAAAAAATCATCTTTACCTTCAAATAGTAAACCTATATCCCCTCTACCCTATTTGAATTTATCTATTGATTTGGGTGAAACACAACTGTCAAAGGAAAAGCATAGGAGAACATTAGACTTCTCCTTAGATACGTCAGAGGAAAGACCAGTGCCAATGGAGGATCTCTCTCACTTACTCTCTAGATTGAATATCAAGTTTCCTACCTTTAAGGGGCAAGCTTATGAGGATTGTGATGATCATGTGAGGATATTCATCTCCCTATGTCGTGGAGGAGGTCTGCAAAATAGAGAGGATGGAATGCTAGTACTTTTCCCATCCACGTTGGAAGGCCTTGCTAACAAATGGTACACTCAATATGCAGATGGCCATTTTGCTACATGGGAGGCTCTGACGATAGAGTTCTCACAGACATTTTGATCAAGTGACTCCTCAAAAAGATCTCTAGATCAGCTAGAGAAAAGGCTAAGATCAGGTGAATCCTTTCACGAACTTCACACTAGGACAAAACCACTTGGTGCACGTCTGCCACATGCTCTAGGTGATTTCTTGGGTAAAAAATGGATAGGAAAAGCTCTACCCAGGTCATCTCAGCAGAAGCTACGTGAGTCTCTTAGATTGGATGCAACCCTTAATGATTTTGTTGCAGCGGCATCATGCATTGAAGAAGCTAGACAACATTTTTAAGGGGATGCACAACCAAATTATGGAGCAGAACTAGAACCTATTGGGCAACTGAGGAAAGAACTGGAGTCATTGACAATGCAGCAAAATCACCAAGAAGAGAAGGTCTTGCCACCGTCATCACATCGCATTGATGACGAAGTAGCCCAACTTCATCGTGAATTAGAAGATTTGTGGACCACTAAGGATATAAGAAGGCAGATTTGGTGTACAATATGTAACAACAGTGGACATTCCAATACTAATTGTCCTAACAGGGTAAGTTGTCAATGTTGTGGAAAGGATGGCCACGAGATAACCCTCAAGCTCTGGATTCATATTATGCTAGTACTTCAAATGCACCTAATAGAGAGGAGAATCCTCCAACGAAGCCTAGATATAATAGGCCATTGATGTGTTATCAATGTGGTGAGTATGGCCATATGTAAAATAGGTGTTCCCTTCTAGAAGATTCATGTCCTTGTGAGCATTTTCCAGATGTTAAGGATCACTATACCAAAGATTCCCCAAGAAGCTTCCCTACTCCAATTCACATGATTGCAGTCTCCCCACAAGTAGAAGGTATGACCACTAAGTCGTATGCTATTTCATCTTCTTCAATGCCCATGATGACTAGAGCCAGACAAGCGGCAACAACTTGTAGAGGCGAACAATAAGGACTCGAGGATATGGAGGAGGAAAAGAAGACAGGATGGAAGGGCCAAGCAGACATTAAAGGAGCTTATGAAAGGATGACTAATTCACGAAGGGAGCAACCAACAAGTCTGCAAGAAGACACACATGTGGTAAACATTGAGCAGATCTTGAAAGGTATTCATCACAAGGTTAGTCTGTAGGAACTCATAAAGATGGATGCAAAAATAAGGAGTGAATTATTAAAAATTATACACTCTGATCACTTGAGCCAACCACCTAGCATAGATGGTTTCATGGTTGATTTCCCCCCTGCACCCCTGGTAGACTACCAAAGCTGAAGGTTATCTGTTTTTATAAAGGATGAGGCTCTCATAGGCGTGATCATAGATGGAGGCTCTGGCATCAATTTGATGCCAGATTTCACAATGAGGAAACTGAATTTGAGCCCCACCAAGATGGCACCATTCACAGTTACACTAGCAGATCAACATCGGGTTGCGCCACTTATCATTATTAAAAAGGTATTGATGATAGTATAGGATTTTCACGTTGTTCTAGATTTTGTTGTTATTGCACTTCCACAAGAGACTTCTTACTCTTTACTCCTGGGGAGGCCTTGGCTAAGGCAAGCAAAAGCTTTGCAAGATTGGGGAAAAACAAACTGTGAATCTCAACAAACACCAATAGCCAACTACAACTACATTTGGAAGAAGGATTCAACTCAGGGAAAGCTACTGGGTATACTGTGGACACACATGTAATGCCCTCTTTACCCCAAGAAGAAGATACATTGTTGAATTAGATGATGGAAAGTACAAAGTTTTGCACGGTGGAAATCAATGATATAGATGAAGAGTTTGCAGATGAAGGAGTTGAAGAAAAAGGCCATGAAGTTCACAAGTAGTTAGAGAATGAGAGTTTGCACTGAAATACAAAATTTGAAGGGGAAAGAAATATAGAAGCATTTGGGAAGGAAAGTTATGAGCTTGAATGCAGAGAAGATCTCCCCTTTTTGGATATACCTCAAGGGTGGACCATAGAACATATTGCAGAGTATACAATAAATTCCACTCTTGCATACACTGGGGATGATTTCTCAAGTAAGACCAGTCGTGAAACACTTGTTCAAGAAGTAAATCTAGGAGATGAAGAGAACCCTCAAGTAGTCCACTTGGCCTCTTGGCTATTGCATTATCCCCTTTTACTGCAGAAGGTAACTTCTTTACTTTTCGCTTATAAAAATGTCTTCACATGGTCCTACAAAGATCTAATAGGGATACCAGAGGAGCTTGGATTACACTGACTTCCCTTATTAGAGGGAGCTGGGCCTCCAAGAAGTAGGCGGTAACGACTCAATCCAAAGTATGCATAGGCGGTAAAGTCGGAAATTAAAAAACTAGAAGAAGCACGTATAATTGTCCCAGTAGAACATTCCAGGTGGCTTTCTTCTATGGTTATTGTACCCAAGAAAAATAGTGGAAAAATAAGAGTCTACGTTGATTTTTGTGCCTTGAATAAGGTTACTATTCAAGATGGATTTCCTCAGCCCTTCACAGAGCAAGTACTTGAGGAAGTAGCCGGACACACTTTGTATAGCTTCCTGGATGGTTTTAGTGGCTACAATCAGATAGTGATCCATCCTGATGATAGGGACAAAATAGCTTTCGTTACTCCATGGGGCACTTATGTTTATACCCCCATGGCTTTTGGATTGAAAACACACCAGCTTCATTTAATAGAACAATGTATATGATATTGGGCAAGTGGTTAACAACCTTTCTACACATTTTCATGGATGACTTTTCAGTGTTTTTAGGCAGAGATAGAAGAGCAACAGTTCAAGATTTCCATGATCATTTGGAAAATCTAAAGGAAATCTTTGAGCAATGTCTTAGAACAGGTTTGAAGTTAAATCCTGCTAAATGTCACCTTTTGGTCACTAAAGGCACCCTTCTTGGTCACATAGTATCTACAAGAGATGACGGTTGACCCAGCAAAGGTTACTCCTATCCTTTCCATGCCTATATCAAAGTTTTTTGGGCCTTGAAGGATAGCATAAAAGATTTATATGAATGTATTCAGAAATAGCTAAGCCCTTGTCAGGGCTTACCAGTAAAAAGGTCCCCTTATCATGGAGTCCTGTAGCTAAGAAAGCATTCTACGAACTAAAATTGAGGTTATGTACATCCCTACTTTTAAGTGTTCTTAACTGGTCATTGGAGTTTCATGTGCATATAGATGCCAGTCTTCATGCTGTTGGTGTGGTTTTAGCTCAACCATCACCACACAAGATTGATAGACCTATCTCCTATGCCAACATCATACTTACGAAGGTAGAAGTACGCCCAAAAGGGAAGTTTTGGCTATTGTATTTGCACTTCAAAAGTTTCGGCATTACCTTCTCGGTGAACATTTTATAGTCATATCTGACCATCAACCTTTGAAGTACTTGATAAACAAGCCTAGAGTGGCTAGAAGGGTTTGGTAATGGTTACTCCTGTTTCAAGAATTCAAGATTGATGTTCATATTAAGCCAGAAAGAGAGCACTACATGGCAGATCAAGTATCCAGGACTGCAATGCGCGAGAAGGAAACATGTATTAATGATGAATTGGTGGATAGTAATCTCTTCCTAGTAGCAACTCAAGCTGAATGGTATGATGAAATTCTCCACCGTCTCACTACTGGAAAACTCCGAGAACACTTAACACCTATAGGAAGGAGAAGATTACTCATTAAAACGAAAGCGTACTCACTTATAAATGAGAATTTATATAGATATTGTCAGGATGGTATCTTGAGAAAGTGTCTTTATCCAGAGAAGGTAAACCTTTTGCTGAAGGCAGCACATAGTGAAGGGCATCTAAAGGGGGAAGATTTGGCTCATAGAATCATCCACAAAGGACTATGGTGGCCTCATATCTACTAGGATGTGATCAAGTTTGCTAAAGAATGCCACATTTGCTAGAGATGTGCTCCTACGCCAACCAGATTGAATTTCCAACCATTATTCATATCTATAGGATGGCTCCCATTCAAATGATGGGGTCTTGATTTCATAGGACCAATTAGTCCAACTAGTCAACCTAGGGGTAAGAAGTATATTTTGATGGCCACATGTTATGCAACTAAATCGATAGGGGCTAAAGCTATTATGGACTACACAACTTTAACAGTAGCTAAGTTTTTGTATAAACATATTTTCTCAAGATTTGGTTGCCCACTGGAAATCACTAGTGATAGGGGCACACATTTTGTAAATCAATTGCTCCGATTTATATTTGACAGGTACAAGGTTTTTCATAAAAAGTATTGTGCCTACTATCTAAGGGCAAATGGCGAAGCCGAAAGCTCCAATAAGATTTTGATTGGGTTACTACGCAAGTTATCTATTGATCATCAAAGCTTTTGGACACAAATATTCATCGGTGCAATTTGGGCTTTCAACACTACAAGAAGGGGAACCACTAGGGAGAGTCCATTTTGCTTAGTACATGGAAAAGAGGCATTGGCACCATTCGAATTTATTATCAAAAGAGAAATTGGAGCCAAAACCATTGGAATTAAACCTCCCATTAGGAGACTGGTGGCACTAGAAGAATAAAGAGAAGGAACAATACAAAAACTTCAGGTAACACAAGAAGAGCGCAATAGACTGCACGATAGCTATCTTAGGTCCAATGAAGTACAGGAAGGATCCTTGGTTTCGGAGCATCAAATCCCAGCAGTTTTGATCGAATTGGCATTCAAATGGATAGGACCATACATGGTGATAAAGGTATTAACACATGCAGCAGTGCAACAGGAGGATTTGTAGGGTAAGAGGATACCCCTGGTCAATATCTCCAGGGTGAAGAATTACCTGAACTAAGTCAAGATGGAAGAAATTCATTCACTATACATACGCATTTCATTCAGTGTTTGTAGTTTATTTTGGTCTTATTGAAATAAGCAAATAAAGGAGGAATTGCATTAGGATGGTGCAAAGACTTGATGTGGAAGTCTATAGCATGGCACAACTCTCTCTCTCTCTCTCTCTCTCCCCTACAGTCCCGTGCAGCCCACTTTCTCTATCTCCCCTCGCAATTCCATCTCTCCCCCACCTGTATCCCCCACCTCAGTCTCCCTTAGCCCTCGCCCCCACCATTCCCTCTCTCCCCTACCCACAGCCCCCACAACCACTCCCTCGTGCACCTCCTCCACTCCCTCACTTCCCTACCCACATCCCCTTCCCACCACTTCCTGCAGCCCACCCCCCCACACCTCCTCACTTCCCTACCCGTAGCCCCCTCCCATCACCTCTCGCAGCCCACACCCCACGATTCCCTCTCTTCCCCACCCGCAACCCCCCACATGCCTCCTACCTTCAACTCCCATGCCTCTTTCTTCCCCACTTGCAGCCCTTACAACCCCGCAACTCTCACGCCTCTCTCTCTTCCTACACCACCCTCACCTCCCGCACCAACCACACCTCCCTCACCACCCACACCACCCACGACCACCCACACCTCCCATGGCCACCCACACCACCCACACCACCCACACCTCCCACACCAACCACACCACCCACCACCCACACCCACCAACCACACCTCCCACCAATCACCACACCACCCACACCACCCAGCACCTCACACCACTCCCCACACCACCCATGAGCTCCCACCACTCCCCACACCACCCGCACCACCCACACCACATACCACCTCCCACCAGTCCCCACACCACCCACTAGCTCCCACCACTCCCCACACCACCCACCACCTCCCACCACTCTCCACACCACCCACACCACCCACACCACCCACACCTCCCACACCTCCCACCACTCCCCACACCACCCACACGCACACCATCTACACCTCCTACCAATCCCCACACCACCCACATCACCCACACCCCCACCACCCACACCCACACCCACCCACACCTCCCACACCACCCACCACCTTCCACCACTCCCCACGGCCACCCACACCACCCACCACCTCCCACCACTCCCCACAGCCACCTACACCACCCACACCACCCACCACCTCCCACCACTTCCCACACCACCCACTACCTCCCACCACTCCCCACACCACCCACACCACCCACCACCTCCCACCACTCCCCACACCACCCACACCACCCACCACTACCTCCCACCACTCCCCACACCACCCACACCACCCACTACCTCCCACCACTCCCCACACCACAGTTGGGAGTGATGGTTGGATGTACTCAGAAGATCAAGTTGGTGCTGCTAGACCTGCTTCACACCTGCCCTTCTTTGACTCCAGATATGCTTAGTAGACTCCTTGAGCTTCCAAATGATACCAAGAAACCATATATGTGCTTTGAAGACAGACTACTTGTGACTTCAAAATCCTGAAAAACTTGCTATTTTGGTATTAACACCTGCTCAGTGTTATGCTTAGTGTGACCAGTGTAGTTGCAATTAGCAAAATTCCTTCTAGAGATATTATATTAGCTTAGTAAGCTTCCATTTTCAAGTGGAATGAATGGAAATGATAAACTACACTCATAGAAATCACTTTAGCAAAATAAGGTGTACCCCCGATTTTTTAGGAGACTTACAGTCACAGACCAGTGAGCACCCCGACTGAGATTTCTCTGTGATGGTTGATCCAATGGCCTTGAAACTTTGTAGGTGTGTAGTAGACTATGAGCTGAATCCAATGCACTTTGAATCATCCAATTGGGTTCAGTAGATCTTGAGATATGCCTTGTTGAAGTTGACAGAGTTGAAGAGTGCACTCAGAAAATAACAGAGATGATCAATATGAGTATATGTATTAAATCTATTGATTGTACATTCCCATTGGCATGATATGTAATGCCCAATGGTACTCAGAGGTGTAAGCTATGGTATAGCTCATACACACTCAATGATTCACTCAGAAATGCCTCGGGAAGAGTGACACATACCTGCGACTTTTTTTCTTCACATATATATAGTTTGAGTGAGATTTTGAGTTTTGAATTCTAATTCGATTCTCCTAGAATCTTGTACCTAAAAGTGAATGAGATATTCTCTCAATCATTCATCTACTTTTCCACGACTTTCTCAAGTAGGTGTGATTACAAGAGTGATTAAAGTCATATAGACTTTTACATGAGATAAATGGTAAGATCAATAAGACTAGGTTCCTATGGTTCATTCTTCAAGTTATATCCTCATGAATTATCCTAAGCTAGGCTTCCAAGATTCAGCTTTATGTTGAGTCTTCATGGTTGATATCCAAGCCAAGTGTTAAGGCTTGAACTACACCAACAGCTCCCCCTCAAGCCAAACACTTTGGCTCAAGTCTTCATCTCTATTCTTCAATTACTTCCTGTAAGCCAATCATGGATTTAAATCTGCATAGCTTGCTTCCATCCAGAGCCTTAGTAAGCAAATCTGCACATTGCATATTAGTAGACACATATGATAATTGAATATCTTTGCTAAGTAATTTCTCCCTCACATAGTGGTAGTGAACCTCTATGTGTTTTGTCCTAGCATGATAAATTGGATTAGCTGCTAGGTGAAGAGAACTTGTGTTATCACCAAATATAATTGGTGGCCTTGTGTATAGACCCAATTCTGAATATAAGAGCTTCAACCATATGGCTTCTTGAGTGGCATTTGCTAGCCCTCTATACTCTGCCTCAGTAGATGATAAAGCTACTGTGGGTTGTTTCTTGGATGACCAAGAAATTGGTTTATCACCTGCAAAACATATGTAACCAGATGTGCTTCTCCTATCATCCTTGCAACCTGCCCAATCTGCATCTGAGTACACTTTTATGTCAATATCTGATGTATAAGGAAAGTACAAACCATGACTTTGAGTTCCTTTGAGGTACTTCAAGATTTTCTTTGCTGCTTCTAGGTGAGGTACCCTTGGTTTGTGCATGAATTGACTAAGCACACTTACTGCATATGCTATGTCAATTCTTGTCAAGGTAGCATAGTTCAAACTACCTACCATACTTTGGTATCCTGTGATGTCTTGGACTTCTTCTCCTTCATGAGCACTTAGCTTTAGGTTGACCTCCATTGGAGTAGTAGATACTTTAGCATCCTGCAAACCAAACTTCTTGACCATATCCTGCACATACTTCTTTTGAGTGATATATATACCTGAGTTGGTGTAGACTAACTCAAGACCTAAGAAATACTTTAATAATCCAAGATCAATTAATCTTGAATTCCTTCATCATCTGTCCTTTGATATGTCTAATTCCCTGAACATCATTTCCTGTAATAATGATGTCATCAACATAGACACATAAATATATTACCTCTGTACTACTTCTCTTTATGAATAGAGAAGTGTCTGCTTTACTCATTATAAATCCTTGGTCTAGGAGGTAGGTTGTCAACCTGTAATTCCATGCTCTAGGTGCCTGCTTCAAACCATATAGAGCCTTCTTCAATTTACAAACATGATTTACCTTCTTGGGATCTTCATAGCCAGGTGGTTGTGACATGTAGACTTCTTCAGATATCCATCCATTCAAGAATGCATTCTTCACATCCAATTGGTACATGTTCCAATTCTTGGATGCAGCTACACTCACCATAACTCTGATAGTTGGCATCTTGGCCACAGGAGAAAATGTCTCCTCATAATCAATGCCTTGGGTTTGTGCAAAACCCTTGGCTACCAACCTAGCTTTATACCTGTTTATTGTACCATCTGAATTCCTTTTAAGTTTGTAGATCCATCTGGATCCTATCACCTTCATGGAGTCCTTCTTGGGTACCAAGTCCCAAGTGTCACTCTCCTTGAGAGCCTCCATTTCTTCATCCATTGCTTCCTTCCATTCTGGTTTAGTGATTGCTTCTTCAAATGTACCTGGTTCTTCATTCAAGAGATCCTTTGCAAGATACACAGAGTGCTTGGTTACAAGTGAAGTATCATACCCATACCTAATAGGTTTTTTCTTTTCTCTCTGAGATCTCCTCATAGCTTGTGTTGAGGATTCTGGATTATCTTCTAGTTGCTTCATCTTCATCTTCCCTTTGGATTTCCAAGCCTTGAACTCTTCAATGTTGATGGTGTTTTCATCATCTGAGCTTGTGTCCTCTTTCTGAATTGGTTCTTCTCTGATAAGCTTGGGAAAGTCTTCTTCCATATCATAAGGTAGGCTAACTTTCCTGCACTCATTTTCATACCATGAATCATTTTCATCAAAGATGACATCTCTGCTTACTTTAAAGCCTTTGTTTGAGGGGTTATAGAACCTGTATCCCTTCTGATTCAAATCATAACCAATGAAGATACATTTTTCAGCTTTAGGGTCTAGCTTTCCCCTTACCTGTGAGGGAATATGCACATATGCAACACAACCAAAGATTTTGCAATGATCCAGAGATGGTCTCTTACCATGCCAAGCTTCATATGGTGTCATTCCATCAAGTGTCTTTGATGGCAACCTGTTAATTAAATATGTGGCAGTAGATACACTCTCTGCCCATAGATAATTTGGCAATTTCTTTTCATTTAGCATAGACCTAGCTGTCTCTACAATGATTCTATTCCTTCTTTCAGCTACCCCATTTTGTTCAGGTGAGTACCTTGTAGTAATTTCCATCTTGATGCCTCTTTCCTGCAAGAAATCTTCAAAGTCATTGGAGAAGTATTCTCCACCACCATCTGACCTTAGCTTCTTCAAATGTCTACCTGTTTGATTTTCAACTAGTGCAAGGTATTTTTTGAAACAATTAAATACTTCATCTTTATGTTTCATGAAATATAAGACAGTCCACCTGCTATAGTCATCAATGAAGGACACATAGTACCTTGATCCAGATATGGATGGCTCCTTGCTAGGTCCCCAAACATCTGTATGCACCAATTCCAGATAGTCTTCATGCATAAACCCTTTCTTGGTATAGGGTAATCTGTGTGACTTACCAAATTGACAAGCCCCACACTTGTATATCATGTGTTGCTTGGATACATTAGGTATCCCAAGCACACATTGATCCCTACTCATTTGCTTTAAGGTCCTCTCTCCAATGTGACCTAATCTCTTGTGCCAAATTTCCAATTCTGATAGTGTTTGATCTTTGTAATTGTACAAAGCAATGTTCTTTGTGTCTTCTAATTCAAAGGTAAACAATCTACCTGATTTTTCTCCCTTGGCTATCCTTCTGAATCCATGTCTTGGATCCTCCACATATGCACCATGTTGAGTGAACCTGACCTGTAGACCTTTTTCCACAATCTGACCTACACTCGTCAGATTCTTGGTGATTGTTGGAACATACAATACTCTGCTCAATAAATTCTGATTACCATCACTAGTTTTGACATTGCCTACTTTAACAACTGAATGTTTAGTGTCATCACCTGTCTGCACTTGATGCTTGCCTTTGGGTTCTTCCAAATCAGAAAGTAGTGCAACATTTCCAGCTACATGATTAGAGCAACCTGAATCAATATAGAATAAATGATCATCATTGATACCTGACTTAGATGTCATATTCATGATCAATAGGGAATCATCTTGCTCCTCTGCATAATTGTTGTAATCCTTCCTATTTCTATATCCACCTTGATAGTTGCCATTGTGATTGTAGTTGTTGTTATAATTATTGTTGTAGCCATGGTAGCTTTGAGATTGGTTGAATCTGCCTCTGCCTTGAGAGTATCCTCCTCTTTGGTGACCTCTTCCTCTTTGGTTCTTGTAGTTTTTGTAGCATTCATCTGTGGTATGGTTAGACAAGCCACAAATATTGCATGGAGATTGGTTGTAGGGTCTCCCCCTACCTGACTTACCTCCTCTGCCCTTACCTCTAGAAGATCTACCTCTCCCTGCATAGTTTGCTTGGGAGGTAGAGCCTTCTTCATCAACCTTTTTGTTTTTACCCTTGTCTTCAGCCTTCTTATCAGTATATAGGGCAGAGGGATTGTTACCTTTTGATTTCTCTCCATTCTTTGTGATCTTTGCTTCATGTGTGAAGAGTTGTCCAATCAGAGTTGTTAGATCAGGTGCTTGGATGTCCATGTATAAGTCCATTGTTGTGGTAAAGCTCTCCCACTTGTCATCTGCCTTTAGTCCATTGATCACTTGTCTGACTATTTGCTCTTCCTCAATCTCCTCTCCAACACTTGCAAGTTGGTCTGCAATGTCCTTGACTTTGGTAACAAAATCTGAGACAGATTGTTTTGATTGCTTCCTAAGAGTTGTAAACTCAATCCATAGCTGATTCTTTCTGGCCCTTGTGCTTGATGAAAAATAAGTTGACAAGGTTTCCCAAGTCTCTTGGGAAGTTTTGCAATTCCTTATGTGTGGTAGAAGGAAATCAAAAATAGAGTTTAGAAGATATGACCTTGCCAAAGCATCTTTTGCACACCATTGATTGAGTCTCTCTTGCTCTTCCTTGGTGGGTAGGCCTCTTGCTTTGAATGAGGGCAATTCCTCATCTCCTGATATGAATCCAAACAAGCTCCTTCCTTGTAGATAGGTCTTCATCCTTAGAGACCAAGCTTGTTAGTTGTTCCTGTCTAATTTGTCAATGAAGGAAGGGAAACCATCACCCATGATTACCTTATAAGCTCTGATACCACTGTTGGGAGTGATGGTTGGATGTACTCAGAAGATCAAGTTGGTGCTGCTAGACCTGCTTCACACCTGCCCTTCTTTGACTCCAGATATGCTTACTAGACTTCTTGAGCTTCCAAATGATACCAAGAAAGCATATATGTGCTTTGGAAATGTTATGAGTAATGATCAAATCAAGACAGACTACTTGTGACTTCAAAATCCTAAAAAACTTGCTATTTTGGTATTAACACCTGCTCAGTGTTATGCTTAGTGTGACCAGTGTAGTTGCAATTAGCAAAATTCCTTCTAGAGATATTATATTAGCTTAGTAAGCTTGCATTTGCAAGTGGAATGAAACGAAATGATAAACTACACTCATAGAAATCACTTTAGCAAAATAAGGTGTACCCCCGATTTTTTAGGAGACTTACAGTCACAGACCAGTGAGCACCCCGACTGAGATTTCTCTGTGATGGTTGATCCAATGGCCTTGAAACTTTGTAGGTGTGTAGTAGACTATGAGCTGAATCCAATTCACTTTGAATCATCCAATTTGGTTCATTAGATCTTGAGATATGCCTTGTTGACGTTGACAGAGTTGAAGAGTGCACTCAGAAAATAACAGAGATGATCAATATGAGTATATGTATTAAATCTATTGATTGTACATTCCCATTGGCATGATATGTAATGCCCAATGGTACTCAGAGGTGTAAGCTATGGTATAGCTCATACACACTCAATGATTCACTCAGAAATGCCTCGGGAAGAGTGACACATACACGCAACTTTTTTTCTTCACATATATATAGTTTGAGTGAGATTTTGAATTTTGAATTCTAATTCAATTCTCCTAGAATCTTGTACCTAAAAGTGAATGAGATATTCTCTCAATCATTCATCTACTTTTCCACGACTTTCTCAAGTAGGTGTGATTACAAGAGTGATTAAAGTCATATAGACTTTTACATGAGATAAATGGTAAGATCAATAAGACTAGGTTCCTATGGTTCATTCTTCAAGTTATATCCTCATGAATTATCCTAAGCTAGGCTTCCAAGATTCAGCTTTATGTTGAGTCTTCATGGTTGATATCCAAGCCAAGTGTTAAGGCTTGAACTACACCAACAACCACCCACCACCTCCCACCACTCCCCACACCACCCACACCACCCACCATGTCCCACTACTCCCCACAGGACCCACCACTCCCCACACGGCCTACACTACCCATTACCTCCCACCACTCCCCACACCACCCACCACCTCCCACCACTCCCCACACCACCCACCACCTCCCACCACTCCCCACACCACCCACACCACTATGTCTCACCACTCAATATGTAAGATAGGCAAGAAATGATATTGGAGTTTCCGTGACATCAGAAGATGATTTCTTTCATGATCAGATGGTCAAAAGCTACTACTAGAATTATGTGAAGGATGTGTTTCTAAGGGTTATTACATTATCATGGGTGGCACATAATGAGGATCCAATGATCTTTGTTTGGGAGCGCATAAATGAACCTAGATGTCCAGTCCAAGTTGCATTAAGAAGGAGACCTCACCTTGGATTCAAAAGCGAGAGTAAAAGTGTAAAAAAATAAATGAGTGTTGCCGCCAACCATTCGTGATGACTTCCTATGTTTGAGGATTTAATTTAAAATGCATGGCGAGTACCATGTTTGATCTACCCCTCCAATTTTTGGGGCAATCAATGGGCGGATATTCTGTGAACGTGGGAAATCGGCAAGGCCCTCTTGGCCTATTGGAGCCTATCAATGCAATGAACTAGTACTCATTGAGGGGGCTTATTTCTGGCATCTCTTTTGGTCCTCTCTTTGGACTCTATGCCTACAAGCCTACTGTAGGAAGTCACTGCGTGGTGAGAGAGTGGTATTTCTGTGCTCTTTCCCTTAGAGCAAGTCTTCATACCTTTGTATTGATCAGTGCAAGTCTTCATCTAGTTGTGTTCATTGTATGTAGTGGATAAATCTCTTGTATTGATTCTATTTAGTTCTTGAATGGCACGTTAGACCAGAGCATCAACTTTTAGAGCATTTCTTTTGCTTATATTGTAATCACCTGTTCGAACTAAGGAGTGGTTTAGTCTTTTTCATTAATCTTGTCTCTAAGTATATACAAAATTATGCAACTATTGCGATCTGCCTGCTCACAAAAATGTTAAAGGGTATACTTCCCTAAGGAGAACCTCCCTTGAGTCGGCGAAGTATTGGAAGTGCATATTGCCTATTCCTGCTAAAAGTAGGTACCCCAGTACCTCCTCTACACACTCCTATACTTTCTCTTGAGATTAAGGTATGTAAAAATTGTGAAAATATGAGACAAATAATAAGCCAATCATTTGAATAGTTCTTATCCACTCGCTATATTGTGGGTGATTATTTGAAGGTGAATCTATGTGAGTATTGTGAGTCTACACTATTTACATCTTTTTGACAAAAAATCTTTTCGATCTCAAAAATTTTAATGACAATTTCAATCAAGAACTATTAAGAAAAAAACCTATATAAACCGATATATTCTAGGTGTTTTTATTACTCGGTGAAATAAATGCAACCTAGAGTCAAACTAGAAGATGCAGAGTACGAATAAAAGGTCCAGAACTTGATTATCAAGGAACAAGCCATAGAAAAGCTTAAATCACTAAATACGCTTAGCCATGTGACAAGATGGCGACCCTAGATATTCGCTAAATCCGTGAGTAAGAGGGCCTCGAGATGAGTGAGCAAGGATCGTGCAGCATCAATCTCTAGAATCAAAACTATTAATTACTGAACATTGCACTAGAAAATTTCCAACCAGTAGCGAACGCCAGATAACAGCGTTTGCATTTTCTAATTTCGCAACCTCATAAAAGATTCCCGTGCTTAGACTGAAAAGCACGGTCATTTGCAATATAAAATGCTAAACCTCAAAAGCACACATTCATAACCTTTTGATAATACGAAACCACAATGCTTTTATTTACAAAAGAGGTGAAAGACAAGGTTCAATATTGATGGATCTTGTGTCAACGTTTATAGGTCGACGGATATGGGGGATAAAGGAGGGGGAGTCAAGAAAAGTTCCTTTCTTTTTTTTCTGCGAAATTCGATCGAGGCTTATTCTTCCATGCTTGAATAAATAAAAGAACAATAATACACTGAATGGGTTCATTCAATGCCCTTGGATCCCCTGTATCTCACAAAGCTGATGGTCACAAGAGGTAGAAAACCTAACATTCGACAGGAGACAAAGTTTTCAAAGAGAGATACTAAGAAGTTTAATGATTTCACAAGACACCATAGAACTTTGTCTTGAAAGCCAAAAAAACAAATGGATCGCTCAAGGAGAGTTCTTGTTTGAAAGATTAGGTTCATTATTTTTTACGAAGTTTTAAACAAAAAATTCCATAGTTAAGGATTTAGAGAAATTTCTCTTCGTGTTGGGTGAGAGCTTTAGCAAGTGATAGTAAAATCATATTAATAAAATATTTTGTCTACGATTTGTTCAATGCATGCCCAACGAAAAAACTTGTTCAAAGGTATATCAGAGTTTTATGTCATGAGGATAGGTGTTCTTACGATCTTAACGATGAGAACTCTACGAAATACTTAGTATTCGTGATTTTGTATTCCAAATTATCTACCTGGAATAAGATTTTTCAGTTTTAATATGGAAAGAAACTTATATTTTTCTCCTGCCAAAGATCATATTGCTTCCATGCTTTTAAGCAGAACGGCAATGACTAACAAAATTAGGCTTTCCAACTATTTCGAAGTAAAGGAGGACATGGAACAGCTTCAGATCATCTTATGAAGACTTTAGAGTCATCTACAAGTGTGCAAAATAGAATACAGTTATGATAGGTAGAAATTTGGCATCCATTCCGAAAATGGAAACATATTAATGCCATATTTCATTTCGTATGTCCATTGATGGATAGACCAAAGATATTAGAATTTGGATGCTTCGTTTTAGGGTTTTGGTGTTATTATCTTTAATAGACAAAATCATTGACACAATTCCTGGAATTCTGAATATGACATGGGTTACTCCTCCCACGAAATACTTACTTTCTTTGATGTGAGTAACCTTACAGTATATTTAGATATATGGTTACACTCTCTATCGCCTTTTTATTATGGATGAGACATAGGCTTCATGGTTCACTTTTCTTCCGATTCATTAATTGACCTGTATTTACGCAGTTAAATTTGTTATTCTTTCATGTATCAAGATATTTTTCATCCCAGCTACACTCTGTAAAATCTTCCCCCGCTCTATGGGATTGGGGGGTCCCATGGCACTACTCCCCTTCTTTTGTATTTTTCCTTTATTTAATTCAAATCCGGGAGAGTAGGCTAAGGCCAAACTTCCTTTATAAAAAAATATATTTTTCATCCCTTTGAATTATGCACGGTAGCTTTTCTCTATATTTTTCAAGCACCAAGAATTTTTTCATACACAACCTCCAATGGGAGAAGTGGTCTATAATGTTTCACAAAGAATTACCGTACAAGTATAATGGATAACTTCGAAGACAGGCGATCACAGAAACTACTTCTTGTAGCTATTGATGGAGTACATTTTTATGGTTGTTGATTTAGTTTGAATGTTTGCTTACATATAGTAATCATTTACTTAACTTAAAAAAAAACGTCACGTTTTTTGTATTTTCTCCACTAGGAGTTCGTTTTATTTTTTTTTATTGAAAATCTTTCTATCGGGAAAGTGAGAATTTCAATTGCGTTTTAAAGTTAAAGGTCTTAAATTTCAAAGGTATGAATCGAGTCTTTATTTTTTTTTATTATCCAAACGTTAAGGCTTTTGATGAAGAAATTATTTTTGTTTTGCCATAGTTACACTATCTTCTTAAGATTATCCTGTCAATCAATTGGTTCTCAATTGAGAAAATTTTAGTCGATTTTTTATATGAAATACTCTATTCCATGAAAAGGATGTCAGTCAAAATACCCATTTTGTTGAAAGGATTTTGATTAAAAAACCTCAAATTAAATTCACTTCCATTTGAAAGTCTCAAATGATTTAAGGTTTGTTGAATATGTTGATATGTCATGAAAACAGGATAAGGAATTTCATCAATACGGATGTCTAAGTACCCCAAAGCTCATACATGGCGAGAGCATGGATAACGTTAAAATATATTTCGAAGACACTATCCTTTAGGTTTCAGGAAAAGTGTGTTGCGTAAAAATTTGAACAAATAAGCCACTCGTAAGATAATCTGGCAACGCGAAATGCGGCCTCAGTAAAAAATATAATTTGATGTAATGAAAATCTAAACGCATATTTTGACTTTTCCATATTAGGTGCTTTGAACTGAGAGAGTCAATTTTCATTGTATGAAACATTACTTTTGCTTCGGAAAATCATCCAGCATGCATGTAGATCAATTGTAGAGCTTGGAGATCCAACATTCGGTCTGAATGCTGCACTTGATGCAAAAGGGAAAATAAAAAAATGGAGCCATATATGCTTAGGCTTTGGAAGAATTCCAATCATTTACATTAAATCGCTTCTTGAAAATAGTTTGGGTTAATGAACTTCTAGACCGATGTTTGGAGGGGGGAAAATGGAAAATATAAACGATCTTAAAAACAAATCAGCTTCGATTGCAACCTCCAGGATCTCTCCTCTTGCAAGACTACCATTAGGTCTAAAAGTGAAACACTACAAACGGAAAAAGTTATTTATGAACATGCTTTGTATCTACTGTTCAAAAGGCTTAAAAACTAGAAGAAAAAGGTATTCAATATATATAGATACTCTCGCATGAAAAGAAATCCATCTGGGAGACGGAGAAGTCGTGCGAGGAGATAAGTGGTCAAATTTTGTGTACAAGTCACACGAACGGATTGACACCTTCCACAATTGAGTTGACAAAGATGTACAAAACACCAACGTGATTACAAGAACCACGGAAATTATAGACATTGTATGTCACGGTGTATGTCAGGGTGTCATTTTAGTTAATATGTCATTTTAGAAATTGTATGTTACGGTGTCATTTTAGTGAATAGAGGAAACAGTATTTGGTTCATATCGCTGTTGGAATGAGGCGACCAGCAAAAGAAATTGCAATATATTAGGAGGTTCCGTACTCTCTTTGCATGCATGTGTAGAAAGTGACTTGACAAAGAAAATAAATATTTCTTTGTGTATATACAGTACGGGAACAGAGGCGTCGTATTTTGGGAGTGTTTTCTTACTTCTTTCGGTCATGTTTTCCAGACTTCACCCAATTTGAAAAATGTTATTCTGTATAAAGTTTTCTCATTAATAAATTCCTGCACATACGGCACTGTTCATGCCACCATAAGCATGTCAAAGTGATTGAGTCCTCGTATGTAGGGATCTCTTTTCTCATAATTTTAACCTTCTGAAATATGATTTTAGTTTGTTATTATAGTAGTCAAATACAATGTTCGATTGGGATATGAGCTCAATTCTTTAGTTGAACGGACACGTCTCGTTTCCATTACAAATAGAAATGAATAACAACGCATATACATTCCTTTCTCCGACACACAAAATGGCCGCGACTGAACGTTGCTATACTCTTTTTTTGTTTTTGTTGTTGTTCAAAAGAAGCAGAACATACTCTCCAAACCTTAATTAATAGAAACAACTGTACAAGTGAACGAACCTAGCACCTGTCAGACCCCAAAATTCCACACATACACGCAATAGAAAGGGATATACATTCAGTAATAACCTCATCCAACACATACAGGACAATCGACAGAGATGTCATGTTTATTATATGGTTTTTGTGATGTTGCTTTATTTCTGTTTCAGCATGTAAATGTCAGATATCGTTTTGTAGCCGTTGGATCGCATACAAGATACTAACGCACTAGTGAGCAATACACTAGTGAGGTTATATCCGTGTTACTTATATAGGAAGTCACACGACCATAACTCATAGGAGATCCTATATTTGAAAACCGAGAACAAACACATAAATGAATATGTTGATGGATGCCCTTGAACCATCGGCATTAGTACATGTGACATAAGGAGTCTTTCTCCAGAATTGCTCACGGGGCCATACACGCCAAAGAACTGGCTGTGTGCCACACACACATCTTGTTCTCCTTGAGAAAAAATCGGAAAATCACAATAGTTCTTATACAGTTGCTATAATATGTATGATTATTTAGAGGTGAATCTATGTGATTATTGTAAGAGTGAGAGTCAAAAAATCATGCAATTACAATAGTCCCTATACACTTCCTATACTATTTTAAAAGTAGAAATTAAAACATTTGTTCAAACATCTCATTAGATCCAATTTCTATATCTTTATACTAATACGAAGTTAAAAATCGATGTCATGATTCAGACAACCAAAGTAACTGATTTTCCTTTTTTATAAATATAATTAATCAAAGTATACAATGAAGAAGTCTTTTGCTAGTCATCCCTTGTATATATCTATAAATATAAAACCAACATAAATAACAAAAATTTTTTAAAAAAAAATTATAGTATATGTATGATACATAACAAACAAAATAACATGAAAAATAATAAATGAAAATAGAAACAACATCTCAATGTAATGTTGCAGTATCTAATCAGATTAACTAAAATATGCTGTGTACTGTTTGTTGTGTCCCTTTTGATAAAAAAACTCGCTCAAATGATCTTATTCAACTATAGAAAAACAAGCTTTTTTTATATCGAAAGAGATAGAGCAAAAAGTGAAGAGCATATTACAATTAGTCTTATTATCTACTTCAACATTATATTCAGATATATTTTCATTTATAATGTTTTATGTTATGTTAGTTGTTTTTTGGCACACATATATTATGATTCGCATGTGTATCCCACATATCTGTGATTTGTTTCTTGTGTAGTGGTCATTTATGTTGTTTCTCATATCCATAAGTATACATATTATGAATAAAAAAAAGGCTTATACTTAATATTAATAAAAAAGGGGCTCCTTCATTGTATACTTTGCTTAATTATATTAAGAAAAAATCAGTTGATGTGATTCGAGGAGGAGGTTCAAAGGAAAAATCTTCAAATATTCTTCAAAGGCTGGTGGGTAGGGAAGGCCGACAAACCATCAAAAGAGATGTGTAACATCCTCAAAAGGAAACAAGCTAGAGAATCCATCCCCTTCTTGGTCGATAACAATGGGATCAAATGTAGCAAGAACAGATCCATCATCGTTGAGCACTTTACCTATCTCCTCGGGGTCTCACCTTCTCTTTCCTCGCACAGGCGTGACTGCATGGCTACCATATCAAGGGTAGATCAATCGAGAATCCCATAGAACATGAATTCTCTACTGGAAGCTAACATTTTTGAGAACGAAATTATCGAGGTTATTGATGCTCTTCCCAATGGAAAAAGTCGGGGTCATGATGGCCTCACCAATGAGTTTTTCAAGTCAATCAAGCACGTGGTGGCCACCTCACTGCTTCTGGTGTGGCAAGAGCCTCTCTCCTTCGGTGCCCTTCGTGAGTGTCTTAAAAATGGGATCATCAAATTAATTCACAAAAGGGAAGATAAGAACAAAATTGAAAACTGGCGGCCGATTACCATGCTCCAAACTGGATACAAGATAATTGCCAAAGTTATTGCCAATAGAATCCCTTGTCATTTAAAGTCATGGCTTTGTGAGGACCAGAAAGGTTTTATCAAAGGTAGATCTATACTTGAAGCGATTGTCAATATTTGGGAAGGCCTTGCATTTGCATTCGCTAAGGAGTCTGCACAAGATCTGGTATTCATTAAGATCGACTTTGACAAAGCATATGACAGATTGGAATGGGACATTATTCTTCAATCAATAAAAGACCTTGGATGCTGCCAAAAGTTCACGAAGATAGTGTCCACTCTTCTCAGAAACGCTTCTACAAGAATAAATATTAACGGTAAGCTCTCTCAGCCCATACGTTTAAGAAGATCTATGAGGCAACATTGCCCACTAGCTCCTCTACTCTTCGCTATGGCCTCGGATGGCCTCAGTCGCCTATTTAAGCATCACATGGACGCTGGCAATCTCAAGGGTATTTCCCTACCTCTTTCTCATGGCCAGATGATTGCTAGACTCTTTGTCGATGACATGAATGCCTTTGTACATAACGATATGAACAATGTTGAGGTATTCTGGAGTTGCCTCAACACCTTTTGTGTGGCATCAGGTTCAAAAATCAACCATGCTAAAACTGCTTTCAGAGCAATCTGTGATCGTCCACCCCAATTGTTGTTAGATTAGGGGTGTCAAGTTATCCCTAGAGGTCAAGTGTTTCGTCTCCTCGGTATTCCAATGGGCTTTGACATTTCAATGGACCAACGATGGAACTAGGTGCTATCCAAACTAGATAGAAAACTAAATCATTGGAAAGGTATGCAAGTTAACTTGGCAGGGTGTCCCATGGTTAACACATTTATGCTTTCTATGACTATTTACTTTATCTCGTGTGGGAGACCTAAGGAGAAAGAATTGGCCAAAGTGGAAAGAATCTGCAGAAATTTGCTATGGACTGGGGACCTCAACACGAGGGGGATTCCCAAAATCAAATGGGAAACTTGCATTAACTATAAGACTCCGGGGGCTTGGGTATATTGGATATCATTGGGTTGGCTGACAAGTTGGCGACAAAGTGGTTTATCAAGGCTTGGAGCAATAGTGAGTCCTCTTGGGCTGAATTGATCTTCAGAAACATGAAAGACCTTACCTTGGTTGGCCATCCTGGCTGAAAGGACATAGGGATCTTCACACTTTTGTTCTCCTCCCACCCAGTGTTCCTTGAAGGCTATGCCCTTGTGTGTTCCCTATGTAAGAGATGGAACAAGGCCAAACAATGCATTAGAATCAGTGATGAGTGGAAGTGGGCGGCTTGAATAAGACAAAATGACTCTATCTGGTTCTCGATTTCTGGCATTAGGGGGGTGGAGCCTTCGAACCTCCAAACTGCTAAGCGGCTATGGAACAAGGGGTTCAAACAGTGGAAACAACTCTGCAAAGAAGAGACCGGCCAGTGGATTAGGTTCAAAGACCTAGAACCGAGACTTAGAGTTACCCTTGAGGAATGGACTCTTCTTCACGGCAGGGGTTTAGTGTGGGGATGCTCAACTACTCACCTTCTCTACGGACAGGATCCTTCTTGCGTGGGGGGCCACAAATGAAGTAATGGTAAGAAACTATCCAGAATCCCCAACTTCAAAGAGAACTTAGTTGTTCATCACACTCTTAACAAGCGATGGTGCCTTTCTTGGACCAAACTTCGATGGGAACTAAAGTTCATGTCTATTTGGCACCCCCCAATTGAA